>JACSYO010002062.1:5705000-5710000 GCA_016806645.1 Ophiodon elongatus | reverse complement strand
AGACAGACGGAGGGAAGGAGGGAGGGAGGATAACACAAGAAAAAGACACAAAACATTTGAGAAAGACAGAAGAAAAATGAATTGATTGAGTGACTGATTCCTTGTTTCATTATTTTTTTTGCTCTTATTTTGAAGTCACAATCCCTAATTACAGTATCATGCTGTAGCGCCCGCTGAAACATCCTAACTGGCTTTGTTGATGGCTTTTACTCATTAAACTGAAGACACTGGGAAAGATCTATTGGGAATGTATCAGAGGATTTGCAGTGCAATTTCTGAACAGGGCTTAAGTGATCTATGCTCTGTGAACCGATAGGGAAGTGCTCTCTAAGACAGAAATAACCTCAGCTCAGCAATAACAACAGCACAAGCACAAATAGTTCTTGTTTCACATCCAGAAAATAATTAAATAGAAAGAATTTCCGGAACTGCAGCCTTTTCCGGCAACAACAGAAACTTTAATAGAATGGTACGTATGAGACAGATAAATAATTAAATGGCACAGCCATGAAGTAAATGTAAATGTGCCTTTTATGATGAGGAACATGTTGAGAGCTCACTTTAGTTTGGAATTTTCTAGTAAATCAATTGGAAACATATGTCTATCATTTCTTGTAAGACATTTAGGGGTTGGTAACTCAAGATGTAATAAGAGCTGCCCCTCTAAGGTGTCAAGTCTGACAAAAGTATCCTAAAATATTTTCAATAAAAACGACATGACATGACAAAACAGTGTCTATTATTTCAACTGACAAGATAATCGGCATTCTTCTTCTTCTTCTTCTTTTTCTTGTACCATTAGAATTCAATCAAAATAAATGAAATGAAAAATGTAAAGCAAAGCATGACATTCATATTCCTTATTCCATCTTGCTTTTGGTTCTCCATATCCCCTTTTTCTGAGCTATTGGATACACACATACTGTTTATAGACCACAATATAACCAGGGCCTGCTATTTTCTGTTCAGATCATGGTAACTATAGTCTGCAAAAAGGCCAGCCTGGCTCTCACAGGTGGTATCCAGCGAAAGTCACCAAAGTTAGAAAAAACATGAAAGACGTGGTCGCTTTTCTGCTCAGAGTGGAATTCTTTTTCAACTTGAGGCATTCAGAGAGCTCCTGCAGAAAGTCGTGAGGCGCATAGAGCGAAAACAAGGCACTCAGCAACACGAAAGCAGCTTCACTCTCATTGAAAACAGTTACACAAAGCCACGCCAGGCTGCAGGAATGCCCTCTGTTTGATCGTGGCCTAATGCTTCGCGTTTGACCACCAAAATGAATAATGGAAGCTGTTCAATAACACCGGAAAACTGGACTTGAGGCAGTGTGCAAGAGCTCTGCAACGTAGTTACAGGAGACAGGAGAGTGTTTATGAACATGTTCAGTACATGTGGACTAATAATACTGCAACAATACAATGACTGAGTTAATTGTGCTGTGTATATAAGTACAAGTAGGACTTTAAAGTGTAATCCCACGTAGCAACCAGTGCAGAGAGGTCAAAATCGGATAATTTGGAAATTATGTTTTGGTCATTCAAAGTTCTTTGGTTGCCAATTTAGGCAATATATGCCGGGGGGAAAAAAAGGATTACATAAATGTGGGACTTAGGATGTTTGTTTCATAAGATAGGATAGACTTTGGCAATTCTGCCCTGGTGGTACATATTAAAGCTGTGTTGGCGGTGGCCTTGGTGTGTGGCTGCAAAGACAGCGATGAATCAAAAACAACGGCAAGGTTTCAAGCGGAGGAGTTGTGTGTAATTGTGCGTCTGCTGAGGTTAGGAGGCAAGTGAAGGAAACAAAAAGAGAAAGACGCTGTATTTAAGGAAGTGGGAGGCATGCATGGATTGGTAGTTATCTGGGTAACTAACTTTCACGCTGTTCTCACCTTCAAGAACAGGGTGGCACAGAAAAATTGGTGTGAACATTTTTAATGAAGCTTTTGATTGCGGTCAACATGCCACTTATCACTGCAATGTTGCCATAGACTCCCTTGAATGCTGATTATCAATTTCTATTTGCAAGGGTTATGCTGTATATGTTCTTTGTGTAGGAAACGCGGCTTATTTTCCAATTGAAGAAGTAGGAAGTTCTCCTTAGCCTCAGAATGAACTTCATCAGCCTTGAACTTTATTTTACTTTACAGTTAGTTCAAATCCTGATTCAAGTCACATTTGTTTTATTACTTCAAAACAAATCACTGCTAACACATTTCTCCCTCCCCCTGTTTGCAATTAAAATGATTATTTTCACAGTTACTGAGGGTTAGCATCCTTTTGAGCTTGGAAGCACCTTGACGTGACATCTTCGTTGATAAGCAGCCCAATTACCAGCAGACTACTGTAGGTCAGGAGTTGATTCGAGCGTCAAGAACTTCGAAGGAGAAAATCCCTCCTTAAGTCTGTGCTGGCATCCACAACAATAATGACTGCAGTGTTCCTGCCAAAGGGATAATTGAACCTGAAGACAATGTGAAACCAAAACTAGGTGCTCTCCCTTGTGTTTCTTTTCTCTCGGAGTTGAAACGGTGATACTGAGGGACAAGATACTCAGCCTGGGAATAGGTTATCGACACGGAGTAAGCTGTGTCACCGGGGTCCCGAGGCCTGGATGGAGGCAGACGAGGACTAGTCTATTGGCCCCACTTGGGAATGCCACTTAGTGCCAATCACTGATCAGGAAACGTTAGGCAGGCGAATATTGGTCTGGCTCCATCTTTTCTCTCTCTCATTTCTATTCTCTTATTTATCTATCTTTGTCCAACTCACACATACATGTGGACACACCAATCCATCTAACTGCCAAGAATCAAGGATACTCCCTCTCTCGCTAGACTTGGAGCACTAACACTC
Source organism: Ophiodon elongatus (assembly GCA_016806645.1). Taxonomy (NCBI): domain Eukaryota; kingdom Metazoa; phylum Chordata; class Actinopteri; order Perciformes; family Hexagrammidae; genus Ophiodon; species Ophiodon elongatus. Next base: position 5,707,145 of record JACSYO010002062.1, on the reverse strand, counting down.
TGCTTGGTGTGTGTGTGTGTGTGTGTGTGTGTGTGTGTGTGTGTGTGTGTGTGTGTGTGTGTGTGTGTGTGTGTGTGTGTGTGTGTGTGTGTGTGTGGGTGTGGCAGCATCACACATACACCAAGATTTATTTTTTCAAAACCCAACCTGCCTGGCTGCTGTGTGATATAGAAGCTAATTTGCTCCGCCAGAATACTTTACACAGTCGGCATGCAACTCTGGCACCCGTCCACCAACCAGCCTATTACATTAGAATATCTCTTCATGCATGCCACAATAACACATTTACAACCAATGAGTGTGGGGCGTTCTGCCCTAAATTAGCCGTGACTTGCTTTTCAAAGGGTCATAAATGGCTGCCAACGTTTCATAAACGGCACACAGAAGCTGCATAACAATGGGAAGATGGTGTTCAACTGGAGCTGTTGTCATGACAGCGTGTATAGCACCAATTCCATGTGCACTTTCTGAAACTAGCAGATTGAATTAGCAAACTAATGCGCCTTCATTGTCACGGTAAGTTTGACGTCTCTGGCATCAATTCAATGGACCCTCCAACTACACATCACAATGGATAAGTCATATCGTGGGTGCATGCATGCGCATTGTTCTATTGTTAACATGCGTGTGGTCATGTGTGCATATTGTGTTATGTGCATGTGGGCAGGTGCTCTGCGTGACGACGGCTGTGTCATTCCGCTGTCACTGAAATTACCAAAAAGGCAAATTACTTGTCTTTCTTAAGGAAAGGAAACACACAGTCGCACTGACAGTCTGTTTACCCAGCAGCTCAGAGAAAAGTGTCATTGAATATTGAAACTAAAGAGTATGTAGGAATTTTCATGTGTCCCGGTTGTCGTTTTACTGCACAATATCAGTCAGACACCAAGTGTTTAGAGAGTAGTTATTAGTTGCTACGGGGAACATGCCACCATGGTGAAGGACTGCGGGGAGAGGATGATGTGCTGACGGCTGCCTCAGTTTTGAAAGAAAAAAAATACATCAGTTTATTCAAGGAGACGTCAGAGAAAAAAAGGCAAAACCTATTGCATGTTTTTGCGTATCATTTTCCTATTAATTTATCCTCATAGCCTTAGAAAAACCATGTTTCTCCAAAACATAAACACAACACATTTTTGAATCAAGCCATTTGGGTTTTAATGGTTTATTTAGTGGAGTACGTTCTCATCCCATACAAAATATTTGAATATTGAATGCATGGTTGCCATTGGACAGCAATGATATACAATCCATGTGGATAATAGACTATATGAAATGAAAATTTTGCAAAAATATTAACAATGTCGATTGACAATTTCAAATGCTTGTTGAAACAAACAACAGAAACACCCCATATTTGTTAAAGCAAAGCAAAAATGGAAAGTTAGTGTGTGTCGTCTTCATGTGCAATATATCAAGGGGACAGAAAAGGTACCACGGACCCCGATATAATTCAAGAATAAGGTTGGGTGATATGTCTTTCACCACATCTAAAAAGCCAAGCTTTGCATATAGTTTTGTGGAGCGACTACATTCCAATGTAGGGCAGGAAGCTTGCCCTGATAGTGAGGGAGAAAACTATCAAGTTGAAGTAGCAGTTGGTACAAAATATAAATAAACAGGCCCAAGAAAATAAACTATTGCACAATAGGTGGCCACATCTTTTGTTTCCATGTCTTGAATACTAGCTGGGCTACTCTGATTGAGAAAGTTAAAGTCGGTGGTGGGGAGAATCTCTCTATTTCCGCAGATTTGTCCTGGCTTTTATTCAGAAGGTGATAGAGTTCAGTCCAACTCCTCTTAAGTGCAGCCCACCTCCATCACTGCCAACACCACGGTGATTGGTGCAGTCCAGCCGTGAACACGGATGCAGCCAGACAGAAGAATGTGAGAAATGTAGAGGGTGGAATTTTTACATGAACATCTTTCAATTGCAGGAAGAGGACCTGGCTCTCAAATTTCCTTTCAAAAACATGTCTGGTCAATTCTCTTCCTGACCATTAGAAAGGACCTTTATAGCACTTTTACACTTAAGAGTGTATATATTGGCCTTTACATACAGGGGCAGACTGGCAATTGGGTAGTTGAGACTCACGAAAGACGGATCCATCCCACACGGTGGTCATGGAGTTTTAATACTGTATT
>JACSYO010002062.1:5277500-5700000 GCA_016806645.1 Ophiodon elongatus | reverse complement strand
GGTTCACTTTTGTTTTCCTTGTTGCAGCTATTTTCTTCCACTTACTGTCCTCTTCAGTCTCCAAGCTTTTGTGAAGTATGATGTATTTTTGTTCAAGATTAAAATCGATGACGATAAAGGGGGGTTTCGCCGTCATCTATTCTTCTTATTCCAATCATCGTAGGTGAGGTGGTTGATTGCTACAAATAAAAAGCTTACATAAGGCCACCCTCATTCTAGACATGAAATGACCTGTTTCTTCAGTTCACTATTTTCTTGAGACTACTTGAAATTAGTCACCATTTTACCAAGAATTTGAATTCTGTCTGTATAACAGAGACCGTCTGAAGGGCAGAATTAGTTCGGACAGAAGCACAAAAATGCCAGTGCTTGTGTCCTGTGCTCAAGAGTCTTGCCTGCATCTTGACGTGAAAGGATTTTTTTGTAAAGCACAGATTTAAATAATTCTCTCTTCAAAAGCATTAATGAAGTACTGTGAAACATGTTGCAATTGCTTCTTAAAAGGTACTGTGAGGAACTTTTAACTGGTTAAGAAACAAGTCTCAATTGAATAATGATGCATTTATATGGCCTTCAGAAGATTGCCTATTTCTAGTTATTCTAAATGCTTATCGTCTATGCCACTTGGTCGGATTGCCCGCAAAATCAGATGAAATCATGCAGGTTCACCAGAAACTCAGGAGACGGACAAAGACGGAGCAGAGCTTCACCTCGCTGCTTCAGAATGTCAGACCCTGTTGCAGTAAAATGAGAGGTTTTCTAAGGTCCACAGGGACCAATACAGTATAAACAATACATGACATCACAGTTATACATCCAGCCCGGTCTCATCAATGAATCAACAGTTTTGAAAGTCATTTAGCATGCAATAACAACGCCATTCTTGATTTTTTATTTTACACCATGCAGTATGATGTATAAGAGGTAAAGCGAACACAGGAATTTAAACCAGCAGGCCAGTGCAACTCAAGTGTTGTTGAGTTATTTTCGGTTAAGTTACATTATTGATGACAATTTCTAAATTGAACACCAAATGCAAAAATGCAAACTGCTCTGTTTTTTATCAGTAAATTATCTGTCGAATAGCTCCATAAAGCAAAGACTTTATTTTAAAAGGGACATGAAACAAAGCAATTCAACTTTTGAAGAATAACAGATTGTATTGCTTGAAAAAAAAAAAAGGAGGTCTTTTCACTCCAGGGCACCATTTCAGCGCGCCAGTGATATGTAGAATCAAGCTACACCCATTGTATTTTATTCTATTTTCATGAATTAATTCATTTCAATTTCTTTCTCACCAGTGGCAGTTTCAGTATGTCAGGTCAAAGACTGGGTCACGTGGCAAAAATGTTGAATTACTCAAAAATAAAAAAAATCGGCTCCTATAACACAATAGAGCCATCAGGCTTCATTTCAGATAGGACCTCATACCGGTCTTTTTGTTAAATACCTTTTGATTCCCTTCTTCCTGTTGAGGATATTCTTGACACTTTTATCAAACCCGTCTGTGTCCATGAAAGTAATCCTGCTTTGTTTGAGAGTTCACTCTGAGGGCAGCAACAGGGAACACCAAAGGTCATCACTTTAGGTGTGAATGAATGCAAATCCCATTCCCCTCTCTCCCGTTGTGCCCGCCAGGTTTTCTTTCTGTGATCATCTGTTGTCTAAGATTCCATTTGCCAGAATATATGTTCCTCTCCTTGGTATTATCCATAAATTATTTGAATTGACATATTAGCTTTCATATTGTGACGTTGTTGTTGTTTTTTGTTGTTGTTTATTAAGCCGCTATAATATATCTTATTATAATTATAACATATTAAACGATAAAGGTTTAATTTCTGTTTGAGATATTTAGCATTCTTGTATTTCCATACCAGCTGTGGAGTTTAACTGAAGCCAACAGTTGAAATGAACACCTGTCAAGTGTGATATCTCAGAAACTGGATGGACTTTTGCAGGGATAATAATTGTTACTATCAAGATTTTGACATCCATCTCTCAGGCTCAGAGAACAGTGTATGCCAAAGCCTTAATCATCTCAGTGGGATAATAATCCTATAAAAACTAGTAATGCCATGTCACATAATCCCCCTCTGTAGCCCCAGGTTGTGTTTTGATTAAACTGAAAGTCTTTCATATAACCTGGAGGTAATGGTGGTTCAAATAGGCACATTATACTGTATACATAAAACACACACTTTTTTCAGATACTTTTTTATGATTGATTATATGCATCACAACAATCTTTCCTCAGGCCAAGTTGCATGATACAAAATATACAACCACAAGTTAAAGAAATAACACAAACTGGATAAAAGACAAACAAATGTTGAGTTTCCAGAAGGCAAATTACAGTTCCATTGTTGAGATGGGCTGATATTTCCAAGAATTTTGGGTGCAGCTTTATTGGATTTAGCAACATGTTTGACAAAGCATTTAAAAACAAATTCTAATTTAAAATCTTTATTCACACCTGTTTCTGACAGAAACTGTTGTTTTGCGGAAAAAAAACTTCACAGCTTCTGCTTTGCGTTGGGAGCGTTTCCATTTTCCATTTCCTGTGTTCCACATGGAGCATTTCTCTCCCTCTAAAAATAATTAGCTTGCTGTGTGCCTGTGATGCTCACAGGTGCTCGGTGTAAGAAGCTTCTTCATAGTTGTGACGTTTTTTAATTCATGAAGTCGTGCACTCAAGTTTTTCAGCTCGTAAACAAAATGGATCCTATGGCTTGTTTTTGCCATTTGTGGTTCTTGTATTATTTCCAAACAGAAGGGAGATACTTTGTGCTGTGAAACTATGAATGTTTGCATCCTGAAATTGTCGCTTTACTTCACTATTGTTGCAACTAAGGTTTATGAATATTTGCATTATTGCTAACTCCAACATGTTTACATCTTATCTGATAAATAGAAGAAAATAAAGAAATAGTGAAACATAAATATATTTTCTTTACATAATCCATATACCCATATATAATTTTTACCAATGATTGATAGCAAAATAAGAAATGTTAAAACAAGAGAAAAGTTAGCAAGACACTTGTTTAGTAGTTTCGTATTGCACTGCATTGACAAATTCACTGTAAATTCAAAACAATTTAAAATACAGCAAAAGCCAGAAATGGAAATGGTGTACTATCCACGTATATAATAACAGTGTTCCCAATCTCCCTCTGAAGGCAACATTTAGAGTTGGTCCTATCAGTGAGGTTCTATGTTTTCAATGAATATGTTCACCCACCTTCAAACACTTACACTTTAAATTTTCAACTGTCTTTGCAGCTGCCTTCAGTAGCATTACTGATGTTTCCTATGAGCAATGGCACATTGTCCCAGCAGTGAAATTACATTTTACATGCATAAGAGTTTAAAACCCAGCATCAACATCTGGGAGATGAAGTGGCTGCCAGTTTTTTGGTTTAGAAGGTTTTAACTTAAAATTCCTTTGTGAGGTATTATCCTTGCCTTCTTGGCTGTGCCCTCTAATGGGATCAGCAGCATGCAAGTGACACTTTCACAGTAAGAAAATATTTCCGAAGGGACCCAGCATAATCCGAAACAGAAGCCAAATGGGGCGAGTTTAATTATCTGATTACCCTGACGGACTTTCCCGCTGCTTAATTTTATCCAAAGGTCAAAGCGTTCATGAGACTATTGTTTTTCAACAAACTGCACGCTCTCCTGCATAAATCCTCCTCTGGCATTTGGGTGCTTTGGTATATTTGCAAAAATTATGACGTGATAAAGCTGCCACCCCTGTGGTACTTTATTGAGGCAAGTCCACTCTCCCCAATCTCAACTGCCAATGGCCACTGCAACGCATCGAGCAGAACAATGAAGACAGAGGGTTGAACACTCATTTGGTTCTGAACAATTCTTAATGATCATGATCAGTCTTTTCGGACTTTATACATTTTCAAGGCCATAAATACATAAAATCCACACTTTGACCCCTCAGCGTTTGATTCCGACACAAAAGTCACCGTTTAGCTTCCGTATAGCCGTGTTTCTACTATGTTGTATGGCTCTAATCGACTTGACACTATTGGCACCAGGTGCTTTTCTCTATGCTGTGTTTCCACTGCAGATTGTACACCTCTCAATGATTCTGAATCCTTTCAACAGCAACCCCTGCCATCACTATTGCTTTCAAGTAACTACAATGTAAACCCATCACCCACAGTGGAGACGTTGAATAAAAACGTAAAAGGTCCATTAAAGCCAAGTGTGAGGGGAGGGAGAAGGGATGGGACACAAGACTTTCACCCAGGAGACCGCTGTTGCTGAACATGTAATTCCAAAACTATGGCCGTTAATCTGTTGCCAGATCGACGTGCACTCATCCTGGAAGGTTTTCCTCCAGATTGTGGAACCTGGCTGTGGGATTTGCTCCTTTTCAGCCAAAAAAACATTAGTGAGGTCGGTCACGGATGTTTGGCAATAACAGCTGGCTTAGAAACGGTGTTCCAATTCATCCCAAAGGAGTTGAATGGGTTTGAGGTCAGGGCTCTGTGCAGGCCAGTCAAGTTCCAAAGTGGGAAAACCATTTTATTATGGACAAGGCTTTTTGTACAGGAGCAAGTGTAAGAGTGTATATATCTACAGGTTTGACTAATCCTGAGTGAATTTAAACTGTAATCAATATTACTTTTAAAAAGAAACAAGAAAACGTTAAATGTTATCCCAATGTCCTCTTAAATTAGCATTATTCTGCGTGACTCAATCAGTCCAAAGGATGGAGCCGTAAACACTCCGATTGCAGTGAGCATTTTCACTTGTGGGTAAAAACTTGTTGCCAGAAACTGCTAATTTAATCGATCTAAGTAGCGCCACCTTTAACTTTCAGATGCGATGAAGATATATTTTCCTGAACATACCGTGTAATCAAAGTGAGTTAGAGGCAGCAAATTATTAAGCGGAGATAAGTCGTCCAAGCGATAAAGTTTTAATATTCATAAGGAGAGAAAGTCAAAGACAGGGAGGAACATGACGAGAGGAGGGCAGAATGAAGAGGAGATAAGGGCTTGGATTTAAGTGTTATCTCACCGTTAATGGTATTTCCAGTCCCTATCAAGATCGCTGCATAAGACAGAGGAATGTATTAATAGAGTGTGACATGATAGTCTTCTACAGTGTAACAGGACTTCTACTGAACTGGAGAGAAGAGCTGAAGTGTGCAGGCAGGACCTCACTGAGCAGCACAAAAATCTAGAATGCAATGAAATACACTGATTATGGTTATGGATTGTAAAGAAAAGATTGTGCTCATGGTCAAATAAATACTCCACAGAAAATCTTAAAAATACTCGGGTAGGCTAAAAAGGTTATATTTGTCATTCGCAACCAACTGAAGAAAATGCGGGTGACAGTGAACTGTGCAACCAACAAACAAAAGTTTGAAACACTGAGCATGAGGATAAACGTGGACAATTCTGCAGAATTTATTTGAGAGATTAGTTATCACAGTTATGCAGTAGTTATTTGAGAGGTACATATTGACTTTTTCATCCAGTTTTTTTTTTCCAGATTTGCCTCAGAAATCCATCGTAAACCTGTAAATGGACCAGACGCAACGGGTTGACAGCGATGGTTCGGATTTACTTTTTACTTTTGAACTTTGGAAACATGCAGGTGAAAACACAAGCAGCCCGTGCTGACCAATTACAGTTCTTGCCAGTGTCCACGCGGGTCTCTCGGCATGTGTAGTTACATTTTTGTCAGAAGTTCTCTCTTGTTTGTTGTCTCTCATGTGTCTCTTCATTTCTTCTGGCTGGTGCAACTCACTGCTTGATAGAAGCTGGATGAATGAATGTAGCACTTTTCCTGTATTCCCAATTGGGGTTACTTGCATAAATCTAGTTAAATTTTCTTTTTGGCTGTCTAATATGTAAAAAAAACAGTTGGGTGGAAGACAATGAGTTATGTATGTGGTGCCAAATGTCCTTCTCTAGCCTCCACATGGTTGTCTTCTGTCCCAGGTGTCCCAACATAGTAAAGGATATGTAGAGTGGTGGAGGAGGCAAAGAAAAAAAAAACTGATGTAAAATACAACATATTTGTTACGTGTTTTTGTTTAAATTGCGGGATCAGTGGCAAGGTGGAGCTGTGAATTATTGAGTGACTTCCTGCCTCTGTTGAAAGGGTTGAGGGATGGAGGTGAGGTTTCACAGGACTCATGGTGAGATGGAGGAAATGGCATGCATTCAAACACCATGGCATGTATGCAACATTCAGTGGGAGGCATGTTTTTATTTAAAAAGGAGAGAAGCTCAGCAGTCAGTCACGCTTGACAACTGGAAGCATCCAGAGAGAAAAGAGCAGAAAAATGTTAGCGAAGACCGTGAACATGGAGATCGATGTTATTAAATTCAACTAGCTGAATTTCACACTGACTTGCTCAGAATTAGAGTTCACAAAATTTGGAAAATACTTATTATTGGCTTTTTGACGGTTGGTTTCTGAGCCTTTACACCTAACTTGACACAAGTTGTGATTTCAACTTTAAGATTGAGGTTGGTTTAACTTTTAACTTTAACATTTTATGCCTACAACTAAGCAGGGTTTAGACCCAGAGAACTTCACAGTGCAGATCCAGTTTGACCAACTTTGAAATTGCTGCAAAAGGAACATGTTCTTCCTCACTTAAAAAGCTACTTTAGTAATTAGAACTCTATAGAGGCCATTTGCAGAAATTAAACTGGAATTGGGTTGGACCATAATTAGACCACGACACTATAGCATCTTCAGCTGCAAATGTATTCTTCTTGTTTGTTAGACAGAGAGCTCCAAGAAGTAATTTACTGTTGAATACATTTTCTGGGTTCACAGTGACCTGAAAAGTCAATAGATTACCTTTTGGAAGTTTTCATCTCAGTCCTTGTTTACTGACATGTAATGAATGTTGTTGGGGGTGGTTTCACTATAGCTCATGTAATTTTACCCCAAATATAGTCACTCCTGATATGACATCTAACTTCATTGCATACAACAAGAAGGGGTAATCTGCAATGCATTACAGGCACAAAACATGGACAACGAAGCTGCTCTGTCCACTCCGCCAGGTAACTGGTCGTGTCTTGAATTGGACTCTATGGTTTGTGCACAGCCAGTTGCATGCCATTCCCTGTCATCTCTCTGCTGCCGGCTATCTCATAAAGGTATAAAATGCCCCCAAAAATAATTAAAAACACATGGTATACCAGGAATAGCCAGCCGGGAGAAAGCTGGCACAACATTTCACAGCGTCACTGCGGCCTTCAAATATTTTTTCACTGTTAGTAAATCATATATCCAGACAAGTTTCATTTCTTTGTCAGTTGCCCGGCCGATGACATTGATTATATATGTACACAGCGCTTTCAGTTTGGGCATAGCTTGAGGGTATTCCAACGTGCTTAAGCCTCAGACTGAAACTAAGACCGGTAACTCTACAGACCAGTCAAACAGATCTTTTTTATATAAGCTCCTGGCTCTCCATCATACTCGTTTTCTTGTCATTTATGCTTATAAATAGTATAATTGTGGTAGCCCTACTATATTTCTTTACTTACTTATTACTTGTGTATTTATTTTCTTGTGTTTCTGAATGTGGATAGAGCTGTACTGGAATGAGTGTTTGGCTTTGAGAGATCCTGTTGAATTCTGTTCCTTATCATTCTCACACAGGCATGGATATGGATATTCACTGCTTCCAAGAGAGCTTGCTCTCCATTTGTCTACGTGTGAAATGTAAACATGCAAAGACATATGGGCATGCATGTACTGTAAATACCCAACAAACAACACATGCGATGCACACAAAGTTTCATTCCCTACCTGCCTCTCATGAACGCTCAGGCTGGGAACATGGCGCTATTTCAATAGAAAAGACTTCCCTTGAGACCCAGCGAGGCTAGATTTTCATTTCAATTCTCTCTCCTATCAAGAAAGGGAGGACTGAATGGAAACGCATACGCATGAAAGATACGTAATGTCATCAAAGTAGAAAAGTAATCATCTCAGGCCTCCTTTGAAGTCAAAATTGTATTTGGTTGTCTGCCGATCTGCTTAAACAAACCTGCGCGCAGCAAGTTGCTATTAAAGCCTAAAAGACATATAGGATAACATTAGCATTTGATACATGAAAGGATATGACTTCATTGAGTATCCACGGTAACAAACTGTTTTTTTTTATTATTTAATACTGTATCTTGGCTTAAAACCTGATTACAAATAAAACAATGAAATAGTATATCTAACACCTGTCCCTGTCCGTTTTTTTTTTTTTCTTCATTATGGCATTCAAAACTTGGCAAAGAATCTTTTTGGCACCTGTGTGAATGTAGCAGTGACAGTGCCTTATTAAATCAAGGAACCTTTGCGTTAAATTAACTTTTTCTAGTTGGTTATTTGATTCACTCAGTGTCTTGCTGTGAATGTTTACACCCATCGCTATAAAGCTCGTGTGAACCTTTCCCTTGAGTAGAGCCATTACTGCCTCTCTATTTTGCTGACAATATGTATCAGTAAAATACATTTTCCCTAATTTATCATATTGCATCTTTAAAAAAATAAAATGCGGGGTGAGTGGCGTTGTTGTTAAAAATGGGTCCATGCGTACAATAATTATTCACTCTCCAAGGCAAGCTTAGAACAGTGATTGATTAGTAAGATAAGTGTAAAGCAGCATTATGCAAAAATGTTTTCAGACTTTTAATAGATTCCAAATGAAGATTTGGATTTATTTAAAAGGTTTGTGGCTGTCGCTGTGATTTCTACCTTCTGAGCCGATTGTTGTAAGTTCAGGCTCCAACCATGACAGAAACAACACTTTTCCTCGGCTACTTCCTATTTGTTGGCCAGTTTACTGGATGTGTATCGGCCATTCTGCTCGAAGATGAATTTCATGCTGAGAAAATGGCCCACGAATGTGAAGATCATTGAACCAACCTGTCACAGTCTGACCAATGCACTATTTTCTTTTAATAGACCATCGGGCCTCACGCGGCTGTGTGGCTGCACGGTATCATATTGGTCCAAATGGCCGCCCTGCCAAGGAGAGAGAAGCAGTTGTTTGGATCACTAATATTTCGTTTGATGGTTTGACATTGCAAATTGCCTCCTTGTCTTTTTTGGATAAGATCTCTAAGGGGGAATCAGTGAACAGGATGGATGTCCCCTGTCTTGTACCAACCTAAGAAGATCAGTGTAACCAAACGTTTCTGAAATCCGTCTTCATTTGTCAGTTTTCAGTCACTATGGTTTGGACAAATTTAGGAAATAACAGGGCTAGTCCATCTGTTATGACATTTAGCATGAGGACGGTGTCCACTGATGGACTTTCTGTCAGCCTGACTTGACGTAAACTCTAATTTTGTCCCTTTTGTGCATCAAGATCAAGACATCCTACAGATCTGTATATTAGAAATGCAGTTAGAAGATTTAATTGTGGAAGCTTTAACCAGGCATTTGACTAAACTGTCAAACAGCGCTTTTAAAGTTAGAGAGATTGCAGCATGTATAATTTTCAGCCGAAAGACCATTCAAAATCCAGCATTTGCAGGATCAATCCCTGAGGCGCCCTTGAGCAAAGCAGTTTTAACCCCAACTGGAGTGATGCTGAGCAGCTTCAAAGTATACATGTTAGTGCGTAAGTCTTGTGGAAAAAAAGACATCTACCACCACTTTAGGACTCTTTGTTGCCCATTTCCAAAATCTGGAGTGTGTTGGCTTCAGTTTTTGTATTTTTAGTTTTTACTCAAACTTCAGCTGGAATGTTAAGTTTGCCTCGCAGGAAAAAAGTAATTGCATATAAAATATCATGTTCTCCCACATACAGTACATGGAGAACTTTTGAACTGCTTAAATGGAACGTGAACGTTCCCTTCGGTTTTGAATATGTATGTGTGTCTTTGAGCACCAGCGCATGTGTTTTCACACTTCCCTTTGCAGGAATTCATCATCCTCCAGGCGGCATGTTTATATTTATCCCCTTCTTGGTGCTGCTTTGTACATTTGCGAGAGATTCACACATATATACACACAAACACATGCACACACACACACATGCATGCACATGCAATCTCTTCCTGTTTTCTTTTAATTAATGACTATGGTGCTAATTAGAAGCCATGCAGCCCTTTTATACCCTCCGACTGTCTCTCATTCACTCTTAGATTCCCTCCTCCGAGCTTTTTGAAGCAACACTGTGTTTGGATCTGAGCAGTGAACAGCATCGGGAAAAAAAAAGGGGAGTTTGTGGGATTAAATAACTTCATATACTGGACAGTCTTAGACATGATAAAGTAGGAAATTACAGATGTTTTTGTGGCGCTTATGGCCACACTTCAAGAGGGTTGTGTACGTGCAGATGTGCAAAGGTTTTTCTTTTGGCACAGTGATCACTGCTGTATGCTCCTTCTCACTTCCACAGTACCCCCCTAATGAGCATGACTCTCAGACGGTGTCACAATGTTAAGCCTCTATTCTTTTAATTATCTTCTGCACCTTGACTTGGTGTGACAAAGGTTGCATCCTGTCAAGGTTTAGTCAGTTTAGGTCACAACGGCATGGAGGGATGTTAACCAATTTAGCACAGAGAAAAAAGTCCACCTGTGTTTTAAGTGACCTGCTGACATGTTATACCTTGATCCTGACTTTCAGCATCTGATTAGGAAGCTGAAGCCTGGACACCAAATGACAACATTCAAACCACTTTGGCTGGAGTTTTGTTTTCGAATCGTGTCTTTAAACTAAGGCTGCTGTGTTTGTTGGTGTTTGTTTTGTTCTGCTGCTCCCACACAACACATATTTGGCATCATACATTGAAACAGTAAAAGCTGAGAACAACATACTTGGAGGACAGGCGGCAATACGGACGCCTTGACGAATGATGAGATTGTTGAGGCCTCCTTAACAGCGTGGTTAACATCCTTACTGTCTGTCTTCAAGGCGGTGTAGTGTGATGAATGTGATTATATGAAGCCTCCATACATATAGTAAGGAAACCAAACAGAACCACATACTCGACAAACAGAGAGTATGCCCTCGGGTTACTGTGATAACCAAAGTTTCTTTCAATTTTTTACAGAAATCAATCAGTTGGCTTTAACCTCTACAGTTGAAGAAACTGCAGTGATGGACTAATGTCAGTTTACCACTGCATTCTAATTTATATCCATAATCCGTAGAGCTAGTCAAGCTGCAGAAATGTTATAATTATGCTATAGGCCTTTTAACAGCACATTTTAACTTGTCATAAAGCACAGGTGCTACTATTGACGTTAATGATTGCTCCTTTCAATTCAAATTTTCCTCATATATATGAGGTTGGCGTTGATGGATCTGAGGTCGAGGGTGGGAGCGTGTCGGCAAAGGAGGTCAGAAAGGTATAAAGAGGCTAGGTTGTGAAGGGCTTTGTATGTGAGGGGGAGAATCTTGGACTGTATTATTTGCTGTATAGACTGGGGTGATGAGATCGCTGATGTGGGAGAGCAGACGGGCAGCTGAGTTTAGGATGTATTGTAGTTTGTTGAGTATTTTGGTGGATGTGCCATATAGCAGGAAAAGCACAGGTAAAATATATTCATTGACTCTGCTCCATCAAGTGTCCCAGTAAGCGATTTTTTTTTATTTTCCTGCTATGGTGAAGGCATGACTGGCCCTGATCAATCACAGTCCTCGTGCCTAAACCTAACCAATCCAACCAACCAGGGCAACCGGATCATGTCTTCGCTAGTCAAAAAGTCTTCTGTGAAAAAGGCCTACTGATAACGTGATTTGAATTGCTGACAGTTGTGCGGTCCAAAGTACTTTACCCTTTTGTGAAGCAGGACATGGTTCAGTATGTGTGGCGATTTTGAAATGCCACTGTCAATGAAACTTCACAAACGTATAAAAGGTTTTTCCAAACACCTATTGTTTGTTTTCCAATATCTTTCTGGATCTGTCTGACCAACCCCAATGTATTCTAATGTTCTGCAGCTTTGAGTAGATCTTTCATCTCCGTTGTGCAATGCAATGTGGGACAATAATGTTCAGTGTACTAGAGCACACTTAACAAAAATATTTAGTAGATTTATGCACTTTCAACCTACCCATTTAGTTTCAGAAAGATTCAATTCAATATCACAACAATATTTTTCTTTGTTGTTGTTTAGATTCAGCATCAATGTCACAGACTCTGTTTTCACCAATACGTCTCCACATGTTTTCCCCCTTCTCCCTCCCAACAGTCACGATGCTATTCAAGCAAACCACTAGCACGCCCAGTCGAGTGCATCTTTCACAGCCTCCTGCAGCTCATTTAATAATGGAAAATCGCTCACCGTAGATGAGAGACATAAAGAGGGTACACTCTGCACGGAGCAAAATCTTTGATATGTCACACTGCATTCTTTTGTAGGCTTGATCTCTATGTACAGCTCCGGCGTTTTGTCTGGGTGGACGTAGATGTTCTCTCAGTTGGGCGCTTCAAAAGGCAGGGGCCGCTGGGATATGCATATTTGCTCTGCTGTCAGCTTGTCAGAGCAGATGTAGATTAACTCCAGGAGTGTCAATGAAACAGATCCACAGGGGTGAACGGGAGGAAACGGGAACAAGTGTGTCTTAGTGACAGAGAATAATGAAAAAGTGACAATGATAGATTTAATAGATATAGTAGGGTCATATTTAGAGAGGTAGCACAAACTGCTTTCCTGAAGTTTCTGTTTTATTTTCATGTATGAGACTTGCAGTTTCCTCAAGAGGGACAGAGAGAAACAGAACAGCAAGTGAGGTACAAATAGCCAGAGGCAAAGATTGATATCCAAACCAACTGAGACACCCAATTAGGCTTTTTCACTGCATACTGGCATTTTAGTCTCCGTGCTATTTCTGCGCACTGTAAGACACATTTACACTTCTATATGTTGATAAGAACGTAGTTATTGAGCTGAAATTAATTAAAAACACATACTCGCAATGCATAGCCTTTTCTCTGGGACATTTTCTGAAGAGCAGCCTGAGAACATTTCAGAATTCATTAGCTGCTTAATGATCATTGCCTGACTGGCACTCTCATGAATGTGCCAATCAATTTCATAAGTTGAGAGTTTGAGGACTATCCAGAAACCGCGGAATGTGTCTTCAATTAATTGAGCACTTTTCATCAGAATTGCTTCCTCTTGGTGACTTGTAGGGTTAAGAGCACAAAGGAAAAGGAAATATTTTTACAGCAGACTCATCGTCATTGGCAAGTTTGGCTCCATCTTAACACAGTTCTTACTCCTTGCCTTTTTCGGGCGAAAGTTATACATTTGTCTTTTTTCTGTGATGATTTCCTACAACCAAGCAAGGATACTGAAACTCATTCAGCAAGACACAATGAAAGGTTATAGGTTCTCACCTAATGGGGATTGGATGCTCCTTTTCTGCTGCAGCCTCAATTTGTGCTTTTTGCTGAAAGGACAGATGTCTTCTTCGAGAAAGTTCTTTCCTATTGCAGGTTTCAACCCTTAAAAATCACCTCTCTATTAATTTATTCCTGTCAGCTTGCCTTACTTTACAATTTCTTGCAATCCGGCTCATTTCCACAAGGACTGAACCGTACCTGCATTTGTCTCAAAACACGAGAAAGGTGCTTTTTATGCATCTTTTGGATTTACATGAGCTGTAGTCATTGGTGCAGTGCAGGGTATGTGCGACTATTTTTCAGTGGGAATTTCCGATACTTCTCAACCTGATCTCACTCCCAACTCGTTTGGTCTATGCCCCTTGGTGCAACGCACTGGGCATTCAACTTTCAACCCGCGTCATTATTATATGCTCAGAGCAAATGACATAGCAGAGATTGAGCTTGAGATAGTCCACTCGAGGCAGGAGGGGAAGTGAATGGGTCCTGTGCGAAACTAAAAGTTCACATTTTGTCATGTGAGTCGCTAGTCACGTGACTTGTTCTAAATCCCTTGTGATGTGCATTATTCAGTGGTGTCCGAAAAAGTAAAATCATGAGAGACAGTCCAGCACGAGTCGCAAATCTGGGCAACAGTGACATGCAAGTCCTACATGTCACTATTTATTACACAGAACATTTATCCTTTCCTGGATGAGCCTATTAAAAAAACTAATTGGGTAATAATTTAAGAGTATACCCACTTCTGTTGTAGTGGCATATGTACCTCATCAAATATACCTGATTCAATGACTAATGGTATATTCTTCTCTCTCTTTTCTCCACCAGGTGTCGAGAAGGCTACCAGGGAATCCGCTGTGACCAGTTTCTGCCCAAGACAGACTCCATCCTGTCTGACCCAAGTAAGTTTCCATATATTTTACTTCAATGTACTCAGTGTACCAAGATCCATCATTAACCCAAAACATCAAATCTGATTGACAAAAGTTAAGATTAAGGAACCTGAGGGGGTCATAAATCTTAGATCATTCTGATGAGGTGCAACTGGAGTTCTTAAAATAAGAGTATTGATCCACATGAATAAAGCACTAAGGAAAATCAAATCTTCATAAACTTACACTGTCCATGCAAACATCCCCAAAAGGCAGAGTGTTAGATATTAATGTTGGCTGTGTGGGGATCAGGTGGGCCAGGGGGTTCAAAGGTCTCAAATCAATCAAAATAATCAAAATAATCAAATAGAAAAGTAGCAGTACATTAACTCTTAGGGTATAGTAGCTCTAAAAAGCTGTGGCCCGTATTACATCTTACCCTTGAAATATGCATATGGTATTTCTTCTGAAATATAGTACATCTAAAATCTTGGCCGTGACCCTTATTGCATATTCCCCTTGAAATATGCCGATATGGTATTTCTTCAGAAATGCAGTTAGTCATTGCAACAGCAATGCAGTCATAGATTCTTCTCTCATCACGAATCATACAGCACATTAAATTATCTAAGTGCTGCAAAACTAAACGTCCTCTGCACATTGTGCATCTACGTGCTCATTATGTAGATCTTGTATCAGTGGTTTTTGATGCAGGTCCTTAGAAGCCACATCACTGCTTGTTTGTTTTTTTTTGGAAGGGAAGGAGGGAGGGGGTTTGAGAAACAATGCTAATGCATTAATACACACAGTGAAGCAGGACTGCTGGAAAGTAGAAAAATAACAAGTATTCCATAACAAATTCTGACCATGGCTTTAACTGAATTTCTGCATTTTATACAGATTAAAACATTGAATACATTGCAAGAGAGCAAGATTTACTGCAACATACCACAGCTTCCATGACTATTTAAAATAATATTTCTGACATCTACAAACAATCTTCTGTCTTTTATGTTTAAGTAACAATAATGTATGTGTTTACTGTATTTCTACCTTACCGCTTTTCTGTCTTTTATAGTCTGCTCTTCCTTGTAATTTGTCCTCATATTACCGACTCATTTTCTCTTCTATTCCCTGCTTTCTCAAATACCCTTTCCTACTCAGGCTAATGTCACTTCTCCCATTTCTTTATCCTCCAAAGACATGGGCCTCTCAATGTCATATAGCTGAGGGAAGAACACAAATTGCCCTAACTTCTGTCTTTACAGCTCGCTATCTATGCCATATTAATTTCCCCCGTTCCTCTCAGCTCATTCCAAAAAATATGCGACCTTGTCACTGGGGCACTAACAGTGTGGCAGTACAATAGCTTATCTGTGACTTTTCTACCAACAAGGTGCATGCTGTAATAGCACCATTTACCGTAAAAGGACAGTACTCTGCCTCCAGGGATTTTTACCTCATAATTGTCCAATGAAAAAAAAAAACTCTCTGTGGTAATATTCTGAAATTTTTTAATTTCTCATTATGAGTATGCCCTACTTGATTGCAAAGGAGAATGTGCCATAAATGAGACATGTAGTTGAAATGTGGCAAATGCAACAACACTGTTATCACTTGCTCTATGTTAATATCCTTTACTTTCCAGATCATTAATTAAGTCTCCGTAATGAGGTTTTTAATTTCAAGCAAGTATTGGGGTAATTGTCCTTGTTAGAACAACATTGGTGTTCACTGAAGGGACACCCATCGCTGTGTTTGTACACCAAACCCACTGACCTGAACACATTGGTAGCTAAGAACTGTTGCCATCATCACTAAGACAATTTGTCAAATGTCAGACGGAAAGCATTGCTACTTTATCCGTTGATCATTGTGGATGGATAGTCTGTGGAAATTCAAAGAGCTCAGACATTTTTTTGCTCCTGATCCAAGTTTAAGTCATTTAATATTGGGTCTCTGCCAATAACTGTAATTGTTATGACATTTTTGTTTACTAAGGCTCAATTCAAATTTATTAAGAAAAGTAATTATGCCTGTCAGCAGAATAAGTCTCCCTTAAAAACATATAATCTGCATGAAATTTTCTTTTGATGATTTCCTATTGTATGAATTTTGTGGACAATGCTTTATTTAATGGATGAAATAGTTTCTAATCGTACATTTAGTGGAAAGTTCTTATAAAAACTGGATGATTTGGTGCTATTAAAAGTGAGAATGGAGACAGTGTTCAGGTGTGCTTCCAGTTGATTTCAATTAAGAGCATTACCTAAAATGTCTTCTGTCAGAGTATATCAGGACCGCTGATATAAGTATACAAGTCAACATTTCTAAAGATAAAGGATTCCTTAATGAATGTTTACTTGGGTTTAAGAAGAAGCTGTTTTTGGAAATTCATCTGGAAATCAACAATTAAACTCAGTTCTTTCCAGTAAACCTCCTTGGAAATTATTATGAAATTACAGACCTGTAAAGGAAGCGTTTTGCATTAAATATGTGGTGCAGTTTTCAACCAAGTTCAGCATTTTAGAGTTATGGTGGATGTGAAAAAGATGCACATGGGGGGGGGAAAGGGGGTTTACATGTTCAGACCAGCCTGGTTGCACAGAAATACATGAAATGACCATGACCTCTTAATAGCGCATTACATGGTAGTGGCACATAAACCATGCCAATGTAAAATCAATGAGTATCATTAGACACACAGACAAAAGCTCACATTAGTCCATACCCAGGGACCCATTTTCTCAAAATGAATCCAAACTCTATGGCTTTTTCTGTGTTTTATGAAAACAAGTTCTAGGATCTGTAGCACCTTAGGCTCAGCAACTTCCTGTGCAACTCCAGGTGTGAAGATATTTGAGTTTAAACATCAAGAAACAAGTTGTTCCCTAACAAATCTTAACTATTAAATTGGTTTACTCACCGAAGTCAGTGATTGATTGTTAATCTATTAATCAGCGACTCCGTTAATATGATATGGCTGGGATTTACCAATATATAACTTTTTATTATCCCAGCTGACCCACTGACACAAAACCCCTCCTACTATCGGTTTGTTTCAGCTTTAGCTCACACCACTTTCCCTAATTCATTTCTGATCTTTTTTCATCTATTCTTAGCAACGTTCTCAAACTCTTTACCAAATCTCTATCCTCTTAATTTTTCTGATATTAAGAATTGATCGGCCTTCTTTCAGGTTATTCTTCTCACTGGCTTCCATCCTTCTCTTGACTGCCTTCTTTATTTCTATCAAATTCCTGTTTTCTGTTCTCTACTACAAAACACAATGTTGTATAGCCTATGAATTTTTTTTTCAGTAACACCACCTTTTTCTTTCTTCCTTTTTTTCTCCATTTTATTCTTGCTGCTTCAAAAAGTTGGTAAGTGCAAAGTTGTAAAAGAAGAGAGGAAGATTGTGGCCTCCCTCTTCTTTCCTCGCCCCCTCAGATAATCTTGTCACAGCATCACTCTCCTTGACTCCTCTGCTACTCATCAAATCCTAATTTCCTAGGTTACCTTTGTGTCTCGTGCTCGAGCTTGCCTCAGTGTTGACATTCTTGTTCCCCTTTCCAAATTTCCCTCCAGACGGCCCCCTCTCGCCCCCATCTGTCTTTTGCTAACCTCCTCCGTGCCATCCTTTCCTCGACACGCATCTTGTCCAAGCGTCAGACCTCATCCCTTCTCCCTAGCCTACAGTTCTCTGTCCAACTTGTCTCCTAAGACAAAGTGGCACGGCCCTCAGATGGACCGAGACTTGAATTGTGCCAGCTAAAAAGGTTCACCAGCAGGGCAGACAAATGCTGCCAAGGACCTCTGGCACGCTGTGGCCTCGACGGAAGGGAATGAAGGGCGAGTGTGAGGAGGAGAGGGGATGGATGAACGTGGACACATCTTCTGAGTTGGGCTATCACACTGTCTCAGGGTCCCAGAGGACAGGAAGAGAGTCATGACTCCAATGGCAATACAAACAGAATGAGAGGGAGATAAGAGGCAAGGCAGAGAGAGGGAGACATGTTTGTCTTCTGGACAAAATAAGGAGTACTACTCTATAATTTAAACAAGCCAGATGACATTTTTTTAAAAACTGGCTTTAAAAACAGCATAATAATAATGAAAGGCAAGACATGAATAAATGCCAGACAGGGTTTACATAAAGTATTTAAGTCAAAAGGAAAAATAGGGCAGAAGCTAATGAATTAATTCATTAATCATTTAGATAATAAAATATCAAAAAGCACAAGTTCTGAGATCAAAACCTTTCAGTTTTCTTGTTTTGTCAGACTAAAAGGTCCAGGCTACAAATAATTTCATTTTATGATAAAGAGAAAAGCAGCCAATTCTCTTTTTGTCTTTGCTTGACTAATAAATCTATTTGAACCTTGAAAAGCCATGGCCCACAGGCCACTTGTAAACCAATTCTGTGCAGTCAAACACTTTCCAAACAACATAAAATAATTTCAAGGACTAGTTCAGATCCCAACGTTTCCATAGATACCAAATAAATATGTCCGAGTAAATGTGTGTGAAATGATGCACAAAACAGCTAGCATGTTGCCACTTGAAAATACATAGTCTTGGGTAAATATCATAAAGCTCCCTTATAGAGTTGGAACAAGCCGACGCAGAGTATGTGTGATGCAGTCAGTGTGGAATAAGCTGATGATGAAGAACCATTGTGTATGGTGGAGAAAGACAGATAATTGAATGTTACAGGGTTATATATTTATAGACTAATGTAGACTGATTTACAGACTATTTACAGCTGTTTCAGCTTTTAGAAGAGAAATGCAAATATTGTATTGATTTTTGCTGGCTCATGCTGCTCTAACCAGGTGCAACAAGATTGAAATCTCAAATGAGCAACACCTGTAGCACTTTGTCTTTACATGAGTAGATTGCAAGGCAAAGAAGGTGGATAGTGTGCACATCCAACCTCACTTGGGTACAGGTGTAGGACAAAAAAACGACATTCAAAGGAAAAAGGAGAGGTTGTCCACAAGCTGAATGTTACAAGCTTACCTACAAGGTTTTCGCTATATAAATTATGAAATGTGATGGTCAAAACATTGGATGAATACAAGTTATTTTGGGGGCTTGCAAAGGGGGTGAGCAGCTTGGAAGATGTACAATACAGTCTCAGGGCAGTTCGTGAAATAGTCACAATTTCATTTGTGTGTCCACCACGTAAAGGGATCCTAATGGACTTTCCATTAGGATTGTTTTTGTCCTACGTAACACGAAAAAAAGACTATTTGTGTCCCTGTACAAAAAAAAAACAATAGATTGCATTCCGTGACAATTTCATTGACACGAACTGACATGATACAGGCATGAGATTTAACACCTCACTCTGGTGGTGTCAAATTGGTGTGAGCTAGTCAAACCAAAGCAGATTCATAAAGATATTAAAACTCGTATAAAATCTTACTTCCAACCAGAACACAGAATCTCAGGGGTTGCACATGTTCCACTGATGTGTGTTTAGTTCTCAAAAAGCTCAAAAGGCTCACAGAGTTTGTCACCTAACTCGCTTGATGGAATGCGTTTGAGATCAAAGATTTTTTTAGGTTTCCCCTGATTCTGTCAAAGAGCAGCAAATTAATTTTTGTTGCCATCCTTACATACAGTATGTCAAATAATTTTACAGCAGAAGAAACAGAATTCAAGCTGCTTTTGTTGTCGAGACATCTTTTGTTGTTCAATCTGGGAGGCTGCTGATTGGCACTACCCATTCTGAGAAACTTTAACAGAATTATGCAGTATTCATGAGCTAACATAGACTAGACCCTAAATGTATTCTCTTTGAATAGTTTTCCAACTTTTTTTCGGCCCCACCCCAATCTTATTCTTTACTACTTTCATCATCTATACAGCCCTTCTGCAATTATTGCCTCGGTCACAAATTGAGAAAAGAAATTCAACCCTCCTGAACCGAAAGCGTTGGCGTCAGAATCTGCAAACCTTCGCCTACTATACAGGATGTGCATTATATCACACCCCATAGTCACAGAGAGAGAGAGATTTAGAGATTTAAATCTGAAGACAAATTTAATTCACGCTTTCTGAGATCTTTCTGAGATCTGATTTCATGCCTGCGTGCACCGCAGATGATAACACTGCAGTAATTATGCAAGTCCAATTTCCCTCAGAATACAACCCTGTGTTTCACGTTGTGTTGCATGTTTCTATCCATAAGATATAAAGGAAGCATAAAATGTGCTATTGCCTGAAGCTTTATGCTTTCATCATAGGCCATCTGTTGAGTCAATTGGATCGTGTCATTAAGGTTCCACTGAGCAAGTCATACGTTTTGTTTATTCACAACGCAAATACTTCCATTCCTGCTGGAGCTTTGAAATGATGCCCACAATAGAATTATTCAGTTGAGTACAAGGAGATCCGTGGTATGAATGAACACAGTATTAATTAAGTGTCCTTGGGCGAAGCAGTGACGACCTATGAGCTGCAGGGCTGATGCTCTGTATTTGACGCAGACCGGTGGACACTTTTGGAATCTATAAAGCCTCAGACGCATATCTATTCATGTACTGCTATCTATGTTTTCCATGAAGCAAGGTCATGAGGAAACAGGCCCAAAAACATTACGTGGGTGTTAGGGAACAAACTGCAAACTAGACAAGCAAAGTGCAAAGACGTCAATAAAAGCTCCAAGTGTTGCACAAAGCAGATACAGTATACTGCACATGCAGGGTCCACATGAACATTCACGCAATCTAAGGAAAGCCATTGAGATGTGGTTTTGAAACATGGATTAAAAAAATTCTGTATATGGGATTTAGAGCGCAGAAGTGTCGCGCCCACCCTCCGGTCTCCCCAGGTAATTGCTATTAGCGCACACATAATAATACAGGAATGTACGAGGCTGTACATATCGGTAGCTGTAGCTGAATTTGAAGGAGAAGTAAAGAGAAAGCTGTGCTGCTGCAGCAACAGCGCTTGCGTACCCGATGTCCTTGGTTTAGTTTTCTCAAGCTATCCTGGCACATTTCTCTAAGTGCATGTTTGTGTGTATGGTCGGGTGTGTGTTGTTTCTGCACTCTAAAATCGTTTGCATTTGTGTTTCTGCATGGTTGCCTCTCCATCCTGACATTCCCACACAGTGTTGGGAGGTGAAAAGCCGCATCTCGGGAGACATCTTGTTGCATTCACACCATCTGAAAGAACGGGAGGAAAAGAGCCGGATTAACGCTCAGAAGTACTTGACGTCTCTGGCATCAGCTGTGGTATCAGCTCTCCTTCTCATACGGACTTATTGTGGCAAGGCAAATCCAACCTACTAGGATATGGATAAAGAACTGTCAAGTCTGCGTCTTGCAATAGCAAAGCCAGAGGGGGTCTAAGATGTGAAAGATGTGTGTCTCTTTAAAGCCGAACAATCACCAGGAGCAGATTGAAACCTTTAAATCCTGGATCAAGGTTTTGTATTTTGTACTTCATAATGTTAGAAATAACATCGCTTGCGTCATATGAAGCTCTAGCTGCAGAGGCACAGGCTACTTTTAGTTTAATTGGCGTGTGTTCGGGGTGAAGGAAATGGCAACATTCACTTCTAGACTACCCATTAAAAACAACAAAAGATGACTCTCTTTGACAGCAGGTCTCTTTGAAACCAGATGAAAAGAATCCATCTCCGACATTAATAATGTTCATCTCCTCTCTCACTGGATGTTGTGTGTTTATTTGTACCCGCATGCAAGACGCTGCACTGGATTACAATAAGTAACATAATCTACGAGCTGCTGTTAAACTGTAGTAAATCAGACGATAATTACATACGGATTGCAGGTGCGAATTTTAAAATGAAAGCCCAGGGAAAATTCGCTAATATTAACACAGGAATTCTGTAAAGTTAATTAAGCAAGCCTCTAACTTCACATTGGCATGGCACAAAACATGTACCACCACATTATTTCTAATCAAGTGGACCTATTGCTATTGCGAGCAATAACTTGAGCAAGCAGTTGAAAGTGTGAGTTGCAGTTGCAGTAACGTACATGTAATAGCAGTCAAAAGAAACATCTAAGACTGAGTCCCCACTGAGAGCAGCACAGCTGATGCTCACATGCACCAGAGAGAATAGCTGGAGGTAGAGGGTCATGAGAAGACAGGAAATGAATCGGGAGAGCAGGGGAGACGGGACAAGGCAGCTGTAATGTCTTACTCGGGTGTTTGAGGTGTCCTCGTGGGGTTCTGAGCATTTCCTTTGTTCACTGCAATGTGACTTTGCAGCAGACTCACAGGACAGTCTCTAAACACTCTGCTCGACTAGAGACTTAAAACAATCTCCCTTGTTCAGCTGCTAAAACAGGGGTGGAAACAATTATAGAAACCTGCAGAGCAGAACCAATCCAAAGTCTGTCGGGTGGACCTTCATATTCATCCGGTGACATGCAGAAGTGCTTGTTAACACTGTTGTACCGCAAACACATGCACAGAGCTTTTATTGCTGCAGCTCCTCTGCTAACAGATGCTAACAGACACACGCAGACGGGTCACTCACTGTTGCTGCTGTTACCGTTACTTGTCTTTTCAATGCGACTGTCGTCATCCAATCATGCCAGGACATATTAACTATCACATCTGTACGCTCCAAGATCAGATCTTTCTTGCGTTTGGATCTGATCAGCCAGACCGCAGGTGGACTGACTCGCACTGATTTGAATCTCAGTGAGGTGTGGACCGCATGTGGGAACAATCCAGAAAACATATTAATCAATAGTCTCATATCTTTCCTCCCCACACACGGGAGTTCCTCTCTAGAGTGAGAGCAAAGGGTTACTGCTGATGAAAACCCAACATTTCCTGATTGTGCTGCTTCAAAATGAAAGTGTTTGTGTAATGAAATAACAGGGGACTTTTCTTTAGGAGAATTTATAGGGAATTAAGTGTTTTTCAAGAAATTGAAGCAGTGCTTAGTTAGCCGCTATCCTTCAATAAAACAACTATTAAAACT
Source organism: Ophiodon elongatus (assembly GCA_016806645.1). Classification (NCBI taxonomy): domain Eukaryota; kingdom Metazoa; phylum Chordata; class Actinopteri; order Perciformes; family Hexagrammidae; genus Ophiodon; species Ophiodon elongatus. The sequence continues at coordinate 5,676,779 of JACSYO010002062.1, read as the reverse complement.
GGGAATTTTATTGTGAAGAACTCATGTGTTTAGCCAACAATTAACAGTCGCTCCTTTTGACCACAAAATATATCCGATCACTGTCCGATCAGGCAGACACACACAAGCGGACAAAGCTGAGTTCTGATCTGAAAAAAAAAGACGAATTGAAAAGGCAAGTGTAACCATGGCGATTGATGTCCTCCAGACAGAGCAATAGATATGCAAGCAATAAGATTGCATTCTTCATGTTTTGGTTGCACTTGTTCACCAGCGAAAGCTCGGGAAGTGTATGGGCTAAAATATGGCTGTACATGGCGGCAGTAGATTCTCAGGAAAGCTCTGTCGTCAGCCTGAGCTTCCCACAAGTGTCACACACAGCCTGATGTTGTTGCTTGCCTCATGATAAATTGACTTCTCTGCAGGCGGACAAGGTGATGTGGGACTGTTGCCAATAGAGATTGCATATCCACGGCATGTGTTCTTTCCATTTCCCTTTCATTGTGGCTCAAACTTCAACCTCTCACGAAAGGTGTGCTCTCTTTGGACTGCTGAGAGGCTGTTGGAATCAGTGTTTTTTTTTTGGAACAGTTTTCCTGTTTGGCAGGCTATTTAAAGTTTCCTCTTTCGAAGGGCCAAAAAGTGGCGGCGTCACTTATACCCAGCCGTTCCAGGTGCACGGCGGGGCGTTGGCAATTTGCTACCGACACCCCTCTCCCGTCGGCTTCCAGTCAAACACACATGTATCGGCAGAGGTTAATTAGCTGCAGGTGCGTCACTGCTGGCTCGCTTGCATCTCGACCAACGCTCAGCCTCCACCTGGCGCGGCGCGGCGACACAGAACATTAGAGCATGCAGCTTGTTTAACCGCCTTGAAGAATCACAGACGTATCGCCAAGCAGCGCTGTCGCGGCTGCTATTCCTGTGAGTGCAGCTGGTTAAAGTGAAGACTGGATGATGCGTTAACACTTACCACGCCGCTGGGTGCACACGTGTGGATTCCTGGGTGTATTTCTGTCATCTCTGCGAACACTTTAATTAGACTCAATTCATTGCATCAAATTAAATGCATGTAGGATACAAAAAAAGTCTATAGCTTGATAAAAGGTAATCAGGTTCATTGTGCGATAATAGCAGACTCCCTCCTTCATATTTCCTTCTGTCTACAACGACCGAACCCATTCTGCACTTATCTCATTTAAAAATGGATAAAAAAAAGAACCACATTGGGCTATATTGTTCTCTAAAATTATATCCCCCCCCACCCCCCCTCCGTGGGTGAAATCAGTGGCAAACGCAAAATTGACTATAAGTGGAGCTTAATGGATGCTGATTGCTGAGGCCAATTTACCTTCAGCCCGTCTATTGCAATGGACAGGGACAGTGAGCAATCAGAAAAGAGGAGGGAGGAGAGAGGGGGAGAACCGAGCAGAAACTCATATTGATTGCAGCAATTTATCCGGCACCCACCCCCCCACCCCCCAGTGCGACTTGGCTTTACTTAAAATATTTCAGTGAATCGCAAATGTTTTGGATTGAATATAAAAATCGATAGCTTGGTTGTTTGTTCCACACAACATGGCTGGTTTTCTCGTACGTATTGTCCAGCGTTACCGCCGAGCGTCTGATCAAGACTTTTGGCTGCGGCCACGTACGGGCCATAATGGCTCGTGGAGGCCCAATTTACATTGAGGTATGGGTCTTGTCGGCTGGTGCTGAGTGAAGAATGTGGCAATGGGATGCAGATTATCCCAGAGAAGTGCATGCTGGTGCGCTCGCTGCTTGCATCCACCCTCCAGTCACAGGTCATTAATAACGGGCCAAGGGTGGCAGGCAGGGAGAGGCGATTCTCCTGCACAGTAGCACATAGCTTGCTTCTATTCTTCATGTTTTACCAATCTGCTGCTTCAAGCTTGTGTCGTGTTTACCTTTTTTCCATTTTTTTTATATATCATGGGAGTTTGCGGGTTTGGCTTCTGCACTTGTACTGTGCTCAGATTAGTCAAAGTGCAGTGTGTAAATATACGTTACTGGTCAGACACTGATTGCACATGAAGCATTTCTGTGTTTTTCTTTATTTTAATAATTATTTGCATCAGCATTTATTGTAAATTGCATTGCAAATGCATTATTCAAGAAGCCAGTTTATGATTAGAATATTTAGTGCTTTGTAGAAAGGATTTATCATACAAAATGTTCCAGACAAAGTGGAAATTATGTAAATATATCTCACATCAAACTACATTTCTATCCAATGCACAGGGATTTTCAGCCTCAAATGTGACAATTAAAATGTGTTTATTGCTGAAAGACAGTCTCTCCTCCTTCACTCCCTAACTACATTACTCATATTACAGATTGAAATAACGGTTCATGAAGTGAGAAAACTGCTAAAAATGAATAAAAAAAATGTTGGGGTTGTTTTTTCAAGCAAACGCGTACAATTTTTAAATAGATGATCAATGTGAAAACAAATTAAATCTAAAATGGAGTTGTTATTTGCCTGTCAACTTCTGTATAAAACTGCAGTGTTGTTGCAATGCAGTTGCAAAGCAGACCAATCAGCAATGCAATGCCATCAACGGACTCAAGTATACAAGGAGCAAGGTTTATTGAGCACCCATCTGTGAAGTACTACGAGTTCCTAAAGAAGAACTCATAGTTTAACCACCAAAATCTTTCAGATAAGCAAACCCAAATAATGAATTCAAACTATTCAATGAAATTAATAATTTCTTATTTTCTTTGATATTTTAGTTATACAGATATACAATATTGATTGCTGGGTAATATGTATGTTGATGTTGTCCAATGTCTCTATGCCTCTATATGATCAAGTGATGAGACGATACAAAATAGGCCTTGGCCGGCTAGTTTAACCCAACATTGCCCCGAACAAAGCCCTGAGAAAAGGATGTGATGTCACGTTGTCACGATGTCATGTAGGTAATAAGTAAATATTTAGCAGCGCAATCACAAACTGTAAACATTGTAATAGAGAGATGGAGCACTTTGTAGTCTGGTCGCGTCACATCGTACAGAACAGGGTGATGGCACATCACCAGAATGACCTGCGACTCACCAGCGGAGCCAGCGCACAAAAAAACATGCTCTCAGTTGTTTGTTTGTCACGCTGGCTCTGGATGAGAGACTGAGTGGATGTTCACAGGCAAAAAGTGGGATGTCATTAATACCTTTTAGCTCAACCTCAAAACTCTACTTTGCATTAGTAGTTTATTTCAGAGCTAAGGTGTCTAACTCCAGTTTTAACCTCTGATAGAAGTGTGTACAAATGTGTCAACTGCTCGAAAATATTTGTATTATTACTTTTTATAAAAGTTCATCAGGACATAATTTAATAACAGTCTTGATCAAAATCCAACCGTATGTGTTTATGCATAGAAACGTATAATCACATGACACTAGCTTTAGTTTTAGCACTCAACAACTCCACAACAACTTCTTGGCTGAAATCCGTATATATATATCGACGAGTATTTAGTATTCGATAGCACAAACAGTATGAAAAGATGAAATTAAGGTTTTGTGCAGCGAAGTCCGCTTCACTTGGATGCATTACATTTTGTCCGGGATCATTGATTTAAGCAGCGTAATAAAACTATATGGTCACATTATCACAATCTTAGTCCACTGAGAAGCTTAGAACAAACCTTATTTCAGCAACTTCTTGCTGCAAGGTAGGGCAACAAAATATGTTTGTTGCTGCCTTGCGTCATTTTTATATATGTGTATATTTATTCTGTTGCCATTTCTTCAGTGTGACTATTTTTGATTCAGATACGTGTGTGTGTGTGTGTGTGTGTGTGTGTGTGTAAGCACACAACCTTAGCAATTTAAGCAACTGTCCCATCTAATGACAGCCCTCCCAATACCAGCCCTGGTGAGTTTAACGATTATGACAACGTGCCATGAACGCAGGTGGAAAACGTGCTAATGGCCAGCAGGCCTCTGTGATGGAGCGGTTGGATGAGAGAGGTAGTGGAGCAAAATGACTCGAAATTGCCTCATCCAAATTGCTTATTAATGCTCCTTTTCTAAAGTGCTTACCGTTGACAACTGAGGATAGTGTCGTTGTAGACGCGAGAGATGGGAGTTTCACTGCAAACCATCTCGACAAATCTTCCCTGATAGAAGCGTCCAGAGTGTCAGAAGATTTAGTCTCTCTCTGTTTAATATTTCTCAATGCCTATTGATTTATATTTTTCTCTATATCTTATCATTCACAAAAAGCATGTATTATTACGAACAGCACTTTGCAACGTGGAACACGGAAGTGTCTCTATACTGGTCTGAGAAAGCTTGACTTATGTGTTGAGAATAATTAAAGCCACATCGCTCCACTCCCAATGTGATATTAAGAGAGATTAAAAGAACATTAAACCTTAAAATAATTATTAAAGAATATGTTTATGCATGAAGCATTTGATTACTTCTTATATAAATTAAATAAAAAATGTATCTGCATTTTAAAAAATTCATATTTAAAGAGGTCCTCCTATTTTTCTGATTTAACTAAACTAAGGAGTTATGTGATGGCATATTCTATATACCTACTTTACACATTTACAGTCCAGCTGTGACTTCAAGTGTTATGTATCTTATTCATTGTCTATTAAGATTTTTTTGCTGTATGAACTGGTAAAGTGTTTCATTTTGGCTCTAAAACAGAAACATAGTAAGTACGTAGGTAAAGCTTTATTTTTGTAGCACTTCAAAACAAGGGTTGCAAAAAGATTTCGATTAAATGCTACGAAAAGCATTTTAATAAATATGTCGTATTTACCATCATATCTGTTTTTTATATGCAATGGCCTTGACAAGAAAAACTTGAGAGACTTTTTTGGCCCTTCAACAAAATTCACTGCAGAATTAAAATACAAATAAAACATGAATTAAATGAATCCAAGACTACATAAATTATATCCTGACAACATAACCCAAAAAGTTAGCACAAAAAACAACTGCCATTCACCTACACTGACCTGTTCTACTTCGCAGCCCTCCAGTCAACCATCCTGCCCTTGTTCCTCCGTCTCCCTTTCACTTTATAAGGCTGACCTCATCGCACCATGTATCCTTCCACCCCCTCAGCTCAGCCTAAATGGAGACGGGTGTCTGGGTACATTAAGACACGCTGCTTTGCCTTTGCACCGCCTAGCTATGGCTCCACTCCAGGGCCTGTAGTCATTAATCCTCCGGGAACAAGGGAACTGATCAAGGATCACTGCTCTGGTTGCATGGCCATATTAAACTGCACTGCACTAAGAGGAACAAGAGTCCTTTATAGCTGGGGAGATAAAAATAACTCCGGCTATCATGTTGCACCACCTTCATTCTGGATTTACTATTTGACTGTTTGGTTTGAGCCTTTTATACTGAAAAAGTTAAACACACCACGTAAATATGTGCATCTTCTTATGATATCATTATGCAATAGTTGGACAGTTGGTTCAGGCTTCAGGGTTGCAGTGGTAAAAGTCACCTTTACTTTTGTTTGGAGGAGGGAGTTGTATTTTCTCTAAACTAATCAGTAGAGACTGGCGTAGTGTGGAGCCATCCCGTCTACATCACTTTCAGTCTGCACAGAAGCTGCAGTATCTGTTGCTCGGAGCGCATATCTTTTGCCATATCGGATGAAGAAATGTCTTAATTTCTAGGTCTACTGTGCAGCTCGGTCGGATGATTTATAAACCAACCAGAGATTTAACCGGGTCGCTACGTTTTGATAAACTCCCATCCTCACCTTCACGCTGTTATTGTTTGTGGGATAAACCGTCACAAGGGTCCAAAGTCTCTTTGCTGACGCCAGAAGCAAAGATAACACAGACAATAGGAAGAAAAGATAATATACGAGGAAAAGGACAGGGTCTCTGCAGATACAAACACCGCCACACATTTTTAATAGCTCGTAAGTGATGCTTGTCTTTAAGGAAAATGCTGCACAGTATACTTTTTAATAGTAGTTGACTTACAACAACTGGTACAGATGTTCTGATCTCATCTGCACTTGTTGCCATTTTTATTTGGATTGCATCCTGGTTGTAACGTGAAAGAGACGAGTTTTTAATCCAGCCACAAGTCTTTGATTGTCTCTGTGATTTACAAGCAGGAGACGCCCGTGAGCACAACACCGGACCGATTTTAAATCACTGGCAAAATCAGAGATAGTGTAAGTGCTTATTTATGTGGCAAAGAAATAGAGAGTGGAAGGAATGATGGACAGAATGAGAGGGGGGGGAACAGGGGGGTGGGGGGCACGTCTCGAGCTCTACGTGACTTAACTACATGACATGTGTCCTGCCCTGCTGAGTCAAGGGTTGCCCTCTGTCTATCTCCATCCGGCCTCTCTCTTCTGTCTCTCTGTCAGTCCTCCATGCCCTTCAGGTGCTGCTTACTAAAACTCATCTCTTACACTTACCAGAACTACCCAAGCTCTATGTTGACATGTCCCCCCCTCCCTCTCTCTCTCTCTCTCTCTCTCTCTCTCTCTCTCTTATATATAATCCTCACTCCTGCCACCTTCTTCATTCTGTTGCTTTTGGGTACAGTTTACTATTCCCTACCTCCCCTCTCTTACTCATTCATCCTTGCAAAGCCTGCCGGCGAGCCACCCTCCTCTCTGTCTCTCTCCTTCCTTCCTCCTGGTTTCCAAAAACCCCAGAGGCATCAGTGATTCACTGGCTGACCTTCCTCTGCTACATCTAGAGTCTGGCTGGCTCAATTTCTCCTTTACATTTCTACAATTTGCATCGAGTTAGTCCTATGTGTACTTTTTAAAATGTGAAGTTCTGTCACACTTTCTTTAACGCCCAGGTATATGATCTATAGTAAACATACTTAATGTGTTACAATCTGCATATAGCACGGTATGATTATAGCACTCATAAATATTCATAATGCTGTAAAACAATATTCATTACACATCAAGCATTTAATGATGACTTATAAGGTCAAGTATCATCACTTCAACACTTCATAACTGCTGGTCACTCACTGACAATTTTTTTGCAAGGATCATGTATTATACCACACATAGTTGTAATATGTTATAATATTTTAATAATGCATTATAATCACTGTCATAATGGTCATTGTTTGCTTTCAGTAAAGTGAGAAATAAATCACACAAAACATTGTAAATTACATTTTTGTAATTTATAGTCACATTATAATGCATTATTAACAGTCATTAATGTATCATATATGGGAATTACATTACACTATGATCATTGCAAAGTGGCAGTGAGTGACCAGCAATTGTATTTGTATTCTACCTCTAAATCCTTACAAAATGCTTTATAATGTGTTGGGATTATTGTTATACAGCATTATGAATATATGTGAGTGTTTTTAACTATAATTATACAGTGCTATTTGCGGATTATAACATACTATAAGTATGTTTAATGCGTTATATAGCAAGTGTTACTTTAAGCTACTGACTGGAGGAGTGCCCTTTAGGATGCTGATTAAGTCCTTAAACTCACAAGATATTATCATGTATGTTTTATTGTCGTGATATAACATCATGAAGCTTACTGAATACTTTAAGGTTGGTGTATTTAAACCAACATTATCTGCTTGTAAATTCAGTTTTAACGATGTGTAATACTGATGAATTGCAGAGTAGGGAGCAGCAATGTGCATTGTGACAAATGGGCATATAATATATAAAGAAATGTAATCATTTATTTTTGACAGATCATTTTCATTACCCTGGAAGCTGACGAAATGAAAGCAAAACTCGAATTTAACAAACAAATGCTTTTGATAATTGAACACATACAGCTTAGAGGTATCCTTAAGACTTTTTGTTTTACTTTTGAAGTTGTATTGTAACAAACTTTCTCACCAAGAAGAGGTCAGTTGCACAATTTATTTTTAATAAATGGGTTGATCATGAGTTTCTTTGTTTTACGTTGACCATTGTATAATCCTATACCCAACCAAGCCTGAATAACGCTTGGTTGCAGAATATAGTTGGTGTTGGGTGCCTGAGATGTTGGTGCCTGAGTCAGAGTTGTGTAAAAGGATATCAAACTCCTTTTTGCGTTGACTTTCAACAGTCACACAGAGAGAAATCCATTACTCTTCGTTAACATGAGCTTCAATGCATCTACCTTACATTATGCTTTTTGAATAAAGGACCCATGCTGTGCTCTTTCCAAAGCTGAAAAACCCTCTCGCTTTTATTCTATTGCTGGTGAACTGGGGCTGTTACTCCTTCCACCTACACCTTTGCCCGCAGCCGACCGCAACACGCTCACATCTGTTTTATTGATGTATTTCAAAGCCATTCTGGAAAGAAATTACGCAAAAAAGCACAAGCTAAAGTAGAAGTAGACAATGCCTGGTGAGGAAAAGTGGGTACATCAAGACGATAAATCACATCAAGTCACGGAATAACTCCAGGAACACACTGAACATTACAAGCTGATGATGCATAAAGATAACAATATAAGAAAGTGTACAAAGTGTTACAGAATGAAGTAAAGGTGAAGAGGAAGCCCTCACAAATGCTGTGTGTGTGTGTGTGTGTGTGTGTGTGTGTGTGTGTGTGTGTGTGTGTGTGTGTGTGTGTGTGTGTGTGTGTGTGTGTGTGTGTGTGTGTGTGTGTGTGTGTGTGTGTGTGTAGGTTTTAGCCTGAGGGCCAGAGGATGATGTGTTCTCAGCGATGCGACCCTGATGATGATTGACAGCCCCCTGTAGGCGTTCCCACGTTGACTCAGAAGTTGTTCTTCCTGTTAAACAGCACAGATTAGAGTGGACCAGTTACTACGAGTCTATGATACTGAATCCCATCGCAATCCGAATGTTAAAACTTCCGACTCACCGCCATTATTTGACATTTCAAATGTTTTCTGAATTGTTGATTTTTCGATAACTTCTCTCCCAGCTTTCATAAACATATTTCTGAATACACTTCAGGCCAATTTAACTTCAAGGCTCCAAAAAAAACCCATCAGTAATGTAAGATTTGTCCTTGTGCAGCACCAAAAGCCTCAGACAATTCATTTGGGAGGGAAAATGATTTCAACCCAATAACTCAAAGTTGGTTAAAAGTAGTTGCGTATGGTTGGACCGCTCTGTCTCATTTTGTGTCACTTTGTTTTAATGCTGTGCATCGAGCAGGAAATAATGTGAGGGAGGTTACTGTCAAATGGAGGTGAAGACTTTTCTTCAGTGTTGAGCTAAAGAAAATGCAGAGCAGTGAATGTGCATTTGCTGGCGTCTAATGAGCTGAACTCCCACCTGGATCACAGAGAAAAATGGGCATAATGCAAGGATGTGGGCAGTATTTGCATCCAGAGATGATAATATGGGCAAGTGTATTGTTTTAAAGGGTGTGAAGACTTGTGCGGTTCACACTGTGAAGCTGCCATTTTATTGAACTGTAGTTAATCTATGGCTTATTGCACTGATGGAGTGAGGTTTCCACGCGAAAGACGGTGCAGGATCACTGGGAGACGAAGAGGAACGTGGAGAATTTGAAAACGAGGCAGTTAGTGAAAGAGGATATGAGGTGAAAGAGAAAGCCTGTTAGAATGAGAGCAGAATGGAAATAGTCATTCCGAAAAGCAAAAAGCTAAAGTTACAAACAAAACCCGTAATTCCTGTTTGTTAGTTTTGTGTATATTCAACCAAACTCTGTTCAAAAAGTTATCAAATTTAATCACACTGCTGAACTTACTTTTGTTTTTCATGTATATATGATATATTAATAATAATCGCCTATTCACATTTATGATGAAGATATTATTCATTTGGAGTCATGTTTATGCCCACCTTATTAATGATAAGTCCAAATGCACTGTCTTTTCAGCTTCTCTTATAGCTGCTATATATCCAGACTCTTCACCTGCTAGTTGCTAGCTTTTCCTGTCTGCTGTCTGGTGCTGGGCTTATAAAAAGCTGCATCATCAGAATTTGTTTGCTAAAAACAGCTGCCTTCTGGAAACAAGGCTGATGAACTGGGCCTGAACTGTGCAGAAAATGTGTCACCAAGCTAAACAACTTAAATATTCTAAAATAATTTAGTTATTCTAACTTTGAAGAACTGCAGAGTTGGTGATAATTACCCCCTTCCAATCACACATTTGATTTGCAAAAGGTGGTGTTTTCTTTCTCTCTCTCTCTCTCTCTAGCTCTCAATGACTCCTGCTGCTCACTGTAGTTAGACTCTCTCTCTCGCTCTCTCGCTCTCTCTCCCCCTTGCTCTCGCTCTCTCTCTCTCTCATCCTGCATAATGAAAATGGCTCCGGAATCTGTAAGTTGTCTTGTTCATTCCCGCTTACTTTGAGTGGGGTTTCAGTTAGTAAAGCCGTGAGTAGATCATCCTCCCCGGGCATGTTGTCTGATTTATGGATGAAGAGCAGGCAGCTCAGACGAAAAGAGCTTCTGTCAGGTCAGAAGATACCGATACCTTGTTGCCATAGCAACTACTGCGGGCAAACAAAACAAAACAAAAAAAAAGAGGTAAAACACAAGCGAGAGAGAACAAATGATGAAATGATGAAAGGGGTCAGTGAAAGATGTCATTCAAATTCAACAAAGACAGAGACGGGAATTCAGCAAATAGATAGTTTGTGGGTTTTCTAAACATATATTTCTGCTCTGCAAACACAGGCATTAATCTGTCAGACTGTAGCGTGGAAGGATGCTCCTTTCAGCTTAGGACAGGCGTGTGACTCGTACGAGAACAATTTTAACAACAACTAAACCACTTTTGGGCTGAATGCTATTATTTTCTTAGCTGCTGACAGTTGTGTGGATGTCTTACTTTCTGTTGAAAAATGTTTGGAAGCGAGGGTAGAATTTTAGTATATTATCCACAGGGTGCAATCCTCGAGGCAGCTGTTATTGCAGCGCTGTCGGTCGGATGAGATAAATGTTTCAAATGCATTGTTTTGCTTCTTACTACATAAAAAAATACGTTTTTTTGGGGGTGGGGAGGGGTGTTAAAGTACATTAATATTAGGAATACTAAATACAAATTCTGCTGGTTTTGATGATGGCAACAATAACAAGCGCTTGTTGTTACATTTCCGTTTGCTTCACTCACAAAAACAAGCTGTGATCGATTCGCCTGCAAACCCTATTAATGAACAAAATAGTTTGCAACGCAGAGCAGCAGTGAGCCAAAGTTTGAAACCCAGACGCTCCGTTGCGTCACATGATTGCGTGACTTATCCATATTGAATTTCATCAAGACTGAACAGTGGACAATGCCGGGGCGATCATTTAGTTTCCCCTCCACTCCTTCAGATCCACCATCTGTCAAAATCTCAATTTATTTTGCCGCTCTCCAAAGAGTGCCGGGCACTAATTGGAAATAGCATGCAGCGTATTCTCAGTTCTGGACACATGGTGAGCAGAGCCATCAGTCAGTCTGAGATGTGAACATGATGCAATCGCTCCCTCTAGCCCATCTGTAGAATAATTCCTTTTTTATCTGACGGAGGGATATAAAAGAGATGACGCTTGTGTGCGTTTGGGTGTATTGCGGGGCACAAAAAATGCCAACATTATCTGTATTAAACAAGCTGAACACAGGAGAATTTGCAAAGAAGAAACATCGTATTAATGCAGCAAGCAAAGAGCGAATTGAGGTGAAAACGGTCAGATGCTGAGTCTATCAAGTAAAGCACAGTGTCAATTTCAGACATAAGGCAACTGAGATGTAACAAACACTTAACCAGAAACCTGTGGTGATGGTATTTTAGTCATAGTATAGTAATAGTAATAGTTTATTGTGAAATACTAATAAAATTCCTACATATTTAAATACTTTCATAATATATTGTATTTTGTTGAGTTTAATTAGGTATTACTTTTGCAGACATCATGTCATAAGTTTTTTGAATTCATGGAAAGTACAATTCTAATACAGATCAGCAATTCCATTCTCTCACCACCTCCTAAACCATTGAACATTGCATTTGTGTGCTCGTTCCATCACCAGCATGTTTTTCATCTTGCCAAAGGCGACTCAAGAGACTGAAGACTATTTCTTATTTATTTATTGCTCTTTATGTGATGATGATACATGCAGTATCTACTTATTTGTTCTGGTTGGATTATACTTGCTTTATTTTTATCCAACTGTACAAAGTTTGGGATGGAAGACAATGATTTTTGTTTGCAATGTAATTTAATTAAGGAATAGATGCTTTTCATTGGTGTTTAATAAACCAATATTGGCTGGGCACTTGTATGTATGACACCTAGTCTCTATAAACAGAATCACATATAGAATCTGGAGGCAACTGGACAAGACTTTGGCATCGGAAGCGTTCTGGTGTCAGTTTTTAGTCTGAGCGGTATTGACTAATCATGTTCAAGGAGGTTTTGGTTGAATGCAAAGTCCATGTGGAGAGAAAAAGAGGCGAAACGCATCGACCGAAATGCAATCTCAGAACCCTCCGCGATTGTCTGATGATGGTTTAGCTTTTCATTGGTTTGAACTCGGTTTCTGTCGTCTCTCAACTCCATCTTCAGTCTCTTGTCTCAATTTTTTAATCGGATTGTAAACAGCGAGCAGTGCACGGAAAAGAGCGACTTGGCCCAGATATCTGCCGGCTACACTCGAACCCTAGAAACATAGCCTCTTGTCCCCAAAAGTTAATCTGTCGTCAGAGCGATAAATAAAAAAATAAAAGACTAAAGTACAGCGACAAACCGAAGATCCCAAGGCGAGCCCTGAGCCTTGCAGCACCCCACATGTAATCAATCGTGCCCAAGAAACCTAATCAGCAATTGAGGCAGACATTTTCCTTATTGATGGATACAACATTAATCAGCAGCAGTATTGGTAAGTCCCAGAGATACCAGCCTCAATCTGTCAATTAAAATGACAATCAATCGTGTTGATGACTGCGGTTCAGTCAGACAGCGTCAACGCTTTCATCAGCGTCTGCATTCATCAGAAGGTGATTAGTGAGTCTGAAAGGGTTCATTTTGAGTTTTCTCTCTATTCATGAGCTGTCATCTCTTTCTTTCACTCGTTCTTTTCACTCACTTGCTCTGCGTTCATACAATACGGTTACATTTTAAATATTTATTTTCAACACAGCGGCATGGACTCAACCATGGCCACGGCCTTTACAAGAGAAGAATAGACACCCAGCTGGCTGTGAGAACCACACACGCATTTGTCAGGAATAAAAGATCCTGTTTGCATGCAGTCTTTTTTTCTTTTCTTTGCGTAGGTGTAGTTCATGTCCTTACCTCAAGGTTAGAATTAAAAGAACTTAATGTCAGGATTTCTCTAAATTAACAAGGTTTGATAACTTTGACAAATCCAGACTTTAGAGAAATGAAAGAAAAAAAGCACAATAAGTTATGTGATGCATCCATGGTACACCACCACCACTAGTAGTCATAACTATATACTAAAGGCAGAGTTTAAATACATTACAGTGGGGTTCTCAAATGAGTGTAGTCTGCAAATCAGCCAGCGGAGGTTAGCTCATTCGTCTTCCACTGTGAGGTTGCCTGATATTAGACAGAACCGTCAACTCTGTTTCCACCTTCAGCTCGGTGGAGTGGGGCAATTCAGAGGTCTGGACCCAGGCGAACTGTGAGGCTCACTCCAGAGGTGAAAGTCAGCAGGGAGAACACACACACGCATGCACACACATATCCAGCCCATCCCCATCATCCTGTGTGGGTCCACAGGGTGAGGAAGTGTACGGCGACACGCTACAGACTCCCTGCCACCCACATCTGCCTCCTCTTCAGGCTGCAGACTCAAACACACAGACACACACACAAACAAACACACAGTATGGGGTCTGTACTTTCATGTAAAATGCCACATTGGATTGCTTTGTTCCTCCATCTGAGATTCTGTGTGGTCCGTCATTCATTTGCCAAGAAGATCGCAAATGAGAAGGATTAGAAGTTTCAGGGACATTTTAATGGGCTTTACAGTCCTTTTATGTCAGGTTCGATGTCCACAAACAGCAGAGATATACAGCAGTTTCAACAGCACTGGACTGGAATACATTGTATACATGATCATACTCTCCATTTTATCAAGAGATTAAGCCATTGTGAAACATAATCTTTAATAGCTATGTAAGTATAGCGAAGGCTTTGGCTGTATTTGAATTAAAAACATGAAAATCAGCAGTGTAGCGTGAATGCTTGCACCGAATTAAAAATAAACTTTTATTGTATCCTTCCTATGACCTATAATGATCTAATAGAATATGACGCATTAATTGAACAACCCAACATTATTTAAAGTCAATCAAATTAGCTCCACCTCGTACAATATTAAAATGTCTATTTAAATGTAAATGCATTTAACTATAAAGCAAGAATCCCTGTATGTGAGAATGTCCTTCACATATTTCAAGAAACATTCATCCAATCTACTTCACACTTGGTGGGTGTACTGCTGAGGATCCAAGGACGTGCAGTGTTGAATTCGGTGCAATAAGCACACGCGACACATTCAATAAGGAAAAACTTTTGAACGAACATTGAAAAGTTCTCCGTGCAGCAGCGGGGGCGGGGCTTCAGGGTCCTGAAGACTGAGTCGAGCGTGTCATCCAGAGTGGGCCTTTACAGGCCGCGGCTCATTGACTGCAGTTCACTTCTGCTGCTGGATGCTGGATATACCATTATGATTCAACTCTTCTTCACTTGCCCGCAGTCAATGAGCGATGAATGGTTCTCGCTAACACTGTAAGCAGGATTTCCTAATCGGCCCGTTTCAAAAGGGTACGCGTTCCGAATGGCCACACCTCGAACGGGCACTGCACTTGTCGGTAATAATAATTCCAAAAATAAATTCACAAAACGTTCAGTTTAAGTGGAATCTCATATAGTCTCTGCATGTTCCAGCTTGATTGCAGCTACTTTGTCACAATGTTCACACAAAGGGAAAAATTGAAATGCAAGACTGAAGACTTGTGCATCATTTTTACTAATTTCCGCAAAATTCAGATGATATGTGATATATTTTGTATTTTCAGAAACTTAAAGATCTCCTCTAGCATTTCAGAATGAAGTTCTGTGGGTTTTGGCATTTTAATGCAGGACTTATTATTATAGTATTTGGGTATTTCAACACAGTACTTGTACATAGGTAAAGGGTCTGAATACTTCTTCCACCACTGCTAAGTGAAACCTCCCTTTTAGAGTATACACTCAGAATTGAGCCCAGGTTATCGGCAAAAAAATTTTTGGAAAGTTTCCAGCCTGTTTTTGGATTCCGACGTGGCATCTCCAGTGGTATCTTTCCGGCAACCTAATGATTCAAAGGCCATCAGTTTCCACAGAGCATATTAAACATATGACACTTGGTGGGCTCTTCCATCTAAAGTGGTTTAGAGTAGCAGGAGTGCATACATCTTGAGTATGGGTGGCCCCAATGGGAGCTGAAGCTCATATCCTGACAGTACTGGTGCTGATATATGTTCTACCCAGCAAGCTACACAGAAAATGAAATCCCTAACCTTGGCAGCTTTAGTGCTGGGCTCTACTCATTGAGCTCCATGGGAAATTGAGTTTCTAACCCTTGCAGTATAGCAGCACTTATAGCTCTACCCAAAGGGCTGACAAACTGCAGAATATCAAAGGACGGATAACAGTCATTTTTCTTTGGCTCTGTGGAGGTTAACGGGGTCAGCGAGACTACACATATATAGGCACATGTGTTGTTATTATAAACACTATACAGCAAATGAAGACAAAGGATGGTAATTTAAAAAGAAAACTCCAAGACAGGTGCTTACCACAGCAACATTTTGAAAATGTTGTTTTGAGGAATAACTCAAGCTAATCCTCCAAGAAATAACCCTTTTCTTCATTTTTTTTTTACTTTACGTGAAACGTAAACATTAAGTTCATATTTCTTGACAAATTCCATAACAATCAAAAAGCAACTTCAAAGACTTCTATGTTTTGTGTTGCAGAGATCTCGACTAAAATGAGCCTGCTAACCATCTATGTAATAACACTTGTAGCTCGAGAGGCGATAGTGAGTCACTGTAGCGTCCAGTCTACCCGAATGAGAGGACGAAGAAGTAAAGCTGCCTTAGGTTTTGTCGGTCCCCTGAATGGTACAGGGTCTGTGTATTATGTATTTGTTTATTGGATTAAATCCAAAGTGGTAGAAACAAGAAAACTACTCATACTTTTGTCTCATTCATCCCGTTCTAGTAAACTACTTCACTAGGAGTAAAGTGAGTGGCAGCTCCTCGAGATTCAGTTAGCAGTTAGCTTGAATTCAACCGGCGCAAACCCCAGCGGCAGATTTCCCGCCGGATCAGCAAAGTTTCTGTTTCCGGCTCCTGAGCCACCCACTCTCCTCACAGTGAAGTAATTAGTTTCCTGGCAGCAGGGAGGACAAACACATTCTCACTCTCGTCCAATACCAATGCTTGGTCAGTGGCCCTACGCTTCAAACTGTAGCGCTCTACATACCCCTCCAGTTTTACATGCATAGTGTCTTTTCAAAATAAACTTCTGTCTTCACAGGAAGTTAGGTTTAGGCAACAAAATCACTTAGTTTTAGGTAAATTAACAATTACATACTATCGTGGGGGACTTTTCTTTTTTTTTATAAAACAAAGCTGTCCTGGCTTAGTGTTCACTTTGGTCTGCTATTATTATCTACATATCAAATAAAAGGCATGGCATTTCTCTCTATAAAAATAAGTACGAATTTCTTGATTAGACTTTTCTTTTCTCTGATTTTGATTCTGACTTTTTTTGAATTGTGGTAGTTTTTAGTTTTACCTGAAATTTTACGCTCTTGGTTTCATTGGTTTGCTTTGTGCGATGTTGGATTCATTCTTTTTTTTGGAGGAATGTTAGGATTTACAACCATTTCAATAAAGCTGTTCAGTTTTCAGCCATCGACGTGTCGATGTTCCACGTTGTTGTGTTTTGTGGACCTCCTTTAAGGCCTCTAATCAAATTGTCAGTGGTTGACAAATATTTGTAAAAACCTGAATTTTGATTTTTCCCAAAAGGTTTTACTTGAGAGTTGCATTTATCTTGTTCATCTTTTCACAGGTGTATTTGAAGGAAGGAATCAAGAAGGCAGTGGAGAGAGGTCTCTGGGTCATTGGTAAAGTGAAAAATGATCCGCTTACATCCAGGCTAACATTGCCAGATAAGATTGGGGGCAGATTGGACAGAGCTTTCCGCATTAGAAAGACCAGCTCGCCCACTTTAAGATGTAGGGCAGGGCCACTCAGGAGATAAAGTCACTGTCAGTGCTGTAAAAGCCAGTGGTGACACCACAGACATCAGCACTTCCTCTAGATTATTTCCTTACAGTCAGTGAGTTATATTTCCAGTCCTTTAAGGCCACGGCTAGCGTCTGTGATCCAAGTCACTATGGCAATGATTATGTTTTATAACTGCAGCTCTTCAAAGCTACATTTAAATTAAATTGTTTCATTCTTTCTTTCTTTCTCTTTATATTAAAGCCAGACGCAGGTTTTTAGTGATGAAACAGTGATGACAAATTTCCCTCATTCAGTACTGTAGTCACAAAATAATATAACCGTAGAAATCAGAATATAGGGAAAAATAATAAAACAATGTTTAACCTGAAAGGTCTTCATTTTTGCATGAATGAAATTGCACCACATTGCACTACAACGGTCAAATTTGCATATGTTAGATGTTTCTTTCAACGGCAGAAACCTAGCAACTGCACTCTACCACTTTAAATGCCTGGCTGCAAAATTGCTACAAAAATATAATTGTAGCTGAAGTGTCAAAATGCGAGCTGCTTATGAAACTAAAATGACCTCTAACCTCTTGTTTCCCTTATATGTTTTACACAGCAGAATGCACACAAGCTCTCAAAATGTTTCTGTTCAGGCACCGTGGACACACTGACCGTTGTGCCATTTGATCAGCTTTTAGGCTGTGTGTGTACTCTTATACTTCTATCTTTGTGAGGACCAACTTCTGTTTTAGGCTTTGAAAATGGACTACTAGCAAAATATGAAGTAATGTTGCATTGTGGGTAATGTAGGCCACAGTTTTTGACAATGAAGAAGAAGGTGTTGAATAAAAAAGAAGCTCTGATTTTAAATACATTTTCCATTTTGTCTAGAACATTTAATATTTCACTTTTTTTTTTTAAACACTTTTGGTATTATATATTCTGAGTGTGTCACTTAAAATATCTTTGATATCTAATAGCTTTGATTCAACAGGACTTTGTCGGTGTGTTTTGATCTGATTTGACTGACATGGCAACATGAACAAACAAACCCCCAAAATATTACTGGGGGTCCTCACAAATACAGTGGAGCAAGCACGTGTGTGTGCGTGTGTGTGCGTGCGTGTGCGTGTGTGTGTAAATGTGTATATGTGGCATTTCTTGTAACATTACTAGCATGTGCCTTCTGACTCCATGTGACGGCGGATAAAATACCGATACAGCAGCTTACATGAAAGAACAACAAGCCAGTGACGATCTGGCTATACGCTGTGACACAATGCTAACGCACACTATTCTTAATAATAACTTCCTTTTCTCTCTCCCTCTCTCTCGCTCTCCCCTTCCCCCTCCCGCCTGGAACAACAGATCACTTGGGCATCGAGTTTATGGGTAAGGAAGCTTTTCTTGTCTTGCATCTGCATGAGTCACGACTATAAACATCACAGGTCTTTATATTGAATAAACACTGCGCCGCGTGATTGCTTACATACAGTTCATGCATCAATCATGACGTGCCCAATCACACATGGCATCATTATATAATTTGATATGGAAACAAAAGAGCTGCAGTGAAAATAAACAGCGTCTGTATGTACGTACAGTCACGTATTCATAACCTCATGCTCGGCAGTCATTGAACTATTTCCCACTGTCTTCATCTCTCTCCGTGCACATATGTAATTATAATCATTATTTTCTGCACCGACGCTATCTTAATGCTTTCTTTCTCTCTCGCTCACTCTCCTTCACTTTCTTTCCCCTTACAATTGCTTATGAAGTGTCCCTCCAGAATTCCAATGTGCTGCAGTCTCCTTGGAAACGGCGAGAACAGAGAGGAGGGCGGGGTACAGTGAGGGAGTTTTTATGTTGTTGGCTCTGTTGCCGAACACTCTCCTCATTAGTGTGTGTGTGTGTGTGTGTGTGTGTGTGTGTGTGTGTGTGCGTGCGGTACACGTTCAAAAGTGTGTTTCTGAAGTCCTTAGTTTTTGCAAGTTTCGAGATTCTTCCAGTGATAGTGTGTTGGATGTTTATTCGCTTCCCATGCACATGGCGGCGAGGCTGCGCAGGACGGATGCCAGCGGCTCCTCCTAGTCGCTGCCAAGCTCCCCGCTCCTGCAGGCTCTGTGTCGGGCATCATAGCCGAGGAGAGGTAGTTAACGACATGGATGCTTGTTGTTAACCAGAGCCCCTCTCGCTCTCAGTCGGGAGAATTTGGGCCCTTTCCACGCGGACAGTTTGGAAAAAAAGAAATGGATTATCTGTGAAAACGGCCTCCCGCTGGTTTGATGTAACTGCTTCTATGTTCTCAAAGTAAACAAAATATCCACAGGACCAAGCAGTGACGTGCTTTTTCTTTCTGTTCTGCATTTGCAGTGAAACAAACAAAAGCTTTTTTTTTTTTTTTTTTTAGGAAACTTGCTGAGACTATGCAAACTTGGCAGTGACAGACGATCTTTTCCACAGAGCTATCTTGCAGGTTTTTTCCCATTTTATATTCAGTGAGAGGTTTTATACCTCTCCAACATTGTTCAGGCTGCCACATTTTCTGAGCTAACATCTCTAGTCCTGCCAATGTCTGCCCCGGCATTGTGTTAAGCGGCGCACAGAGATAAGCACCTCCCACACTCAACCCTGGCTTGTCAGTCTGTGGCTTTGGAAGCTGAGAAAGAAAAAAAAATATTGCTTACATACCAATCCACTGAAACAATATACAATACAATTAAGTAAATGCAAACTGTAAAAAGTGGGTTCCTTAGAAAAGAAAAATTAAGGATAAAGATAAATAGCGCACGTTTTATAAATGTTGAATCGTTTCTTCCTGCAACCTCCCATTTTTGTTTGTAGCCACTGATGCCATGTCATTAATTGGGAGGACTCTTGTCTTCCACAGATTTACATTATTTCCGTCAGACACTAATATCAAGGATTTGACCATTTATACTTAACGGTTGTACAGTGGCTCCGATTAGATAAAGCTCTGCTCTTGGAGGAAAATCCAAAAAATCAAAGCTGCAACAAGGATTTCTGCTGGGAGGACAAATCCTCCTTTAATGAACATGAGCACATCAGTGGGCAGAAATAAAGTCCACCCTCACCGCCTGTATGAAGATTAGTCAGATGGTAGCCAATCAACTGATAAATGAGCAACTGATGGTTAAGCGTCACTAAAGCTGTTGCTGGTGTTCTGCCTAAACCAATGTAGTGCTCCATTTGGTTTGTAAATTGAGCTTTTAAAGGATCATTCTGAACTCAATTCATTTTTTTTTTATAGTTTTGGTCACTCTTATCGGTAATACTGTAACGTAAATTGTTGAGATCTGGGAAAAAGACAGATGGCAAAAAAAAAACACCATGATCGAGACAGGTCACCAACCTTTAAGTTTGATAAACTAATTTGGAAAAGAAAAAAAGTGCTATTTGTTAAATACTTTTTGGTTCAACATTCATCAATTGTACTTGCTCTAGTTTTCGCTCACTTTACTTCTGCAATGGGGCCTCATTACTGACATTACATGTGGCTGATTTTCTCTTTTACCTGCAAACAAAGTGCTTCAGTTATTCTGGCTTAACCTCTGTCTAATCATCTGACTTCATGTTTTTTTACCCAGTCAGACTTCATTATTGCAATGTCACTGTGTTCAGAGTTCTTAGCAACTTAAAAAATTATGACTAGAACTAAAGAAATAAGTCCCAAGTTGTAATGAGGTGGTAATATGCTTTAAAATGTTGGCCATATAAACGCGAATCAGCTTTATTCAAATCAGACCTCTGCGGTAAAGTTACGGTGAGGAACTTTTAACTGGTTGTGAAACAATCTCAATTTAATGCTGCGTAGGTGAAGACCAGGATTTTGTAGTTGATCTGGTCGCAGTGAGGAAGCCAGTGGAGGTCTTTCAGGACTGGAGTGATGTGGCGCCAGGACTTGATGTGGGTTTAAAGTCTGTTGGATGCACTCTCAACCAGTTTTCTCTCTGTTGATGGAGCGAGCACAGTACAACAGTCCCACCATGAACTCTAGCTTTACAAAGCACATAATGTTCCCATTTTTGCAAATATTTCAATTCAGTAATGCATTTATTATTAAGAGCATAGTTAAAGGTGTATTACTGGACAACATTACATATATGGTATAATTCAGCAATCCTAGCTATACGAAAGTATCCCACAAAATCATTTTGTATGTTAGCAACGTAATCATGAACAAGGAAGTATAAAGACTGCAGAAGCCCACTCAAGGCGGTGGATTGTTCTGACAAACACGGATGTCCCACCCAGGGGACGTTGATTTATTTGTCATGTAACTTGTGTACTTCAGTAACGGCACTTCTGTAGTTATTTTAACGCAAACGACGATCTTTTCCTAAAGCTAACCAAGTATTTTTGTTGCCTCAACAACTTCTTTCCTGTTTATTTTTAAAAGACTGTATGGATGTAACGAGCGGAAATTGACACGTGTTGCTGGCCTTTGGAGGAAAATGCACAAAAAAATGAGGAGTAACTTTCTGTAAGATATCATATGAACCGTTGTATGAGGATACGTTTACTTACGCTCTAAGCATCATAGCAGTAGACTTAATGGCAGAGCAGGTGCATTGTCTTTCAGTAGACTGAGATACCAAGACATGCTGTCTGTGCACAAACCATTTTGATATTGGGTTTAAACAAAATGCTCAGTCTAATCCCATGGGAGTTATTTTCCACAGGCAACCCGTTGCCCCATGCATGATTTATAGAGACTCCTACAGAGTCGGTTTCTGAGGCTAATATTAGAAAAGTGTCTGAAGGTTAAGATCTCTCCACCCAGGCCATCACCCACACACGGCTTAATAAAACAGAGCTTATATTCAAGAACTCTTGGATCCTGCCTTCCTTGTTATACATTTTTTATATAGCTTGGCAAAAAGGGGGAGAACATTTCACTGTATGTAGTCAGTCAGTCATGTGGCCATCAATATTTCCTTTCCATCAGAGATCACTGAGCTCTGACTGAGAGATGTTCCACCTGGCTGTAAATCAATGTCAGAGCAAAGTGTTACAGGGGTGGAAAGGATTTTAAGTCGTGTGGATTTTCAATTTCTACCCGGAGGGTGGAAAGGTGTGTTTGTGCCGGATAGAGGCAGTTTGGCAAACTAGAGCAAAGATAAATGGACCTCCAGTTGGTGGACACATAAGACACACAGACATATACCTTGGACAGCCGTGATAGGAGTTAGCATTTATGTCATTCAGTTGTCTTTTACGTGTGAGGCGAGGTAGATAAAGTTTCCATTTTCACTCCGCTCAACTTTTGTTATTGTCACTCCCAAAATATGACGCTGCAGGTACCTCTATTGCGACGTGCCAAGGACAATGTGCCAGTTTTTGCTCATGAAATGCAGTGTCTTTTCAAAATAAACCTCAAATGTAGGTTAATGTGTAATTGGTTAGCTTTAAGAAACATAAGTAATTAGTTAGGTTGAGGAAAAGGTCATGGGTTAGGGTTAAAATAAGTATGTTTGTTACGTAACTTTCGTATGTGGCTTTAATTAAGTATGTAAGTTTTGTTACAAAACTATGGTAAAACGAGTCCCCTGGATGAAAGTCTGTGTTTGTTTGACCCAGCCGTTCTCATCCAGATGCTAAGCGGTGCCTCGTGTGTCAGTATCAGACAAGCATCTGTATTCGATGAGTTGGGAGTGAGAACGGGTTGACTTTGACAACTTAAGGACTGAAACACATCGTGACTGCAAAATATTAGGCCTGCTTAAAGTCAAAAAAGAGAAGGGAGATGAGTAACCGGAGGGAAGAAAGAAATCACTCTGGTGTCTTCCCAGAGATCACTTTTCAATCAAACAGCATATCAATTTCTTTCTTGTTTTGTTTTTTCTGAGATTTTCTGTGAATGAGTTTTGAATTCCTGGAGGTGCAGCTTTGTTCTTTTCAAATGCGGCTGCTGCCAGATGCATAAAATGCAGTCTTTCTGTGCCCACAAGTGTAGAGTAACAAGTGTATGAAGTCGAATCTCTATTAGTTTCACAGTTTTTGGTAGAAAAATCTGATTAATGAACTTCATAATTTTCACTTGTTTGCGGTGCATGAATTCCTTCTATTGCCATGGATTTTTAAGAAATTGCCGCAGCTCCAATTGTTTTGATTGACAACAGTGCTGTAAAAATGTAATGGAAAGGTTAAAAATCTGATGTGTAAGGACAAGTAACAGATACAGAACACACACTGGGACGTAAAAAGACAATTTGTCATGTACAAAAAACAAAAATTATAATATTACAGTTAGGATGATGTTGTTTGCACAGTCCAGTGGCCATGATAGCAAAGGTTTGATACCCCTTGAGTTTCAGCCTAAACCACCGAACAGCTTTGGTTCACCTCAGGTGATCAGAAACCTGAGGAGGCCGGGCAGCAGCAATGTGAAACTGCTACAGGTGGAAGAGAGAACGTGTAAGGAGAAGACAAGAAATGTTCCATCAAAAACAAAAGACCCAGTCACTTAAATATATTCACGATGGTAATAGGTGAATAAAGCCATCCGGGTGATAAAGGAAAGGACCGTGACCAGCAAAGAGAGCATGCTTACTGTAGCGCGGCAGACCTGCATAAATACAGGTTTTAACCACCATCCGCGCTCCGCTCACGTGAAAAGTCTAATGCTCAGGGCTGTGAGGCAACGCTGGAGAATCCCATGCCTCTCCGTCTGCGTCCTCTGATCCCCTCCCCTCCCCTCCGGTTATGTCATCCTCCTCTTTCGTCCATCCCTGTCAATCCCTGCTGCTCTTGGCACTGACGTACTATACGGACACGAGGAATACTTAATATTGTTCAATAAATAATACAAAATAAGAAAGTAGTACTGCATTATGTGACTGTAAATCATTCCAACCGTAAACTTTCTATGTCCCTGGAGATAAATATATGACAATGATGCCAGGCCTGAACATTTTTCTTTTTTTTTCTCTGGCAGGCTGTTCTCATCCCGTATTCGTAGCTATACCTGCAATAAATAACGCACTGTAATTTGTAGATACCTCATGAAATCAATCCACGAATAATGAACTAGGAAGTATCAAGACCGCAAAAAACTCTACAGGGCAAGCGAAAGGCTGAGGTGGATTGGTCCAACAAATAACCGATACTTCACCCAGTAGACCGTTAATTCCCTGTGAGAAACGAGAAGTCAACATTGATTTATTTGTCACATAACTTGTTTACTTCAGTAACTTGATTCCGTGTAGTTATTTTAACAAAAACCTGAACCTAACCAAGTAGTTTTGTTGTCTAAATCTGTGAAGATGGAAGTTTATTTTGAAAATACTGTATGGATGAAATGAGGAAAAAATTAACACGTGTGGAGGGGCCTTCGTGGGAAAACGCATGAAAAGTGAGGAGTCACCTTTCATAAGATATCATATGTGAACCCAAATGACAGTCAGGGAGGTCTGCACAGGCTACAGGTTACTAATTACAAATCTGAATAATCACACTTGTAATTATCAGTTCTTAATCTTGTGGAAATGAGCTTTCCCACTTCATTATAACTAGTGTGTTCTTCTGCAGATTTGATGTTCATGCCGCAGTGAGCTGCGCCTCAGGTTGATGATCTTTGATCCGTCTGGAGGCGACACATTTTAACAGAACTTGAAACCTTATTGATCTGAACTCGCATCAGTGATTATCGGTTTTAACCAGCAATAGCTTTTATGCCTATTTGTTTGTGTAGCATTCATACAAAAGCATTCAGTCCTTTGCAATCATTCATCCAACTTCTGCCACCATGTCAACCTTGAACCAATTCCAATGTGCTGCCACTAAACATTACATTTTACTGCCCTCAAACTAGAGGCCACAGTTTATTTCATAATTGTACAAATGCAACACAATTTAATAAACCATAACCTAATATCTGCAACAGACATTTCCGTGTCAGTGCCTGCCAGCAGTCTGACTCATCCATATGTCCAAAACATTAGATACAAATCCTGGAATGACTCACAAACATGGCAATGCAAAAAAAAAAGGGAAAGACATAACACATCCTAATATTGCCCCAATGGAGAATGAAAAAAAAAAAGAGAAAAGAAAGAAACAAGTTTGTTGATGCATGTTGAAGCCTGATGGAATGATGTTAGAATTTGAGCCTCAACTTCAGGGTCAACATCACAAACTCTTAATACAAAAAAAGCTGATAATGATGAAAAAAGATGTGCTGAATCACTGCCAAGTACATTGTTGGTGTCCTCTGTTTGTGTTTATATGTCATGGAGCCCGCCGTGCAGACTTAAGCCCTTTCACCAGGGCTCAGAGACAAAATGCCACTTCAGCCAGTTGCCAGATTTTAGTCCCCTTTGTTTATGTCTATGTGTGCATATCTGTGTCCAAGCTGTCACCATCTATTTCTCTATAAAGCCCCTTTAAAAAACACAAAAAACACAAAAAACACTAACATGTGGCTTTTGTCTTCAGTGGGACCGGTTTTGATCGCCATCATTCCTGGGACAAATGACTCTGCAGTAGTCTCGGGTATTTATCGGATCCAGCTCTGACAGGCAGTGACGTAAACATGACACCCAGGAGGACGCACTAATCTTTTCCCGTGTGATGTGAAATAATACATTTAATAAACTTTTGGACAATCATCATAATTTTGTATCGAACAAAACATACAATTGATAAAAAAAAAAAAACACCAGACTCTAATCAGACAACAGTAATTTTATCCTTGCAATATCATCGAAACCCACTTGCTTCAAACTCGACAGAAAGAAAATAAAGCTCATTAGAAACGTCTTTGTTAGTCTTTCCACTGTACCGTCAATCACCAACTCTGGTTTGGAAGTAAAAGATATTTAAAATGAAAAATAATTAAACACTGCAACTGCTTCAGTGTTAATAATGCATCTGGTGCCAGCCGGCGCATCCGTGATGTCAATTGTGACACACCAGAAGAAAAAAAAACAGATGGGCATACTCGCCTTCTTGGAAAAAGATCGCCTATTTTAGTGGGATTTCCTGTGGTTAAAAATCTTGCATATAGTTGATGATTCCTGTAATTATAGTGAAGAAAACATAACTATTTTAATGGTATCCAGACATGCAGAAAGTTTAGTATTTTTGTTTGTCTCAGAGATCTCTATTGCCATCCCAATACAGTTCCATCTTCAGTAGAAATTCACCACCACTAAATTGCTGTGGCGGCGGAAATCCAGTAGACGCAGATGTTTTAAAAGCTGAGCAAATAAAAACAAAAATGTCTGCAAGATGCTTTTTGACTTGAAACTTGGTCGACCTGACCCTTTAACAAAGTCTGACAGATGGATGACTGTAGCGCTGCCATCAGAAAGAGATTAATTTTGCTTATCAGTGATACATGGATTTGACATACTCAAGGATAGGACCATGTGTTGTATCAGCACTTCAGCAAGTACTTTCTTTTTGTCTGGGTAGTCTATCAAGCAATAAGAGTCATAAATATCACACTAAAGGCAATAAACGCTTTAATCTTTATTAGCAAGGCTAGTCTATTTCACCACCTGCTCCATCACGTATTGATTTCTCTCTTTCAAGCCAGCTCAACTGTATAGAAACATGGCAGCTGTGAACACACTCTGAATGTATAGGATCACGAATGCGTACAAAAAGGTCACTCCAACACCTCTAGAACGCTGCTGCTCCCGCCTTTCGTGTGAAATATTAATCTCATTGTTCCGTAATGTTGCTGTAAATAAGCGACCTGCCGCGCAGAGCTGGAGGTTTGAAGTGGAAGTAAGTGGAAGATGTGACCTCACGTCTCCACAGATGGAACGCAAACTTGCTTCCCCTCTCTCTCGCCGCATGATTTATTCACATCAAGAGAGTGCGTTTGTGCATACAGTAGGTGTGTCCAAACAAGGACGTGGGAGAGAGGCTGAAGAACTGCTTGACCTTGGCAACATAGTTATGATTGGCCGCACACCAAGCATGCCGCCTGCATACAGTATATAACATGAAAGTCTGACCGTAGGTGATGAAGTGAACTTTTGAACTCGTTTGTGTGTATGTGAGCTGAGGCGTATGTTTTGTGTGTCAACACATTCAAATCCGCTTGGCAGACGAGGCAAGATGAAGTCATCCCAAATTGGAATTTCAATTCGGGTTTTTTTTTAGGGTTTTTTTCACCTCTTGTCTGTGTCTTCACCTGTCTTTCATCAGTGTCACTTCAGTAACCGGGAAAGCATTTTCTGTGGAAGATGTATCTTTCCTTTTCAAATAATAGAATAATAATAATAATAGAAAGTGCACTTAAAAACATGTGGATGTGAAAACTTTTAGTCATACTTTCTATGAAGCACATGTCTATAATGCATCGTGAACGTACTTATAATGCATTATAATCGGCTTAAATCACAGTATTATCATAAATATCCATAATGCTTCATGTCAGTAAAGCATTTTATAATTGATATAACTTATAAGATCAAGTATCATCATACTTCATAATTGCTGGTAACTCACTGGCATTATGTGTGTTGTTCTTGCATTGATTTACCAATATTGTTTAACTTAAAGCAAACATTGACCACTTATAGTGACTCATAACCAGCTTGTAATGTATTCTCTGACTTTACCTCGGGAATGTCATTATTTCACTGGAAGCATCCAGTGACCACTTAGAATAATCCCATTATAATACATTATTACAGTGATTATAAAGTGCATTATGAAATTATAACATTGCAACATGGTGCCCACCTAGAGTCAGTTTTGGAAGTGTACGATTTATCAACATACTCTCACTACATTAATAGTGTCTTTACAAAATAAACATGGGAAGTTTAAATTAAGACATCAAAACAACTGACGCGTTGCCTCTGATACACTCAAATATTGTCAGCGCTGATCATGTCAGACAAATTGGATGACAGCCAGACAACCTTACGATTTGCAACAAGTGATTGCACATAGATTGCTTCTTGTAGATGGAGTTCCCTGTGAAAACTGTTAAAACAATATAATCTAAACTCAAGTGACCCAAGTATTGTGCTGCTACTTTGGATTATTGTCTACTGATGACGGCTGAGCGATGCTGATGAAAGTTCAAATTATTCTGCCAAACTGCACATTCTAAACTCCGAAAAAGAACTCGACACATAACAGTTGTATAGTGTGGTTTGTGCCGCTCTGGAGAGAGCTCTCGAAGTCTGAGGAATTAACCCTGGTGGGTTTGGGTTATTCCGCTTGGGAGTCTAACAGAGTTGGTGTTTTATCAGGCAGGAAGGGTCTAATGACATGATTCTAGAGGCTGCATAATGGGAAACGTTTTTAGAGCCTGACCCACACATTTAAATTTAAATTTAGGACATCTCTGTATCTTCTGCTGCGATTTTGACCTTTTTTTTATTCAGATGCATGCGGAACTTTTATCGAAGTGCAATATTAATCTGCTCGCGCATTCTTTCAAGGGGTGCTCAGTTCGTCAGTGAGGTTAGATTTTAACTTAATATAGGAGGATGCAACATACAAGATACAATAAAAAGAATTGAATTGACACACCCCGAAAAAAATCTGTCAGGAGGGAAAATATCCAACAACATCCTGCATCCATATCTCACCCCTCCTCACATCTCTTGTTCATATTTCATCATCCCTCTCTCTATCGCTCGTTCCGTCTGTCTCTCCGCCTTCCCTGCAACCGACGTCAAGTGTGCACCCATAAGACAGCCCCCAGCTCCCACTAATGATATAATTATAGCCAATAAGCCAAAGTGCTGACTCAGGCTGATTAGCAGCATCAAAACAACGCCGGTCCCGAAACATAACTTATGCATAGACAGAGGGAGAGAAATAGGGCCACAGAGGAGAGGAAAAAGATGCACTGACAACACACTAAAAGACTCCGTGACATCGGTTATTTCGGGGATTAGGTATGACATACTGCATGTGTGATTGGTTATGCAATATCTGTGTGGGGATCAGTAGCTCAAAGGCTACAGCAGTAAGCTTGTGCTGAGAGATCCCTGGTTTGAATTCCCAGCCAGGCTTGAAAATCTTGATGTGCTCATGAATTAGTAACACTCTCCCTCGCTGACTGCTGTCAGGATGCCCTTGAGCAAGACGCAGTGGCTGCAGTGACTGAAGTTGTGCAGCCCTGCAGCTAAGACGGTTGTGTTTGCATTCTGCAGCTCCCGGCAGTGATTTCCTGAGCGTACGCACCGAGGAAGCAGCTGTAAAAAACTTTATCTTTTTTCGACTGAAGTGGCCATTCAAACCCATCCGCAGTAAAAATTTGTCTCAATCCCCTCAATGTAAAAACCCCAACACCTTGTGTCATCTCCGTGCTCCTCCAAGGTCTGAGCCTCGCTAAATAAAACTTGATTGATCCCCTATTAATGTATCTGAAGGCAACTGTGATTTACTTGTTCGTAGCAAACAAGACAGCTTCCATTTTTCTCCACTAATGGTGTCCGTCCACGCCATAACTCTTCTTGTCTCCGTGTATTCAAGCTCCATTACATGTGGCATCCATTTCAAAAGCGACGGGCGTCTATTGGACTACTACTTGATGTTGTGAAGCTGATAAAATGAGCTGAAAGACTGTGCGGTAACTAAGAATAGCAG
The DNA here is from genome assembly GCA_016806645.1 of Ophiodon elongatus. Classification (NCBI taxonomy): domain Eukaryota; kingdom Metazoa; phylum Chordata; class Actinopteri; order Perciformes; family Hexagrammidae; genus Ophiodon; species Ophiodon elongatus. The sequence continues at coordinate 5,646,991 of JACSYO010002062.1, read as the reverse complement.
GTGTTGCTGGTAAATTGGAAATAGGTGTCTGCGTGTTTATAAATGGGTTCTGAGTTGTTGTTATTTTGTTTCAATTTGGTTTATTTATCACAAAAGTAATTACACTAATGCAGAACAGAATCTGCAAGGCAGATACAAAAAAAAGCCCCAGAGAGCTGTTGCATCGCAACTGACTGTTTGATGATTTGAAGTGGCTGTTTGGGTGCCGTAAACATCGATGTTAGAAATTAAAAGTCTGCAAGTACAAGTCTCAAAACACATGTTTAATACAGCGTTATGGTGAGATTTCTGTATTCATTTAATTTAGTAATAACTTCGTCTCTGTGAATATTGACTGTGGTCTCTCAGCAGATATGCTGTACACACATGAATACACACTCGCACAGATTTCTCTTCCATCCTGTCATCCTCTTCTTCTGTTTCTCACACACACACACACACACACACACACACACACACACACACAGACGTGCTGACAGACATGAACGTGATCTATAACTTCGTTGTGCAAACTGTGTGTTGTTCAAACATTAATTTGCGACACCATCCTCTGTTTTGTGTCCCTACAGAGAGCAAAGAGGTGTACAAGAGACAGGTGCTGTCAATCACATCCATCGCTATGGCGATCAGCCTCCTGGGAACCCTGTGCATGGCCCTCTACTGCCGCAACAAGTGAGAGGATAAACACACAAAAACATACCCACAGATATACTCTCTTTTTTACTGTTCATGCATGTATATTTTGTAAATGTAGCAGTTATAAATAAAGCTTGTACTATTCTACAATACATAGTTCCAGTTTCATACAATCTAAGTGCAATAGTTGGCCATATTGATGACACTGTGCTCACCAAGTTAATTGCCAAGGAGGATGTGGAGAAAAAAATAATCAGACAATCATATCAGTTTTAAACAAATTCCAAACAAACACATTCAATAATTGTATCCAAATGCCCTACTCTAGCTGTGTGCACACACTTTTCCTGTGCAGTAAGGAATTACCACTAACATTTCAGGTGTTGGTTTTGTGTCACAGAGATTACTGGTTTGACTAAAGGCTAAATTTGGGTTTAGGTTAAGGGTAAACACAAGTTGATGTAAACTTTGACACAGCAACATCGCGGCACCCACACACACAAAGTTCACGGACTGTAATTTTTGCATTTTCACCCAACTCTTAAGTGGACTCAAGTTTATACCAGCCATGCACAAACGTCACATATGGGATTTTCTCATGAATATGTTGGCAGGTAAATAAGCTGCAGTGACATGTCATTTCATGCCAACCCCCAGTTTTCTTTAATTTCATTGGAACTGGAAGTTGCTCCAAACATTTTCAAACTTTTAAACTTGCTTAGACGACAACATTTATGGTGAAATCTGGCATAAGTCCTAAAGTAAGCATAATGTTAGAGTGTTTGGTAATAAGCCCAGTTGGGTGTGGGCAGACGAAATGCCCAAGGAGACATTTTGTTAATTCAGTGAAGGACGATGGAACATGTTGAGGCATCAAACATCTTGAACGAAATCCCAGACCGGGTATTTGCAACAATTTGTAAATCTCATTATGCGCAGACACATATTCATAGCCCATTATAACCCAAAGGTCATCTAATGTGGCTCCTGCTCTCTTACTCTCTCCTTTCTGTCCTTCTCTCTCTCTCTCAGCATATTTTTGCAGTGCATGCCCTGTGTGTGCACATTAATTGGCATATGAATGGCTGCATGAACTTTGCATAGCTATTTTCTCAACAGGATGGGTCAAACATCCGGTACGTAACAGTTTGTCATTCAGGGTGTGTGGACCAGGGCTGTGATAGATGGCACTGTAATTCCATGGGCTTCCGTCTGTAATATAATGATGTGAGTGAGTGAGGAGCCTGACAACAAGATAATCGGATAAAGGCATGATGGACAGGCACCTACAATGAATCCTTAATTGAGTCAGGAAACTAGCTTGTTCAATGGACAAGATGCATACAGATTGGGAGGAAGTGTTCATGCAAATCTGAATGACCTGAATAAATATAAACTACTCATCTAGGTCCAGACAACTAAACAACTGAGCCAGGTAAGTTTTTGAAGTTTGATTATTGACTCTGGTCTAGGGTGGCAGAGACGAGGGAACGTTTCATACTTTTGTTTCTTTCCTCCCCATCGACGGGGCACTGCTCTGCCGGGAGGGGAGCATGCGGTGGCTCCAGTAGATGGATCTTCAGTTGCCAGCTATGATTAGCCTCCAGCTAACACCGTGACTTGCATGACTTTGGCTGTGTGAAGTGTCTGTAGGCCTACGGTGACCAGTTTAGGCGCACAATCTGTGAAGACTGACAAGCAAGACAAGAAAAGGAAGAAAAGAGCAGGAAGAGAACGTAGCAAAGCTCCCTAAATTAGATTCCTTGTGTGCTTAATAACGAGTAGCGTGCACTGGGGCCCCTTGTAACTACCCTGGCGATCATGGATCAGTGGTAGAGCCGGGGTCTTTCAATCAGGGTATCGGCAGTTCGGTCCCCGGCTCCGCTAGCCCATGTTGATGTGTCCTTGGGCAAGACACTTAACCCCAAATTGCCCCCGTAACTGTGCCTACGATGTTAGTTAAAATCAGGCAGATGGCAACTTGCATGGAAGCCCTTGTCATCAGTGTATGATGAATGCACTCATTGTAAGTCGCTTTCGATAAAAGCGTCAGCTGAATTAAGTGTAAAAAAAAATGTAATACCCTACACCACTCGATTTGAACTGTGTTAACACAATTTCTTGGTATTTCTGACAAGAACCTCAGTATTTAAGGATTCAGCAAAATCCAAATTTACGTCCAATGCCAATTATTTCCATTTATTCTGGCTTGTGCAATAGCTGCCTGTCACATTCAGGGTGGTTAAGCTAATACCATGGTTATAGCAAATAAATCACGGGTAAGGAATAATTAGAGTTAGGTAACACTTGGTTACAATTTATAAAAATATGAAGATGAAAGGGTGTTCTGTGATTACAAGAGAGCTACAGTCTCCTGCATAAAAGTTGTGCTCACTACACAGTAAAATGTGGATACCTGTGTGGGCACATGCTTTCATCATAAAGAGCAAGCCTATCCATTTCCATGGTGAAGTATCAAATAAACACCCAGATTGGGTTATGGCTTTAGAAAAGATAATGGTAAGGCTGTTTGTTAACACTGCATTGTATCCCTGTTCAAATAACATGTTAAAAGGTTTACGTGCACAAGCTTGAGTAACTAGTGTCATAATATCTAAGAGCATGTAATGTACACTGATCAGAAACACAATCAATAAGATTGAGAATCTTTAAGAATTTTAAGAATAAGATTTCAACCCTCTCAACCTCTTATCGTGAGTAAGGTCTGCCTGAATGCAAGATTAGGGTCAAACTAATTAAGTCTTCCATTCACTAACTTCGGTCCATCGGTGTCTTTGCAAGCATTACAAAGCATTCTCAACCAGTTTCATAAAAATACATTTGAGGAATGAAGAGTCTAGACTCAAAACATCTTAACAGAATTTATTAAATGGAGTCAATATATACTGGATTTTTTATCACTGCTTTGGGAGAAAAGAATGAAAGGTATAGATAGAAAGCTCTTTTGTTTGGTCAATAGCTCACTTTCTTCTTCTTCTCCTCTGTCCCCAAGGGCATGAGACTGGTAGAAGGCAATTCTCCTTGGCCTCTGACTCATTTTTAAAAAGTATGTCGGTGGAGGAGTCTGAACAATTTTGCAAAGTTTCTGCGGTGTCCTTTATCAGAATGACACAGGACATTATGGATATTTAGAAAGTAAAGTAGGATAATGGTCCATACATTTGATTGAGGAGAACATCAAAAACAAAGTAAAATGCTTTATTCTGTAATTTAACCTTAATGCTTCGTCTTTTTTTTTTACTGTAGCTACTGTAAGCCGTTATGTTTGAGGTACTTGAAGCGGTAACTCCATCCATGGAGATAGGCAGTCAACGGGCAAATCACCGTTTGCTTAATAGAAAAAGGATACAGGCACTGGTGTTTGTTGCCTTATATACAGTCGGGTAAGCACGTATTTGGTTTGGCACGTCCTGATTGGCCGGCTATGCAAATTATCTGTGGACGAATGCATGCTTGGCATTGGAGGAGAGTGTTACACACATCAGTGGTGTACAGTACATTACAGTTGTAAGTTTGAACTGGTTTATTAGTTGCAGGTGGGATTTGATGGGAATGATGATTCCAGAACATAATTATGACACTCAGGAACTCAAAACATGTTCTACTAGAAGTCATTTGGAAAGCCTAACGTGATGCTAAAGAAGGATGTATGTGGCCTCTAAACTGAATGCAACTGAGGAGGGTACTTTGCCTTTGTGTAATTGTACCAGTAGATGTTTTATCCCCATACTTAAAGCCATTTGTACCGCAAACACCACTTAATGATTCAATAATCATTGGCATTATATACTGATTGGTTGGGGGATGAAAACCAGCAGACCTACACATGATTCACAATAGTTGGGCTGACAATGGTCAAAGCCCTCCGAAAATATATTCCACTTGAACATCATCTTTTATTTTTTGTTTCTCTTTAGGAGGCGCAGAGAGAAGCTCCAGGCCCACCTGAAGGAGAGTCGCAGTTTGAAAAACTACACTGCTAATTCCCATAATGCCCTGGACGCCAAGATGAGGGTCCCTAATACCAACCTGCAAATGCATGAGGTGAGCGCTGCTGTTTTTGCTTTTTCCATCTTGACTTTCTTTTGAATTGTTGCTGCCCTATAGTGAAGGACTCCCATACATGTAAATATACTTGGAGAATGTATTAATGTGTGTAAGTCAGGGTGATCCCATTTTATTTATGAACTGATATTTACAGGACAGCATAATGTGGCATTACCTTTAACCTGCTGTAGTTAAGAATCGGTGGGACTAAAAAGAGTGGGACTTGATATGTGTCATTGTAAAGACCATCTTCAGTTGCTTGCAGCAGCATAGAGATACAGGAGCACCAAGAAAACCAACCTCTAAAGTAATCTTGTTAGACATCTAATACCATTAGATGCCACACGTTTGGAATGTTTTATTGCTTGGATTTGTGCTTTAGGCGGCGAAAATTCCAAATAAACCCAAATCAGGCATATACAGTTCACATATTACACCTTAGAGCACTATGATCTATCATTGAGTTTATCACCCCTCTTTAGTTTTAAGCTGCTTATGAAATTGTATTCCCGTCTCCACCTGGCCCCTTGCATCAGGCTCACAGGTCTTTGAGTGAGCAATCGCTCAGTGGTTTGGGAGCACGGTGCTGGCCAGCAATGTCATTCATCATCTTCCCAGCGCTCTTTGTCATCGCATCTCTCTCCGATGTGTGTTTCAGAGTAGAGGCATGGAAAACATTACATTCATTTGAGTGCCAGTCAAATCTACATCTTTCATTACCTTGGGGAAGTGTAGGTGTGCATTTGAGCACCACTGGGCATGAATTAGCTGTAACCATTTTTTTTACATGTTTATCATATACAGTTAGTTACTTTTGTAATTTACACAGGTTTGACATGAAGCTTTATTGGATAAATTGGATGTTTCCTCCAAGGGCATGATTTACATTTACAATGAAGTGAAGCACATGTACTGTACACACCACGGAGTCTCAATCCATCATAAACACATTAACATAAACAAGGTGGATTCATCACTGTGTGGGAGAAGCACATTTGTATCCTGTATTTGAGGCCCAGTTTGCATGGAGTAGAGATAATTACAATTCATGCTGGAATTTCATGATACAGTTGACAAGTTAATCCTTGGCCTGACATGTCTGATTTGGCCTCATTGGTCCCATCAGTAGAAAAGAAAAAAACTAGAGTTCTAAAGAAAAATCTGCATTGATTATTTGACAAAAATCTTAAAACTAAATACATTCAACTTTATTATAGTGCGGTGGAAAGTCAGAGGTCAAAGTGGCACGGATTACGCATTTGTCTTTGACATATCACAAATAAGTGTAATAAATCTGCACAGAGAGGAGGTTTAGGTGCATGGATGGGTCAAACACAAGACTTTCACCCAGTAGATTGGTGATACGTGTCTTGTGAAAAACTAAAAGAAGTTATTTTAGCCCAAAACAGGATCTTTTACTAAACCTAAGCATAGTTTTTTTGCCTAAACGTGAAAGTCCTTCAGAATGCCGTTTTGCAAAAAACAAAAGCACCATGAGCATTTAAAACACTAGGGCGTTGATATAAACGTACGTCGAAATGTTGATATGAAAACATTTTTGGTTTTAAAAAATTATGAGATTTAACGTATCCGTGGATGGCAAAAACTTACAACTGTATGTGATTGTACAGACATGGGAGTGGTATCTCATATAGACTAATGCCTCAGGTATATCCTCAGATGCTTATGAAGCGCACACAACAAGGTGACAATATATTGCATAAAATGTTTCAATGCCTCACTTGAATCAACAGGTCAAGGAAGTTAAATTATTGAAGGGGGCAGGGCTGTCGACTTTAATCTAGAACGTATAGACTTTAAAACACAAGGGCGTTCTTGCCCGGGGATATAGAATTCCAGTTCACAAAGGGTTCAGATAAGATATAGCTTGGAGACAGAGCTAACCAAAGCTTGAAAGTAATCTGTAAAATTTGTGAAGACGGTGTGTCAGGTGTGCCACCTCATATTAGCCTCAAGCTGAGTGCCCTGCCAAGGACAAACAAACTGGCTTCTCGGACTTCTATGAAGATCAAGGGAATGGCAGCAATCCAACCATCCACATGGATTTAGATCTTATAAAGTGTGGCCATTAGAAGTTAATCATATTACATTTCAGTTTCAACCTAAATGTCCCTCAAATTGAAAATAAGGTATCTTCTTCAAGTACATGCAATGGATTCATGTATATTTATCAAACTGGCAAATGACACATATGAAGCCAGATCAGTTATTAATAAGGAGGACATCTGTTTCATGTGCAACCAATCCCACCAATGTTCTTCTTACTCATTATTATTCTACCTTCATTTGTTGACACCCTACCACTAAATGTCAATTTGATATTTTTGATATCTTTTTTGTGATCAATTTTTGTACTTTTCTCATTATAAAACTCAATGGGAGGAATGTTCAGACCTACTGCAATTCTTTCAGCTCAGAGCTCCATTCAAACTTTAAATGGGTCACTGCACTTTATCACTTTACTTCAGCTTTGCAATATCTATTTCACACTTTCTGGAGAAATCACAGTTTGGGTTTTGTGCTTCTTTTGGAGTTTCAGAGACTTTATATTGTATGGGAATTTGGCCAGCTAGAGTCTGCTTCCTTTCAAGCCTCCTTTAACTCAGGACGTAACATATTACCATTCATAGATTAATGTCCACTGTAAGTCTTTACTGCATTTGTAACTGAGATCATCATATACATATGTTATAGCTTCAGTTCCCGTTTTTTAAATATTATTTACACTTGTTACATAAAATATTCAGCTACTCCTGTTGCAACTCACAGTGCTAAAAACCAGTTGATTAAAAGTTTCACTTTTGATTTTTTTAAGGTGACTGTTATTATCTATTCAGAATAAAACTGATTGCACAAGTGTTCACAGCCAGTGCAAACCTGTACAGGTGTCGGCAGTTTGGCTGATTAGACTTTTTCTCAGACTGTGTGAGTCTATAGTTGACTGTGTGAGTCTATAGTTGCTCTATAGTTTTCCTTGAGTTATGTGGAAAACATCACGGGGTCAAGGAAAGATGGGAAGGAGAATTCATGAGGAGTTAGGAAAAGACAACCGCGGTGTTTAGCATATCCGACTCCACTTTCACTAAGTTACGTAGTTATGATGCAACGGCAGGCGGGTGTTAGTGACGTTGGTCTGCAGCGGTGAAACTACAATGTTCAGAAGATGGACAACAAATAAGAGCATCTTAGATACTTTGTCCACGTATTCTTAATGGTGTGTCATGCAGACGACATGAACAACCCGGTTCAAAGTTTTACTTCAACAATATAAACAAACCAGTTCAAAGCATTACTTTATTTACAAGGTTGGAATAGAAATTAAAGAAGGACTATAAGGGATTACAAGGGATTGTCACATAGAGTACAAAGCTAATAAACTGTCTCATTGTTCAGTTTCAAACATGCTGAATTAAATATGTTATCCCACTAACAATGTCTCATATCCCTCTTTGTTGTTATGGTTTATATGCAAATTACAATCTTAACATAAGAATATGCATACAATAGTTTATGAAACACCATACAACTCAGTGTGACCTAGAAGTGTTGACTTGATAGTGTTTTAACATTCACCAAAATCACACTTTATTTTTGAGAAGTTACACTTTTCTAGATATTTGGCGAGTCATTATTGTCCAAATTCCAAGATGAAAAAAGTGGTAGACAATTCGCCTTCACCTGTTTTTTAATCCAGCAGATGAGACTACATAATAACTAGCATAAAGGCCCAACCCTGTTTACTACAAAATTACGTTCCCATACAACTAACCGCATTCTCAATTAGGTTTCGAGGGAAACTTATTTTCTTCTGGAATACAGTCACAGTTCTAAACATGTGATTAACGTTGTAAATTGAAAGAAAACAATACAAAACACGCAAAAACACTACTTGGTTAGGTTGAGTAAAATAAAAAATAAGTAATTTTGTTACATTTAAGTTGTAAGTTGTGATGCGGGATAAACAAATGTAATGCAGGAGAAGTTTCCCTTGAAATGTAATTGACAATATAGTTTTGTTGTTTTGGAACATAATGTTTTGGACACCTGGCTGTATGGGGTTACACCAGAACCAGAAGTCTGTCCATACATCCTTGCTTAAGCTGGGAACCTTTAAATAGCATAACATTTGAAGGACATTCTGCGTGTCATGAAAACTCATGTTAGGATTTTCGCATGTTGTTTCATGCCGAGTTGTTACCGTGAAGCGGCCGCAGTTAGGGTTAGGCAACAAGACCACCTCTGTTAGGTTTAGAAAAACATGGTTGGTCTTAAAATACATTATGTTAATTAAGATTTTACTTAGTTTACGTACTTATCAGCCTAAATACAGAAAACACATCATGAACATCACTAACATAACTTCAAAATAACAACAATTAAAGTCCTGTGTTTCTTTGACCCATCAACCCCTCTCACTTTTCTTACTACGTCACATGCTCTTAGCGTAGCATCTTTTGTATGTGTTTACATTGCAGTAAATAGAGACTACAGGAAAACCCATGCAAAAAGCAAGAATGGCATTGTTATTGAACTTGAAAGGACTTGCACAAGTTTTGTCATTCATACGCCGTTTGGTGAGACCGGGGTGGTTTAAGAGACATATTTGTACTGTTGTCTTTTGTCTCATGAGTGTCTAAAACAGCATGCCACATCTGCACAGCAGTATCTACTTGAGGTTAAATACAAATGGAAGGAGGAACACAGCTAATAACAAAAGTAGTCCGTTAGCTCTTATTTTGCTAATTGCTCTATTAGCACTGACAAATGAATTACTGATCATTGTTAACTGACTCTACAGAATGTACAACTGAGAAAAACAAAGCTGATCTTTAATGTATAAATGTTGCTTTTAAGCCTTTGGGAACTTACATGCAAATTATTATTTAATTTTTTTTACTTTTTATTGTCATTTTTTATTTTGTGCCTACGCGCTCAAAGTCACATTGATTTCTGTCTGCAGGCTATCAATTACCCAGACTTTTGAACACAGAGCAACAAGCACATGGTTAATGGTGTTCTAGGAGCAAGCAGTCGTACAAGTGTGTCATACACAGCAACAATTTAATTCACTCTTTGTTACATTTCTGTCGCATGTCTCTGCCACAATTAAATCTAGATTTGTTTTGTAATTTAACTTCAAGAGGGATTTTATATATTCATGTATATATTTCTGTTGCAAATCTGAGGCCATGGTGCTCTGCCGGAAACCGGTGGATTGCTCCCTCCGGGTGGGGACGGAGTGTCTACCGCAGGTGAAGGAGTTCAAGTATCTCGGGGTCTTGTTCACGAGTGAGGGTAAGATGGAGCGGGAGATCGACCGACGGATCGGTGCGGCTGCAGCAGTAAAACAGGCGCTGCACCGGACCGTCTTGGTGAGGAGGGAGTTGAGCCGGAAGGCAAAGCTCTCAATTTACCGGGTGGTCTACGTTCCGACCCTCACCTATGGTCACGAACTCTGGGTCGTGACCGAAAGAATGAGGTCTCGGATACAAGCGGCCGAAATGAGTTTCCTCCGTAGGGTGGCTGGGCTCAGCCTTAGAGATAGGGTAAGGAGCTCGGACATCAGGAGGGAACTTGGAGTTGAGGCGCTACTCCTTCGTATCGAAAGGAGTCAGCTGAGGTGGTTCGGGCATCTAATCAGGATGCCTCCTGGGCGCCTCCTGTTAGAGGTTTTCCAGGCACGCCCAACTGGTAAGAGGCCCCGGGTAAGACCCAGGACACGCTGGAGGGATTATATCTCCCAGCTGGCCTGGGAACGCCTCGGGATCCCCTAGAACGAGCTGGAACGTGTTGCGGGTGAGAGGGAAGCCTGGGTCGGCCTGCTAGGCCTGCTGCCACCGCGACCCGACCCCGGATAAGCGGATGCCAATGGATGGATGGATGGATAGATTTCTGTTGCACTCGAGCACATGTCCTTGTAGATAGAAATCCTGTATAATCGGGTAGCTCACGACAAAGACAGCAGAACTATCCGTTAGTGGCCTGTTATACAAAATGAGCTCTTCTGATTAGCACCGCAGGGCCCTTTTTGCTGGAAGTATTTGATTAAGCAGTGAGCTGAGGAGCAGCTCCAATCTTTTTCTCTCAATCAGGTTTTACCACCCTATCGTGTATTCGACAGGTATCCCACAGAGTTTGTCTGTCATTGCCGCATAATGGAAACTGCTCAGCCTCTATCATGAACAAGACTATCCTGACCATGCTCTGCTAATCTGAGACGTGTGTGTGTGTGTGTGTGTGTGTGTGTGTGTGTGTGTGTGTGTGTGTGTTTATAATGCTGTAAAGCTATTATTGATGGCAGCATCTCTGCACAAATCATAAAAATCATCTCCTGGTTCCTTCCTGATGGTCTGTCAGAGTTAAAAAAAAAGATTTCCAGAGGCATATGGTGGATGCGAGTCTATTTCAGAGATTAAAACATCCATTACGGTACACAGACATATATATACATTAATAAACGTCATTACGTGTTCCCCTTTGCACCACAAATGTTCAGATTCAGCTTGATGTCGCTGTCAAAGTAATGACTTTTGCACCGTTGTATCTGTGTGTGTGTTTGTTTATGGAGCTAGAGCGCAGAGTTTCTTTGCCTGCAGCTATGTGAGAAAACATTACATGTATATTGATGACCTCTATAAATAGTCAGTATTGCTGAATGACACGTGCACACGGTTTCCGTTTTTTCCTTGAGCAGTAAAGCCCAGATCTATTTTTAAACTGAAACAAGAGGGACGCTGAGCCACACAGTGTATGCATTAACAGATTGGAGGCACTTTTCCATTAGCTGGTAGGCAGAGCTTTTTATTAACCTAGAATGGATAAATAAGATAAACACAATACTTTTTCTGCCATTAACTGTAAAAATAAAGCATTGTTAAGTCAGTGAACTTCAGTTAGGACTAACAGGGGTGATTATTCTTCCAGCCATTTCTTCTTAAACATGAATAAATTAACATGCAAGCATAAACCGATCCTTCTCTGTTTGAATAATTATAGCCCACTTCCTTAGGTCGCATGCTTAATGTCCAATTATTATTTTTTTTCTGTTTTATCACAGGCAGAGAAAAGAGTAACTGTTCGCTGGAAGCTTTTGTATCAATTAGCAGCTTGGAGCATGGTGTCAGAATAGCATTACATAGCACTATTAGTCCACCCAATGCTAATCTGACCCAGATACCCAATAATAAATAACATATTATTCAGACTTCTGATGTTTCTTAATATTCAGAGCCAGCCAGCGTATGTCCCTCGTGCTTTTAGAAAATATGATTGGCAGAAGGATGAGCTCAACCTGTATCATTTTAAAGCTGCCATCGGCAACTATCTGTATCATTCCTGAACGATATTTTGTCAATCTTGAATTTGAAAACTGCTACACCCCTGAAATATCAACGTAGCCAAACTCTTTCAGAGTCAAATTTCAAAGTCTGCTTTGCCGGCACAACATGGGGTGATTCCACCTTAAGACAGGATGAGCACTGTTTGAACACTTGAGGTACACCGCTCTTCCTAATGAACCTGCCATCAAGATTTCTTCTTCAGTGGAGCTAGTACTTTATATACGGTATAAATTCAAGTTAAGAGAGAAAGTGTGTCATGGTTTGGTACAAATCGGCCTTCAAACGTCTGAATGGTCACAAAACCCAGAAAGTAACTGTCATGCTAATGAGGCTGGTGTCCTGCAGAGGGCCCTGAAAAGGGATTGTGTCAGTGACAACCTTGTTAGTCAGACATCAAACTCAGAAATTTGTCTAAAAGCATAAAAAATACTTTGTGCAGAAGAATGTCCTCCCACCTGATGTTACAGAAAATTCTGTCTAGACGATGCTGAAATAATGCTGTGGAGAGAAAACTGTCACTGCCAGATGCAAACCACAGATAGGGTTGTGTTGCAGATAAGAAATCAAACCAGCGCCGCTCTCCTTACATCTTTAAGGCTTTTAGAGTTTAAAACCTGAAACACTTTCTTGTGTTGCCCTGTGTTCAGCAGATCTTTTCTGCTGTGTAACTGAGTGAGTCTGCCTTGTCAACCGTATTGTGAAGTGCAGAACAAAGAACTGTTTGGTTTCATTGCATATTTGTCTCTCCGGAGATGGGGACGAACATGAAGAGAGTTAAGAGGCAGAAGCTGGGACTTGCATAGTGGCACATTAGTGCTGATTTAGATATCCTGTCACGACGGCTACCAGAAGGAAAGGGGGAACGAGAGGGGACATGTGAAGGATCATTGTGGATGAGAAAGAGATTCAAAAGGGATGGAAAGCAATAAAAAGAACAATATACAGCAGTATTATAGAAATAATGCATTTCTGAACAAAGTGAAGCATTAGAAATCAGAAAGTGACTCATTCACTACGCTCAAAAAAGACAAGACTTGCCAATGTATTGTTTGAGAGTACAGAAGAATGTGAACTAACAAAACTTGGATTTTATGAGCCAAATGATTGTTGCAGGAAGGAGGCACTGATGTAATGTAAAAATGGTTACTTTCCTTCAACATATTGCCGGTTTTTGTGATACTTAATTCTCCATCTCTGTACATATCTCCATTCTCTATTTTTATCCAGATCTCTCTTCATGCCACTGTACAAAGTACTGAGGACTTAATTGCATAGATTTACTGATCGACATTCCCACTGTGATGAATCCAGGCTTTGAAAGGGCTTATTAATGATTAATTTCTTGGCATTTCCGCCTTATTTGATGATTTCACTCAAAGAGATCAGAAAGAGTGATGCGTTGATATGCAAATGATGCGCATGTATACGTTTCAATAAAGGCTGTTATCACAAAGTCCATTTCAATTGCATTGAAGACAGAGGGACATTTCCAAACTTTTTGGGCTTGTGTTCCCTTAAACCGAAGCAACGTCTACATATGTTCTACACGGGTTCGTCTTAAGTCATGAACAGTTTGACCAAAGTGATGTTCTCCTCTTTAATTGTTTAATTTGAATCATTTTGAGAAACCTGGAATCCTGTGGCATCATAAATACATCCCCAGTGCATCAATCTTTCCCAGGTAGCTATCACCTTTTGTTTTGCCCAGCTGCCACTTATTCAGCCATCACTGGCACGTTGCTACCATGGCTTGAAGATTTGTGACAGAACCTGAAGCCTTAATGCTGCAAACTATCGGGGGGCCTCCCTCTCCTATCCACACGGTACAATTTACCTCAATCCCTGAAAAAGTAAGAACGATGTAGAGGAAGGTGAAAAAGAGGCAGCAATGGATGTAACCAGACTCCATTTAGTCTCTGAGCTCCCAGAATCAAGGCAGTAGGCACTCCCCTCCTCGAAGCTGTCAGTGTGTGAGAAAGAGCTGGGGGGAGTTTATAGAACAAATCTAAGACATCTCAATACACGCCGCTTAAGAGGGAGGACAAGTTTGATCCTGAGTGGGAACACTTTGTATAGCATGATGATAAAAAACACGCCTTTAACATAATTTGTTATTTATCCAAAGTGTTCCTCAAAACATGTGAACTGCAACACAACTTTATTGTTCTTGTCTGTTTCCGCAGTACTGCAAACGGTCCTCCCAGCCCCGCCAGGGGAACGTTTGTGGGTCCAGCTTTGCACACTGCAACATCTCTACCATGCCGTCCAACAGCTCCCGGGGCGCAGCGAAACATCAGAGGTACGGCAATTAATTGCACAGACACAGTCACATACAGGCCTAGCGTCACACTAGAGATGCAGCTTCCCCGTCCGTTCACTGCAGGAAATAATAATGCAATAATACCAACTTCAGTGTCCTTTCCCGGCAATCGGCAGGGACGCAGTGAAGAGAGAAATTGAATTATCCACATTACAGTGCAGCCAAAGTTAATTACTGATTCAGGGAAGAACGATTGTCATTCTAATTAAAGCTATAAACATGTTAATAAGCATATCTATAACACATGAAGAATGAGGAGATGGAACAGAGATTGAACAGGAAGCACATTTGCAGGCATTTATGAGCCAACCAGGCATGTAAATCCCAGTAAGATTTATTCTCAAACTGCTCAATGGTGTGTTAGAGCACTGGCATGTTCATCAGCAAGCAACACACTCCAACACACACTTCTGACAGAGTTGGAATTCCCATCCTTGCCGAGGCTGAATTTTCTGTGGCAATAAGCATATTCTCAGAACTGAGCCAAAGAGCTGGGAGCTCCTGCAGATTGGGTTTGCACGTCATTGGTATTCGTTTTTTGTATTTCTAACCTGTGGTTTGGGGGTTTTATATGTGTGAGAAAGAGTGAAAAGGTTTTGGATTCAACATGAAACCTTTTTTCTTTTTTTTAAACATTGTCCAACGCATGGGGGAAATGAGTAAAATGCCCACATGATGCTTTTTCGACTTCTCTCTCCTTCATCGCTATTCATTCCCACCTGAGAGCCTCTCAGCACACTCATGGGTTTCGACCTCTAACTGCTAAGCAACTCTACCAGAGCAGCTGGGGTTTAATCAGCTTTTTTTCAAGGGGATCCAAGCAGTGGTTGAGAGGAGATTTTTTTCTTTCCCAGACAAACTAAAAATGCGTTCAGATAACCCTCAAACCACAAAGTCCACTTCTCTATCCTTTTTGGCTAAACTCCTGCAAGACTTTTCTTGCTCCTTTTCTTTCGATTTCTCGCTCTCTAGGTGAAGAGCTGAGTTGATCACGGGATTACTTGGCTGGCAGTCTGTTCCTCTTACCACAAATTACTTTCTTAGTGGGCGAGCAGAGTTTATTTGTTTGCAATCACATCGGTTTAGGCAGAGGCTTGGACACTATTGTCCGGATAGCAGAGTGTGTTGTGATACCAAAGTCCAAAATAGCCAGAAAGGCTAATTCTGTGTTTTGTAAATATCTTGTTTAAATGCCTTAATACAAAATTCTGCCAACACTATTAAGTGCCTGACTATAAGCAGGGCTTCCAGTTGTAATGGCTAAGTAGTACATTTTTTTAGGCAAATCTCTTCTTCAAAACAGCAGAGAGTTAAATATGATTAAGGGCCTGGAGAGGACATTTACCACAGTAAATCAAGTCAAAATGTACTCACCACATTTTTTGGCTCCAAAATCTCTTTTGAGAGATTTTATGAAACCAAAGAGGACATGCAGATAACGCCATACTTTCTTATTATTATAATACAACTGATTTATCTAAGAGGAACAAATCACCCTTTTTCTTAAAAGATGTGTAACTAACCAGAGGTCATTTTAATAACCTCATTCCAGTAACTTCTTTGTTTTGGTAATTCTGGTACTATACTCACATTTTGACAAAAGGACATTTTGTCCTCTTTTTATTCTCCCATTCCAGCCCTGTGTCCTATCCAGCATCCATGCCATCTTCACATTTACGTTTATATTTACTGCCACACAGCAGGAGAAGAAAAAGGAAAAAAAGAAAAAGGAAATGTAAAAAAAAAACCAGCAAAACCTGAAATGCGCTTTTCCAGATTGATTGTCAGTTTCCACATAATTCAAGTTTATAAAGATTTTGAACAGTGGGAATGTGTACAGACTTGCCGTGGGTGATTGTTGTTTTAACTGCTTATCAGAGGTCTTCATGCGTCCAAAATGTCCAAAACGAAAAACTAGCAAAACCTTATTTTTATGAGTTAAAACACAAATAGATAAGTAGTAACGATCAATCTACGCCATGTGTGTCAGATCAAAAAACTCAACAGAGTCTGAATATTTATCTAATTATTTTTCTCACAGCCCGGATCAGAGAACCCGGGCAGCCCATTGGTCAGCTCCACGCAGGACTCCGCCCATACCCAGGGGAAAGCTGAATCCGATTGGAGGATCCAAATATTCAGGCCACGCCTACCAACACCTACAAGAAGTGGACTCATCTGAGAGGGAGGCTGAAGCACAACGAGGGTGAGGAGGTTGTACTGAAGGCCTAGATTACAGTTATTTACTTCAAATGACTGACACAGTTAATGTCACTGCGAGACAAACAAGCAAACAGACTTTCACATTCCAAAGCAATTCACTGTACTTACAGAACGCGTAACCTAGTTACTCAGAGCTCTTTACTCTCTTGCTCTTTCCAAAGTGGAAATGGACGCACTGGCGCTGGTTTCCTGTGAATAAAGAAGTTTATTTTGAAAAGACACTGTACATGTAACTTGCGGAAACTGACACGGCGTCCCTGAAATATCCAAAACCGGCACTAGATAGGTACGTAGAGCGTCATAGTCTGAAGTAAGGCCACTGACCAGGCTTTGGTATTTGACAAGTTAGGAGAAAGAAAGTGTTGAGCTTAAAGATTTTAAGGTTTTAACCTCACTTTCTCCTCTCTTTCTTTATATCTCCACTTTGCTTCTTTGCTGTATCCTCAATGTGCTGAGTCATTTCAATGAAAGCCACTAACTGAAAAACACAGACTCACCATGGACAAAGCTTTGGATTTCATTTCAAGAGTGGATATTTCAAAGCCAATTCTGTGATATTTTATTTCCCAAAAAGACAGTCATTCTTTTTTTTTTTTTTTTACCTCCTTAAGCCACCCCCATCCCTTTGTTTTCCAATCTGCTGAGTAAAGATAAAAACAAGGTCACGTTATGTTGTGGTCTGCAGTACAGTGGTATAAGTTCAAAAGAAATGCTTCGCCCGGTGTCTGTTCTTTTAAGGACACGCTACAGGCTGCACATCCACATTCTTCACTCTCTCTTTCCCTCTCTGACATCTTGTCAAGCCTACGCTAAATTCTGAATCTCAGCTTTAATTTAATGCGATGGCTTACCAGGTAGACAACAATTAAATCCTGGCATTTAAATGTAACACAGTACACTTCTCAGGCAGCATGTGCATATGGTAGCAGCTAGAGGAAATGCAAATGATCAGTGCGAATGATTAGCAAGAAATGTTTCTAGTGTGAAAAGCGCTGTGCTTTGACCCATTTTTATGGTGGGTCATGAGTCAGTGCTTTACCCACCTGGACTGGCAAGCCTTACTTCAGGCATTCAGGTCCCAGCGGTCCCGGCTCAGGATAAAGCTCCACATGACCTACATGCATACTAATAGAAAGAGAGAGAGCAGACAGACATGGCTGGGGAAAAAACACACTCCAACATACAGTGAGCATGCATGCACACAAACAGCCAGCATATTGTGAATGAAGCGGCGCGCACACAGGGAGGGCCTCTGCCCTTTTTGCTGTAATCAGCTAAGTTTTATTTAGTTGTAATCTTAATTTAAGCAGGATAGTGTCTGAAGTGTGCATTTCTTCAACACAAGTGTTGACCCAGTGCCGCTCAGGTGCCCCTCAGTTAAGCCCAAGTGGCCTCTGCTCATTCAAAGTCCATCTACACAACCCAAATCTCAGGGGAAGGCGTATAAATTTCTGCATGTAATTACTACATATTTTAGGCTTTTCACGACTGCCTAGATGTCCTTGGTTTAATCTGACCGTGTTCTTGTCAGCCAAGGGTCCTACGGTCGGTCTAAATGCCCTCTGGTTGGGCATAATATGTTCTGGTTGGCCCAAGCATCCTCTGCGTTGTACATACAGTATGCCTTCAGGTCAAGCAGTGTCCTCTAATCAACCAAAGTATCCCTCTGGTCCCCCTTACGGCCAGGCTACAGTGAAGACGTAACAGAGTCTGTCAAATGTAACTTTTTACTTGCTACACCTGCAGCGCACACAAGTCGTAGGATTGTGTGAACCATTGTGGAATTGTTTCTTCAGCATTGGGAGCCAGCAGAGCGCTGTGAACCTTCAACTTTTTCACCAAGTTTGTGTAGCCTAATATGGGTACGATAACATCTAGACTACAGTAGATTATGTAAGGGATAAGGTTACCAAGCAACCACCAACTGGTACTGGCAAAGTAAATGCAGAACGGAAAAAAAGAATGTACAGATGTTTGTATATGAGATGTCCGTGATGCATACGCTTCATTTATGCTCCCACGCTCCCACGCTTGGTGCAGCCAGTTTAATTGATCATAGTGGAAGCGTAGTGTTGCAGCAGCCGCTCCACAAACAGTCCACATATGTTACACCTTCTATGTAGCCTGGGCATTTGTGCCCTCTGGTCAGCTGAGGTTACCTTTGGTTGGCCCAAACAGTCTCCTAGTCAGATGTCAAATGTCACTCAAGTGTCCTCTGGTTGGCAAATTGTCTCCTGATCTCTACAAGTGTCCTTTGCTGCCCAAAAGCTGCTCTGCGTTGACTCCTTCTTTACATTTTTGCCCCTTCACCTCGAGCATCTGTGCACGCCACTGCACAGAATGAAAACTCCCCTCTGAAAAAAATGTAAAAAAAAGAAGAAAACTCATGCACAGATGCTGCATGAAAATCAGACGTATAACAGCAGATGGACAGACAGACGACAGACTCCCTCTCCCATGGTATGGTTATCTGAGTTGCCATGGAGACGTTTGACCATGAATGCATGGAGACCGAGGGAGAGATGCAGAGACGGAGACAGAAATAGAGAGACAACCGGTTTGAATCCATTCTGACACAGATGGAAAGCGTTCCAAAATATAGTAAAAGAAGAAAGAAACAGGGACAGTAAAAGGATGTGATAGAGGAGTGTGCAGATAGCAAATGACAGTTAGAAAAGGCTTTAAAAAAAAAAGGATGCCCGTTCTATTCCATGCCTGTTCGAGAAGCCTTGTGTTATCTCAACAAAATGGCTGACGGGGAGACAGAATGTCCTGTGTTGTTACTTCTATTTTAAGATAGCTGTCTTCAAAATGGCTGATGGAGATACTGCACACAGTTTTATATTTCTGTCCACTGTTTGCAGTATTTTATGCAGTAATATCCCGGGTTTTTTTCCCTCCCTCGCTAAGTTTGTTTTGCGATATGTTATAGACGCAACCTTCAGCTAGAAAGTCACAGCTTTCTGTGTGTAGGCGTGCGCATCTACATGCATGTATAAATCTGGAACATTTCCCAGTTTTACAAGGTCACTGCGTCACATTTCATAAATATTTTACTTTGACTTTTGCAGCAAACAGATGCGATTATATTAAGAAATGATCCGTCAGGGAATGGATTAATGAAAATGACTGTTAACACTTGTGCATATCATGAACTCCTGTAACAAAGATAAAAGCCCAGTCACTTATCTCACCTCACTTGCACACAATCTCTCTGTAATACCCCTCTAGCTTTTCCCCCGTCGCTCCAGGGTCTATATTTGAACTCCGCTTCATAGATTTTTGCAATCTGATTGTGTTTCAACACATCAAAAGAGAGATTTGTCTGTGAATGTTATCTTGGGAATTAGCACCCTAGCATCATCCTCTCTTATCGCTCACAGGATCCTCTCTGTGGGCCCCGCTAAATCTCCAGTGTTTTATTTTCATTTTTTCATTTTGGTGAGGTTTTCATGCCTCGGAAAAATACTGCGGCGATAAAAGGACGACGTGATTTCCTTTTGAGTTTGAAAAGGCACCTTCTCCTCCCATCACTATTTTTGCGCGCTTTGATGGCGAGCGCGGAGTGTGTGTGATGTGGTATTACAAGGGAGAGGGACTCCTAGTTTGATTTTTGACTTGGCAGAAAAGGCCAGCCTTTGCAGAAGATTATGAATTATTACACAAAGATAATGAGGTGCCGCTCTAGAATGTTGCTGGATTTAGACAGTGATCGCACCGGAGGGCATGGTCAGTCTTAGAAAGAAGGAAAAAGAGATTATGTCTGAGCTCAGTGAAGTTAGGTCAAGACCCAGATACTGAACAGAGACTTGGTGTAACGCATCATCATCGGCAAAGAAGTTAGCAACAAGTATCTGGAACAACAAGGTGTATATACAGTGAGCTTAACAGCTGAGACACAAGATGAGCCTGATCATAAAGGCGCTATTGGGCAACCCGTACCCACCACTGGTGCAAATGTCAGGGAACACTCAGGGCCGGACAGCGATTTAGACACAAGAAGAGACAAGGGGAAGGAAGCAAGAATAGTGGTTTAAGAGGCATTCAGTGCGCCTGACAACGACGTACATTTAGCGTGAGCATGCGAACCCACCTGCAGCAGTACGGGCAGAGCAACTGACGTAGTTCAAAGAGCCAGATAGTCCTCACCGGGTGGGAGTAGAGGTGGATGGGTCAAACAAACGTAGGCTTACTTCCGTTTCCCGCGTAAACCTAAAAAGAAAAGTTGAGATTTTGACACTATGCATGTAACCGGCCTATGTTGACACGCTGTCGCTAACACGTGCAAAACCGATGCTAAGGGGGTACATAGAGTACGTATAGTTTGAAGCTTAGGGCCACTGACCAAGCTCAATATTTGACGCATTGGTGTGAGATTGTGTTGATCCGTTTATTTCAGCACATCTAAATGCACTAAATGTATCGCATTTCAGCATCAACCACATTTTCATAACCTCATTTAAACAAGAAACCTGGTGTTTGAAACAGGGATGAGGGTATAGGAGCGTCCCGGTTTCTTACACTGAATTTCTGCTTGAGCAACCAAATGTCTTTACCATGTATACAACAGCCCAGGAGTTACGCTTGTATCGGACAATTTTGCACCTCAGGATTTGCATCCAGTGGCAGCGGCCTTTATGTAGCAGAAAGTAAGGGTGTGGAGGTACAGGTAGTGGATGGGCATGTATTTAGTCCGACTTCATATGAGAGATCATATATTGTCACAAATGCTATATTTTGCCTTTATATTAACTATAATCATTCCAGGTGAATCTTTGCATCCAGAATGATTCAATCCAGCTGAACACTCAAATTCTGCTATATTCCCACTGTCAGGAAAAACTGTGGGTTTCATTAATGGTCGTGTTAAAGAGAGGAATATGATTACTGTAAAGCTGCATGTAAACACGTGTAAACTCTAAATTATCTCTGTTACACTGTTTCGTGTCATGTAAATGGAGTCATTAATGGTGAACAAGCAAGATATCAAACATGCACAGTTTAATTCATGAGGTTGAGCATAAGGACGGCTAACAAACAAGCTGAGATAAACGGGGACAGACAGTATAAATAGGCAGGATGCACAAATGGGGGCTGGTTGATACCACGATTGGAAAAAACAACCAAAACAACACGTGAACATACTGAAGACATCTGCGAGACAGGGACAAGATGTCAAGTTAGGAAAACGTAACATGCTCTTTGGGAGAAAACAGAAGAGTGAGGGAACAGAGGAGGACGATGCAGGTACAGGTATGACTGAAGGCAGAGTTTTAAAACTTAAAAAAATATAGAAAAGAGATTTGAATCAGTGCGGTTATACAATCTCTGAGCAAGAGTGACTCAAAAGGGATTTTCAAACAAAGCAAATGGTCTTGACCTAAAACTGAAGCTACTAAAAAAGAAACAATAGAAATGACTTATTATGTGACGCCTGATTACCTCATTTGTCCTTGACCACAGCTGAACGCCTTAAACTTTAAAACAACTCATTTTCTTTGAGTCGTTAAATCAATAACATAAAAAGTGAACTCGCTGTTACCTCTTTGCTTATATAAGGTAGTAGAGGTTTTTTTATTTTTTTTTCTTCTTTGTGTGTGCGCGGACTCAGATATAAAGAGATGAAAGAAAGATGTCATGGCTCATCGCCTTCCCTCTCAGCATCCTCGGTTAGTCTGGGAGATGGCAAAGGGCGGAGAGCTGTCCCTCTGTGAATTCTGCCGGGGTTTCAGCGTGGGAGTTTGAAAAGGCGATCCAGTTGAAATCGCACTCAAAGCCACAATGACTTCTCTCGGTGAAGTGAAGACGTTTTTCTCCCTTCAATAACCTTTGCACCTTTCTTTTCTTTTTTCTCTGTCCACCTTCATTCCCCGTTTCCCATCTTCTTCAGTTGCCAAATGCATGTAGAGGACCAATGTGACGACCCCAGACGAGATGCCTTCCTACATATGCAAACACCTGTTTCCATGGAGACATCGTCGCCATCGCCATGGAGCGGCCTCATGGAGGTGCGTTCAGGCCCGTTCGAGCACAACGATCTGAATCCCAACACCCGCAGCCTGCGCAGGCCCGGACACTGCCTCAGCCAGTCCCCACCTCCTCCGTTTCGCTCCTGCTCCATCCCCATCATCCCCTCCATCCAGTGTCACCATGACAACGAGGTGTCTTGTATGCAAACCAGCGTCACAACGGCGACGACAACGATGTCAGTCACCTGCGGAGTCGCGCCCTGCAAGGATGTGAGGAGAGAGAAGGCGGCGCACGCCACGCTGTCTTCCTCCTCCTGCTCATCCGCCGTCGGTCAGCAGCAGGACGAGGTGGCGCTGCTGCTGGAGGAGGCGCAGGAGCAGCTCAGGGCGTTGGCGTTGGCACACAGGAAGCAGGAAGAAGGTGGGGTCGGCAGCAGCGGATCGACAGCTGCGCTGGTGGAGGCCCGAGAAACTGTTTGCTTCCTGAACCTTAACGGAGGAAGTGTTGGGGCGCTGAGCTGTAACGGACCCACGCAGACCCAGTTACTCAGCCCCAGCCTATCACACAGAGACCTGGGCCAAAGCAGCCAGTGAAAGGACACGATTTAGGTTATTCAGTTTGACGGTGTTTGACAGACAATGGTGTCCTGCATCTTTGAGACACGAATGGAAATGCCGAATAAAAAAAATCATTAAAAAAGTAATATCATGGAAATTCTGAAAATGTGCTGATGATATCCTGTATGGATACAAACACTTCTGTGTGGCCGCCTTTACACCAACTGACAGTATGGAAAAAGAGAAAAAAAAAATATTTACATGCATTTATTTACAAGAGAAACACTTCTACTTAGGCAAAAAGAAACCAAATAGTCTGTCAACTCCATGGTGTTTTTAATTGTAAAAAGAATATATAAATATATATATAAATATATATGGATATAAATATATGGAATTCAAAAAGTGACCAAGTGAAAAGTTGAAGAACACAGGAATGATGTAACTACTTTTCTTTAGTTTTTGTTTTTCTTCTCCCTGTTTTGTATTAACTCTGTCACATTTTGGTTCTGGCTCAATTCTAACGAATGAACGTCACTAACATCCCGCCACACGCTTGCAAGCCGTGAGTCGGATTCTGTGAGCGTGCCCAGAGGAGCCTCCGCCCCCCTCCCCCACCCGGCCTTCTGAAAACCTGTCTACCCAGCCAAGAATTACAGTACACCCCTCTGTGGTTACCAACAACACTCTGAGGATTTACGACAAAAAAACTCCCCGTGTGTGTGTGTGTGTCTGTGTGTGTGTGTGTGTGTGTCTGTGTCTGTGTGTGTGTCGAAGTGCAGCGAGGGAGGAGAAGAAAAGACAGGAAACAACTTCTTCTGCAGTTGATGAGATTTCTGAAAGACGGCACGGATGCTGACTCCACTTTGACCAGTGTTTCAAACCAATCCAGATTATTTTAGTTTTTGTTACAAATTATATTTTCACACACATATGCGCGCACACGCTCACCTGTGCGCTACTTTCGGTTGGTTGGATGGTTGGATGAATGGACCAGAAGGACAAAAGGAAGGACAGAGGGCTAAGGGGCACCAAAGGAGCTAATCTGACATTTTTTTAGTTTCTTTTTGTTTTCCATTTTCCGTTATTAATGAACAATGCTGCTTTTTGGGGCCGACGGGAGGGAGGACCATATGGTTTGGGTATTGAAACAAATAAATGTCTCTGTGTTGTATCCTATGAATCGGAAGCTTTTGAATCTCTGTATGAACTTACAGCCAAATGTTTCTGGTGACAAAAAGTAAAACAATGGTTGCAATTCTGGTAAAGATTTTTCAAAATAACAGTTGTTTTGGTCAATTGCTTGGGAGACATTTTGACACCTTAAAAGCACCCTGTCCAAATGTGCATGCTGGATTACATCAGTCTGGTTTACAGTGATATATATACCGTATTTCTCCTTTTGGCCTTTTCTCACACAATCTGGGCTAAACTGGCTGGAGACCAGCATTCACAAAGTTCCCCATCCAACTAGCTGGTAGTTCCCTCTTTTCACCACGCTGCCTGGAATACAGAAATCAATGGTAAATAATGTTTTTAAATACGGTTTCATTTGAAAATACTATTCATCCATTTATGAAAATATATTGATACCTACATGTCCAAATTTCCAAGACACAAATGTCTCCGTCCATATAACTTTGTCTATTGATGTCATGAGTCTTTAAAGACGGGTTTTAATTTCATTAGTAGACAGCATCTCTTGGTTTTATTCAACTATCATTTATGTAATAGCAGCTGTCTCTTTCCAGATGTCATTTTTGAATGAAAATCCCAGAAAGGAAGGGGAGAGGTGGCCTTGCTTCTAAGGAATCCTACCAATTGTATTGCTTTATGTTGGTTCTATTAAAAAGGGGCTCCAGTGGGAGGAAAAAAGTGGACAAAGAATTTGTTTTTTATCAACGTAGATGTTTTGGTATCCGTTCAAAGAAAGTCCTTGCAACAAAATTGAAACATTTCAAAGGAATTTGAGTGAAAGAGGTTTGATTTGGAATAACAGGCCAACTTAATTGAAATAGCAAAGTTAAAGCGTGAACAATAAGTAGCAACAATCCTCTGGTTCCATTGAAAACTACTGAAAAAGTGTCACAGGCTTACTTTCAAAGGTTTACTGCTTAAAAACACTTTAGAAAGTAAGAGTGACTCCTGGATATTTTATGTTTTTGATATATAATAAGTCTTTACATTGAACTCTCACAGCCGCCGTTCTTCAAGCTTTGTGAATGTGGCCCCCTCTCAGCAACAAACTGCTTTCAACCATTCAACCTGATTCTGTCTGTGACACGCTTCCATGTGTGTGTGACCGGCGCTCTACGGCTCAGAGGGGTCTGATTCAATAACGCAGATACTCTGGATATACGTTCACCGTACCTGAGAATTCATACTCTCCCAACCTGTACTCATCAAATCCTTCACAATGGCCGATCCTTCAACCTCTTATTCATCACACACGAGCAATCAGAAATTAGCCGGGAGCTTCTTTCTCTCTTTCTTTGAAGACTTAGTTTTCCATGCTGCCATACAGACCCCAAAAGGCGCTTTTCTATATCATATTGCTGAACCTCAACAGTTTTGGTTATTTGATACTGAAATCCATGATGTCCTCACCAGAACAAACACTGATGACTTACAGAATGGAGGCTGATGTGCTCCTGTGCAGACACAGAGCAAAAAAAATGTGAATTTGTTTGTTTGACCAACTGTAATCAGTGTATGAGCTTTTAACAGATAAAAGTCTGCAAGCATTGTCTGGATTTGTTTTCTTATCTGAGGTGAGCCCTGCAACCAGAATGTCCATCGACTGCATGTTTACATCATCTCATAAAAGCTCTGAAGCCTGAAAGAGCAGGAATACACACACACACACACACACGTCATAACAAGATGTCAAACATGCATGAAGTCATTATTACTGCATCTTGAAAAGACTGCAATTACTTTTGACACGCATGTACTTCAAGCACAATGCACGTGAGCATCAGCAATTATACAACAGAGGGGAGGAAAACTAATTTAATGCAGGCGTCACTGCTTTCCACTCTGACCATATTTAAATGGTTTTCCATGTGCCAGTGATTGAAAACTGGATTACTTCTCATCCTGCTGGTTTTCACATTTTAAGAAGCAGCATTGGAGACAAATTGGGGGTTTGGATTTGGTAGGAAAAACCTCATTGGCTTCTTTTTTTATTAGTCACAGATTTTGAGAGCATGTCTGCCTTTTCTTTTTTTTTTGGTGTGTTTTTCTGTATGTGTGGAATGTATGCAGGTACATATGTTCTGTTTTTATTCTAAATATCAGTACTATCATATTTATCAGGTTGAAATTCAGTGTCAAACATAAAACAGACAATAAAGATATAAGGTGAAATATAGGACGAGAGACCATCTTGTGGTAGGATCACACCGCGATGCCAAATCGGTCCAGGGGCAAAAAGTGGGGGAGGCAATGGCCCCTTCCTTACTCCCGATACAACTACTTCTGTCGCACTGGTTCGGGCCACACTCCTCTTCGAACTAATGCAGTCACAAAACTTTACAGGTGTAGTTGCAACCTGATCTCATGGGAAGGCATATAAGTAGCATGACATTTTAAGGGCATTCCACGTGTCATGATGTGGCATTTTTTGGCTTCACATCATAGTTTAAGCTTTAGATGGGTACGAAGACTTAGTGAACCGTAACCAAGGAATCATAAGTATGGTAAACATGTGACAAACATCCCTACGGATGTTTATTTTGAAAAGACACTGTGAATGCAACAAGCGTATAATGACACGCCGTCCCTCACACGTACAAAACTGACACTAGAGGGGTTCGTAAAGCATCATAGTTTGAAGCTTAAAGACTACTGACCAAACTGCGTTATTTGATGCATTGGTGTGAGAATGTGTTGGAAGTGGGGAAGGAGCCATTGGCCCGCCCACTTTACGCCTCTGGCCCGATTTGGTGTAACTGCTTGTGTGATTCCATCGCAAGATGGTCTCTTGTTTATATTTTTTGGTGCACAATCAGCAGCTAAATTTCCTTCATCTATATTTTTCTCTGTCTTGAGTCTGTCAGTGTTGCAACGGGGCATTGTTAATCATGAGCCACCGAGATCAGAGCCGCCTTGCAGTGGGAAGGAGAACACATTTTGGGTGCAACTCAGTCTGGTTGAAATGCTGTTTAAATTGATCTGCTTCCTATTTTCAACTTTTGTTTTGTCCAAAAAAAAGGGACTTTATTTTGATTATTTAGCTGAGATTTCAATAAATCATTAAAAACATTAATGAATACTAAAATCTGAGAAGAAAAAAGTCTGTGGTAATCACTGTTGTCTTTGAAAATGATACTACAGGATACTACAACAATTTAAAAATCTTGTGAAATTCTGATGAAGATCCTTAAAAAACAAAAGTGATGAGTCCTAGGTATGTACCCAAATCCATTCATGCTCATGTCAGGTGTGTGTGTGTGTGTACACACACACACGTAGTTATGCCGTTTACACTATTCCAACATCTGACTGCCTGCACTCTCAATTCTCCTCTTTCCCCAAACCAAAGCACAGATTTATGGCCTGCACTGCAATTTAGCTGCTTCAGCTTTAGTCAGTCAGATGGCAAAAAGTAAGGTAGTTAAGGCCATCAGTCCAGAGTGTGTGAGTGAGAGAGAGAGAGAGCGAGAGACTGATGGCAGAGAATAGAGGTTAGGCCATAAGGCCAGAGAGATAAGAGCTGCAGCTTGATCCCCCCCAAAAGTGCTTGGACTGCCAGGCCAGGCAACCCCATCAGACCTTATCTGAACTGCTCGCCAGTTCAATGTCGGCGAGCCCAAGTGCTATGAACATTTGTTTGTGTTGCTGTACATGCGTTTTCCACGCATGCGTGCATGTGCGCCTATGTGTCAACACATCTTTCTTTGCAGTTCACGCTGTATGCACTCCTGTCTTCGCACAAAAGCTAGCAGCTTGGACGGCTATGCACCTAGAACACACACACACACACACACCTTGAGCTGGATCAAGTCTGCGATAGCCAGAGTGAGAGAAAGAGACAGGGGGTTTAAACAATTCAATTTTTAAAAAGCAGGAGTCTAGAGTGTGAAAGAAAAGATAATCCATGTTAGATACTGGTCCTTTGAAAGGGTAATTCAAGCACCAAATTGTGTGTACTTGTGTCTATGTTCACCTGATATTATCCTCCAGAGGTAGAGTTTGTCTTCTTTCACAAAACATTCCCCATGTAGACTTTATCTTTTGCCATTTTCAGTCATGAACAAACTGGAAAACTCTCAAATGACCGCAAGTCGTCGCAGTGGAAGTGTTGTTGCAGTACATTAATAAAACATATCATGGGAAAATAGAAAAATAAATAACCAGATTCCAACACCCACAAACATGCACAGAGTGCTAAGATCATGCAGCCTGTCATTCAAGACAGACTATTCTCCATTTTCCTTTAATTTGCTGGTGTCAGGATCAGCCACGAGCAAATCCATTTGCATCTGCAGAGCTACTAATCTTCACACAGTTTCAGGAACACAGCAGCCCATAATGAGTGGTTGCAGGGCAAATGGAAGGCGCTTGCATAATGTGTGAATATGAGCATGTGTGTGGCACTACAATTATGACATCTCCATATGCAGTGTGTCAAGTGGGTCAGTGTGTTCAGTCTCATCCTTTCACGTGAACAGCAGTGTGGAAGGGATTTTTCTTTGTCCCTTATCTTATTCCTCATTAGTTTGACCCAAATGCATTTTTTTTATTAATTCGTCATCTGAAAAAAAAGTTGTTTTATGCATTAAAACCTTGCCTTGCACAAAAAAGTGGTTTTAAAATTTTGCAAAAAAAGAAAAAAATCAAACGTGGCCCCCGAGCACCGTTGATTCTATCTGTCCTCGTGAGGAAGAGAAGTTTCTCAAGCTGACACTGGAGCTGCAGAAACACTTCAAGATCTACTTATTTATGCCAGGAACACAGTTTTATATGTTATTAAAAATGCTAAAAAGTGCACGTACAATCATGTTGTTCTTTAACAGCAGCTGACAGTATGACAGCTACAAATCAAACAAATTGACACAAGTACATTTTTCTCCATTATACCATGCTATATGCGTCATACACTTTCCGCTATCTTGCCTTCATCAGGGTGTTTCATAACACATTCCTACAGACTTCAGTAGATAAGTGAGTTTTTTTTTCTTTCCTTTTCATCTTTCAACCTGATTTTTCAAAACACTGTAATTATTCACCGTCAATCTCTCCTTCAACTGTAATTCACAAATTCAGATTATTCTCAAACCTGTTTAGGGTTTTTGGAGAACAAATATAACCCACTGCATTCTTCAAAAGTGGTTAAAAACATCTCGTATTCCATTTTAACCCCGTCAGGCTTCAAGTGTCCAATTTATCAATTTACATTCTCTGTGATCAAGATAACTTCCCATAAATTTAAAAAGGTATAATATGTAACAATTTCTTTTTTAAAAAGTTGGCTTGTACGAGTGCCACCTCAGATTCAGCAAACACTCCTAACTTCATATAACTGTGTAAATGATCGGTGTGAATATGATGAATACTATTGTGTGCATAAATGAGCATGCATTCATGAGATTCAAAAATTTGCATAATGAACTCTCCAATAATACCAAATAAGTCTTGACCCATATGTTCTATATTGAAGTCCTGCTTTCGAAGATCCATATAAAAGGGAAATCTACCCCTATTTAACAGCGTCAGCAGTGGCATTAAGGGAAAAATAACAAATGTTAATGCCGTGTCACCAGAGGGTCGTACTTTCACTGAAATGGTTCCATTTGAAAAACATCTCGCTACAACAGTGCGTATGATGACCGCAACAAGAGGGGATCAAATCATTTAGGACATTTTGCAGTTTGAGATGTTCATATTGATATTCTAGTGTTACACAATACCATCAATGTCCAATTGAAATGAATAGTGATATCGTTATGCTATATTAATAGATTTAGAACATAATAACTCTGCAGTTTGGATAATGCCAACATAATTATGAGCATATAACTGCTTCAAAGTAATGAAATATACAATCCATTAGTGAAAAACTTTGACTCATACCACTTTGGACCACTCGAAAATTTCGTTTGTTCCGAAGACAAAATTTATGGCAAGTTCTCCTAAATCACTCGCACAAGCCACTTAAGAACAAATCTGTTCATACAAGTGGTTCTTGCATTTTTATTTGAACGCTAAGTAGCCTCTCAGGAGAATCCTGTTGATCTGATATATAAACTTGAGTTAATCTGGTAAAGTAATTGGGATCAACATGTTTTTTCCAAGACAGACCTGAGTACAGCAACAGAAAAGAAGCATCATTAAATAGTAAAAGTTTTGTTTAGGGCTTTATGCCAGGGTCTTTTCAAAGTTGGAAGTGCCTGGAAGGCTTCGTGATCAGATGTCCAAAGCAGAAGACCTCTGGATACCCAGGCTGCTAACCCTATCTTTACAACGTTAAATGGACTGCACCACAGTATAAAGCTAGCACTGCACCAGTCGATCTCACGGCCTATTAAGTTCTAACTCCCAAACGAGAGCTCAAGATGAACTCCCTCATGTTGGAAAAACTGTATCACTTTTTTTTTAAACAAGCTACAATCATTGACAATTACTTTGTAGAATTCTCGTATCTTTTTTCGGCACTGGAAGTCAAAGGATTTTTCCAAAGACGTTTTGATCAAACAACTGAATTAAAGATATGGTTTCCTGGCGCTTAGTTATTGGTTTGAAACTGACGGTTCATAAGAATCAAACAAGAGTTACCCGTGTCTAAGAAAAATTAAAATGAAGTGGGATAACTTTCTTAAGGTCAGCACAATCTGGAACGAAGTGTTTCTTTATCAGTATTTATTAGCTGAATTAATCAGGTCTATTTACATATGAAGAGATTCAGATCATTGAATTTCTAGCGAAAGGCTTGACAGTTTACCGAGGTTGTGCTGAACCAAGCAAATTGTGTTTTCTGAGCCGAATAAGAAAAGTCACATTCCTCTGTTTTAAGCTTCATCTACTAACTATTAAGCAATAACTTAAATGAGTTCAGCTGCTAGCGCTGCTGTTTTTATGCTCATATCCTCTGTGTCTGCAAAGTAACTAAATAAATGAAGCTTAGCGAAAGTTTAATCAGGAGAACCACTTTATTATTGTTCCTGTATCTCAACCTTCAATATGGCCTCGATGTCACACTCCTTGGCTTCTGTCCACTCATTTATTCTCCTGCTTCCCTCTATTAACCTTTTAGATTTAAAATCTAAGAGGCAACTCCCTTTTGGTTCACAACATCCAATCAACTAGCCTTAAAAGTCCTTCCCTCTTAACCAAATGAGAGCAAATGACTAATCAGCATAAAGATGGAACTGCAACACACACAAAGGGAGTGCAACTTCCTCCTCTGCTCAAGACGACATTACTCCACCAGATCTTTACATACCAAATAGTTGTTTGCTGCTGTAATGCTCTGATTTTCAAATGTACCACCTTTAACCCAAAACATGCGTAAAATATGGACGTATAGTAACATTGACTTCACCCATAGGTTTTCTGAAGAGCTGTTGAAGCACTTGGTGGATGGTTCAAACATCACTTATGCCCAGGAGAGCGCTTTTCATTTCCCGTGCTAAATTAAAAGTAAACGTTGACATTTTGTCATTAGTCCCATTACTCCCGAGTAGTAATCACGTACGTAGTCGACTTAACGTCAACCACTTTCGTTTCTTAAACCTAACTCAGTGGTTTTCTGGCCTAAACCCAACTTCCTGTGAAGACGATAGTTTATTCTAAAAAGACGCTATTCATGTCACGGAGGGTTCACGTCATGTCGGAGGGTCACCTACACATGCGAAACTGACGCCAGAGGGGGAGTATCATAGTTTAAAGCTTATTGTCACTGACCAAGCTGCGTTATTAGATGCGTTGGTGCAAGAATGTGTTGTGGTTGGAGCTGAGGTGGACCCAGGAGACAACTAGAAATCTGAGATGGCTCCACTTAAAGCGGCTACACCCTCAATGTCTAACTTTACACTAGTATATTTAATCCAATGTGTTTATTTTTTTATTACACCCCCGTATAGTTGTCATGTGCAGGGAAATATTCTATAGGGACCAAAACTAGGCTGTAAACATGTTTATTGACTTGGCTTTTGGATTCAGCCTCAAGTGGCCATTTGACGAACTGCAGTATTAGGCACCTCAGCGTTGGCCTCAATTCTCCACACTGCAGGTTGCCTCTTGCTTTAACCCAACCATGTTTTTTTTCTTTTCTAAAGTATGTAGTATAGTTTTGTTGTCTAAATCTAAAGTTAGTTTTGCCCAAGCACGGGTGAAATGGTGAATAATAGTGGACCGAGGATGGAACCCTGTGGAATACTTAGTCACAGGAAGAAACTTTAACATCTGCCACTTTTGTACTGAGGTCTGTCTGAAAGGTAGTTGCTAAACCACCTCAAAACGTTTGAGTGCAAGTCAATATCTGATGTAGGAGGATAAGTTGTTCAGTGTCAAAAGCCTGTCAGCAAAAAGAGCTGCACAATACATCCAATTGTCTACAGAGGTAAAAATATCATTCAAGAAAGGGCAGCATCAGAGATTATGCCATGTTCAGTTCTAAATCCAGATTGATATGGACTCAGAATGGAATATTTATTTAAATAACATTTCATCTTTAGTCAATAAAAATATTGACTAAAGAATTGAGGATCTTTGAGAGGCAAGGCGGTTTTGAAATTGGCCGATAGTTAAAACAGACTAATCTCCCCCTTTGTGAAGACGCAGGACATGAGCTGCTTTCCAGACTTTTGGGATGATGCCAGTATCGATACTTAGGTTGAGGATGTGAGTTAAAAGAGTCAGTGATTAAAAGGAGCAGAGATTTTCAGAAATAAATGTTTTAAGAGCTTCAGCAACTGAAGACGAGGAAAAAGGATGGAGCACAAACTGGGTAAAGTTGATGTTTGAAGGCCCTGCCTTTTTTAGTGGCATTAGGTGAGTAAAGCTTGAGCCTACTTTTTCAAAGAGGTAGAAATGCTCATTAAAAGCTGAACATATTTCCCTTTGCTTGCACAGTGCCGAGTCTTTATAAGTGATGTGAGCGTGAAATTAAGTTGTATTGTTGTTCTTTGTAGAATTTACTAATTTCCCCAATTTAACTGGAACAGACCTTGTCCTGTGATCCAGACAGTACTTTGCTTTTTTCATTGATTATGTAAATTGATTCCAAAATGTCTGAAAAAGACAGCTTCAGCATCTTGTATTTCGAGACTACTATACAGGACTTGGATTTTGGCAACTGGGATCAACGTTTTAGACAATCTGACTCTAGTTCTAAGGACATCAATAAAATTAAAGTCTTCAAAATATTGGTGAGAGCATCCATGGGAGTAGAATTAGGGCGATACATTCCAACAACAGCTGATCAATCAACAATCAGTTGAGCTAGCGCACCTGCATCGTAATGGAATGAAAGCTGGCCCTGCTCACTTTCTTCAGCTGGTTCTGTTACAGTTTGGTTTTCGGCAGGACCCAAGAGCAGACGTGGAAGGGGTAGGTGTAGGAATGGGTTTTATTTGGAAGACAGCTGGTGATTGGCAGGGCAGGAATCAAATGCAGGTAGGGAGATGTGGTGGCGTGAGCGGCGGTGGCTGCAGGGTCGGAACGGGAATCCTGGGCACAAGGAACAGAAGTTAGTACAATGGCAAGATGAAGCGAATCACAAAAGGTACTTTCTGTCGAAAAAAGACTCAGAGTGGCCGAGAGTCACACTACCACTGAGGTGACGAGTCGAAGGAAGCCGGGGTATTTCACAGGGTGGTTTGATTGCAGACAGGTGCTGGAGATGAGCCTAGGTGCTGCTTGACGGAAGCCGCGCCCATGCCACACACACACACACACACACACACACACACACACACACACACACACACACACACACACACACACACACACACACACACACACACAGAGAGGACGGACAGGGGACACTAGAGACACAGGAAGCAGCAGAGCCGTGACAGGTTCTTTACGTTCAACAGTTGCACGGTTTGGTTCAATAAATTGCTGTGTTAAGTATATCTCTGTATTTGTAACATCGTCTCAGCTAGGTTGAGTGCTCACTGTGACGTCTGTGACGTCTGCAAATGGTAGAAAGTTAGTCTACATCACAAGTGTATTGATAGATATTGGGTCAATCAAAGAGTATCTTTTTGTGACATTGCAGGCTGTGTTGTCAGATGAGCTTGGAGGTCTTAGTTAAAAGAGATGATAAAAAACTGTCTTTATTAACATGGAAAGTCTCACAGAAATACGAGAAATGACCATGACCAGCACAATAACGGCGGTGGCACGTAATGTATAAAATGACGTGCCACCAATGAAAAAAATGTACATTCTTTTTTTTTTTATGTTGCTTACTTAAAATTAAAATTGACTTTTGGTTTCAAACAGGAAAGGAAAGTAGTCTCCTGGGTGAAAGTCCTGTGTTTGACCCATCCATCCAATCCTACCTACACAGACTTGAAAATGTATTTCTGTTGAACCTGGGAATTTATGTGTCCATCATGATCACGGTCGTGGTCATTTCACATATTTCTGCGAGATCCAGCTGTATTGACCGCAGCTATTGACCTCATGAGGCTCGTCTATTTCTGGCAATCGTGAAGACAAATAAAAAGTGGCATCCCTGATCAGTTCACACAGCCTTCTCTCAAAGAACACACATTTTTGAGGAGGTGATATGACCTGAAATGAACACTTCCACCTCCCATGGAGGTTGTACAACCATTTTTGGTGCAAAGTCACTGATGGTGTTAACTAGTCTACAACTAGCTCATTTGTGTTGCAGCAGTACATCAGCTTAATGTTTCAATGGTGAAACATTACAAGAGGTCAGATGCTTACTTATCAGTATGATGATGCTGAAAAATATATTATTTACATTTTGACCAGTAAACCGGCTGGCTTTTTTTCTTTGTGGCTCTGGAGAGTAAAAAAAAATGTGGTTCTGTTTTGTTCCCAACACTATGAGAAATCAGCCCACAGGGAAACCCCCACACCGACTGCAGAGGATGATGGAGTCAGTGAAACAACAGAAAGTGACCTAGCAGAAGGTGTGATCTGAACCGTTTGAGACCGATGTCTGTTGTAACAAATCACTGTTTGGGACATTGAGTTGAATCCCATTGTCTACAGTGCCCTGAGACTCGAATTATAAGAGTAGCAGGAGCAAGGAGGAGGAAAATGTCTCAGCTTTAAGGAGGGCAGCTCAATGTGCACCGCACTGCTCCAAAACTTGACAAAAAAGTCTCAAAGTTGTGCTTATTATTAATAAAATATACCTACTGACAGGCAAAACTTGAGATGATTAAGGGAGTTTGGAGCTGTTGTAGGTCTGTGACTGCTGGGGGCAAATTATATTTTCTTCTTTTTAGGAAGATTTGAGAACATTATGTTCAAAATAACATGAACTAGAAGCCAAGTGACAATTAATGATTGATTACACATTTTGACCATCTGTTCCAGTGATCTGTTTTTCGGTGTTTCATTGGAATAACAACCAGAGGGCAGGATGGGATTTTCATGGGAGCTATGGTTTTACTTCAGAAGAGTAGAAGATTAAAAACAGCAGCACAAATGTCTCAGTTGGCAGGGGAGGTACACAGCATTCCACCACCTTTTTGGTTTATTAATTCAAAGGTTCTTCCTTTTTATAGGCAAGCAGAAAAAATAAATGGGTACTGCCAGAATCTAGATTTCTACTATAAGGAGAGCTGAAGAGCTGCAGTAATTCTTCGATGGTCCATCCACCCCAAACAATGAAACGCTTGATTCAAGCCAATTATTGTCTGCAATGACTGTAAACAACCACCAGCATCAATAAAAATTCAAATTTACCTTTATTTCTATGCCTTATGTGTGGCCAGGCACTGTACGTTTCCCTACTCATAATATTTTCCTGCGATCAAAAAGTAATTGTTTTGCAATCTGTACTTGACAAGCATTGTTTACTATTCATCACAATGTAATTATTGTATGACGATGACAACCTTTACTCATTGTGATGCCAAAACTAAATTGCCATCTAAAGAAATGAAAAGATAATATCCAGCTAAAAAAAGGCTGAATTAAAAAAAAATTTAAAACTGTATGACCTCATCGTTTTTTGCAAAGAACTTGACTTTCAAACACTTAACTAGCAACCGTAACTACTACAAAATGATGTTCCCATACAAGTGGACTGCGTTCTCACCAACGTTTCGAGGGAAATGTTTTATTGTCCCAGTTTTGAACACGTGATTAACGTCGTAAATAAAACAAATAATGACAAAACAAAAACAGAAATGCTTGATTATGTCAAGGTTACAAAACTATTTGTGAGGTCTTGTAAAAACATCACAGTTTGGCTTTAAATAAGGATGTTTGTTACTTAATTTAAGTTACAAATGTAACTTTTAAAAAGTCAACGTCGACCTTTAGTTTCATACAGGACACGAACCATCCATCCTCCTCTCGACACAGAC
Source organism: Ophiodon elongatus (assembly GCA_016806645.1). Taxonomy (NCBI): domain Eukaryota; kingdom Metazoa; phylum Chordata; class Actinopteri; order Perciformes; family Hexagrammidae; genus Ophiodon; species Ophiodon elongatus. Next base: position 5,610,330 of record JACSYO010002062.1, on the reverse strand, counting down.
TTCCACACAATTAGAAACGTAGCTGTAATACAACAAAAACAAAATTGATCCGAGTGAAAATATGTTTCCCTCAAAATGCAGTTTCGTTGTATGGGCATGGATTTTTTTAGAAGACCAGGCTGTTAATAGTTTACAATCAGAGATGTCTACTAAGTAAAAACATGTGTTATAAAATGCTTTGTAAGGATTTCTACATTTGCAGAATGATATTAACTTATTTAACTAACAATGCATTAAAGGCTAAATTTAAGAGTTAAAGCATTAAAAATATGGAATGATCAAACTTTGTGGGCTGTAACTGTTTACATCTCTTTCATTATACACTGACCTTTTGATTGTGGTTGTAAAGTCTCACAATATGCTGCTATAGTCAATGCATCTTCATATCTTTAATATTGTGAATATTGTTTTATATTACTTAGGTACAGGTAAGCCTTTCTTTCCTTTCCCTGCATAAAATGTTTTGTATTCTGATGTTTTAAAAAAAAAAGCAAATTCAACCTCAAACACCTTGAAAAAGTGAGGACAGGGCAAAGAGGAAATTGTATTTATCCTTCAACAGCTTTGAGTAAAAGACCTTGGATTGTACCGTTCTGCTCCCAGGTGTGAGATTGTGTTAACATTTTGAGCAGTGCAGCATTGAGCATTATAGAGAAACAAAAGCTTCCATAGATAAGAAGTGCAAAAACCCTAAAGAAGCAGAATCTGAGTAAAGACATTGTTTCTAAATTTAGTTGCAGCTGTGAACCCCTCACGGCCTCTAGAGGCTGATGCATCGTTAGTAGACTGGAATTCAAAATGTAGAATAATGCCACAGTTTGAAGGCCATACAAGAGATGTTGAAAATGTTCCCCGTCTGTACAGCAGATCCATCCCTGTAGTATTATATTTGTTAAGTGGCAGTATCATCGACGACCTCTCTGCCCGAATTGTTCTGTTGATTTCTTAATGAAGGTCTATTTATAGGCTAATGACATTTAGTGACATTCACAGCGTGTTTGTTGAGATCATTCACATGCAGTCGGATTAGAGTTGGGTTTCACACGTGTGTGTATATATAGATGAGGTGTGTTCAAGAGATCACAGTTTGCTGGTGTGTTGGATATGACAACCAAGATTTTAGAATGATAAATGCACACCTCAAGCTCATCTCGTATTAACAGAGATGAGAAAAAAGTGTGAAATGGCGGAGAACACAACCCTAATAGAGTTGACTCGCACACGCCTATGTGCTCTGGGGTGCACTCAAATGTACACAATTTCAGAGGATTCTGCATTAACACCTTCTGCATGACAATAAAATACAGCCATGGCTCCCCCTGGGCACCAAACAGTCTCATTTAACAAATGCAGAGTATTCACTTGGGCAGGATTGGCTGTAAAACATTAACTGTGTAATAGGAGCTGATAGTGTCTTGCAAATGTGCAGTAAAGAAGAGAAAGGGGGCAGATAGTGTGTCTTACGCACGTTTTGTGATGGAAACATCAGTGTTGGCATCAGTCTTAGTGTTCCAGCTGCACAGTGTTAAATTGTGGCTTTTTTTAGTCTCTGTTAACTCCCGAGTTTTGTGGATCGAGTTATCGACATGTTGTGGTGGGAAATGGACGTGAAAACATGTAAAGAACAGAGGGAGGTGTTAATGTCGCAGATGTGCAGTATTGACTTGACTTAACGTGTGCAAATCCACCCTGTTATCCTCAAACTCACAAGACCTGTGAAGGTGGGTTTGAGACCCACTGGAAGCAAATCCCTTCAATTCATCTTTTACTAATATAGTCAAATTACTTCAGATTGGACATCGGGCCATCCTGAACGGGATTACATTGAAAATTTCAGCAGACCTATTAAAGAAATAGTTTGGGTGTTTAAAAGTGGGGTTGTATGAGGTACTTATCCATCGTCAGTGTATTACCCTCTGTAAATGGCAGTAGATACTCCCCCAGTTCAGAGAAACAGACAGGAACACCACCACGAGAGCAAAAGCAATGTACTATGTACTAATGTACTGTATTTTAGACACCTAAAAGAAAGACCCACCTAAAGAAATCATTATCTGTTTAAGTCTACACTATGTTTCGAGTTTACACGTTCCCAAAGCCCAAAACAACTATTTGGAAAGTGGTTATATAACAGAAACAGAAGAGGAAGGAGGAATAATTAGATTTTTTTACAAACGGAGAAAAGAATGAACCCAGAAGAGTGTGGCAGTGAACTTCCCCTTACATATGCCCACCTACGGGTAAATACTAATCATACTGGCCCACCACTGCCCTGCATATTTGTTGTCAGTTTTTTCCGGCGAAAATACAGCGTATTCACCCGTCCTGACTTGCATAAAGTATGCTAAGTGAAACGTTTGTGGAAACACGAATGCCAGTGCCCTTCCTAACATCCCCTCCATGACTCAACACACCTCGACTTAAGCTGCTGTTGTTTGGAGCCCAGAAAACTAAATTTACAACTTCCAAACAAAGCATTGCGACCGCATTTGCAATACCACTTGATTTTGATTTTTGATTTTCATTCAGAAACCACAACTTCACAATTCAAATTTCCGATTTGCATTTTTCCGCATGCAATGAAACAAACCTCTTCAGGTTTGAGTCTTATTTTTAGCGCTTAACAATCAGGACTTTTTTTTCAAGAACCAATAATCTACTTCAGTTGTTATTTGGTATTGTTTCAGCTACAGTGAGCAAATTGAAAAGCATCTATACGCCATAGGGTTTGTGCTATTTTGCTGCTGCACAGCCACCATGGAGCAAACCAGCTGGAGTAACTCATTTATTAGTAGTTTCCCTCTCATGGGGGGGGGGAACTAACTGCAGGCTTGATGCAGGGTTGTGGTCCATCACTTCTGGTTGTCTGAGCTAACTGTAGCCTCTTGGCTCACTTAATTTAAATGCCACTAATGTGGCGGGAACACACCACATAGGAAACAGTTGCAAGAACATGAAGGCGCTGACGGAAATTAGCTTCAGGCTCTGCTGCAGGAACAAACAATATCTGCTTACGTTTACTGTTTATACAAAAAAAACAAATATCATTCCCTTTAATTTTATGGCAAACCTCTTGAGGCACGATATAGGCTACAGACCTTCCCTGTGGTGTGGACGCATGAATCACATTTCAATCCATTAGCTGGCAAATTCCCCAATTAAAGAGATATCCCATGCAATTTGTTTATTTACATATTCATTTTTTTTTATGAGATAAGCAAGTAAGCAAACAAGCCACCTTTTAAAATGTACAGGGAGTTTTTGATACAAAAAGAGTTGATTATCACGTTTTAAAAGTCATTGCAGCATTGTTCTCTTGATGGTTTTTCATGGATATGAGTGCGAACAAGACATTACTGTCAATAATAAACAAAGTAGTATTTTTTGCCAACTTCTGCATTTTAATCTTCCATGTGTTTAGTACCCCCTAACCCCCCCCTCCCCCCCCTCCTCCCACACCTCCAAAAACAAAAACTATTTGAAATTGCAAGTCGCAAAGAAGCGATTCATTTTAGTCATTAAATCAAATGTGCATTATCTCGCTGTGCCCAAACAAACATTAATCATTGGGCATAATCTCGACAGGTAATCTCCTCTCCCCCCTCGAACTTGTCTGTGAAAGAGATAAATAAATATATTTACAGCAGCCGTTCAGGAGTCGAGAAGGCATCCCTGCAAAATGATGTCATTAGTGCTGAACGATAGCTCCCACTACTGCTGTTTGCTGTTGAAAAAAAACAAGCCGGTGCATTCAATAGGCCGTAGCTCAAGATCAAAATCAATAATAATATTCTTGGGCGAGTGAGTCTGTTGGAGAATGCCATCACCTCCCAGACGCCTCCAGGCGGTGGGTGCTCTTGTGTGCTACTGCTAAGGAAATCACTTAATCAACCTTCCTGAGGGTTTTCTGACACGCATATGCAGAAGCGTGCCCAAACGTACACAAACATACTGCCGTCCAAATAACTCGTTATTTTGAGATCATTCATGGAAGAGGATTAGAAATGGCTCCATACCACCAACTCTTTCTGGTTTCCAAGGCGATTGAAATAATCCCCGATGACGACGGTTTAGACTTTCTAGCTCGAGCTCAATCAGAGTCGAGTCGAGACAGAAGTGCCTCACCTGGATTTCCTTTTCTCTGAATCTCTCTCGTGATGCCGGCTGATGAGTCTGCTTTGAAAGATCAGAAATTTAAGCAAAGTATTTTCGAAAAGTGACACAAAGATGCTGCTGCTTATTTAAAGCTGCAGGAGGATCCTTGGCAGCTTGGCATCATTACAAAAACATGAACTTTTAGAATCCAGAAATAAGTTTACTATGATGTCTTTAATTGCACACAGCCTCGTCGTATTTAACTCATCCACCCTGAAATTGAATTAATGTGTTACAAGTTCAAACGGCATTTTATGCATCATCACTGATGATTAACACAGAGTTGAGTCATAAATATGAAACATTTATAATGAAATACGTTTTTGTTTTTCTACCATTATTCACACCTCTTTCATTAACAACTTGGTTACTGCTCACATGACGTCTCTTACTGGATATATTTGGTTTCCCCTAAAATATTGCCAGTGTTGTATAAGTTACTCAGAGAAATGTATCTGTTACTAATCACTTTGTCTCCTAAAATTGTTAAAAGATCATTTTTTGAATCAAATCATAGCTACAGTAAAGGTGGCCCTGCCACTGTAGCTTCCACCAAGAAATAACCAGGTGATTGAGGTAACCTCTTGTCTGATTTTCCCTTTCTCCAGTTGATTTGGTCAACATGTCAACCGTTCGAATGACATCTTACGAAAGGTTACTCCTCATTTTGTTATGCGTTTTCCTATGAAAGCTAGCAACACGGGTAATTTTCCACCCGTTACATGCGTACTGTCTTTTCAAAAATAAACTTTCGTCTTCACAGGAAACAACTCAGTTAGGTTTAGGCAAGAAAACTACTTGGTTAGGTTTAGGAAAATATCGTTCTTTGGGTTAAAATAACAACGAAAGTGCCGTTAAGTACAAAACATACATGACAAACGAATCAACATTGACTTCTCATTTCACATGAGGAGCATACAGCGGACTCCTGGCTGAAAGAGCAATGTTTGTTGTCAAAGACCAGGTATTTAGTTTCGTCCATGTTCAGCTGGAGGTAGTTGTCAGTGCACCATTGTGTGAAGTGAGAAATGGAGTATTGGCTTCAACAAGGTTGTTGACATTGAGTAGTCTAAATATGGCAGTGTCATCAGCGTATTTTGAAGTATGTGGTGATGGGCATTTTTATAGAAGGTGTAAAGGGAAGTTGATGCTTGATGCTTGAAATTGGCTATAAAATGTTACATCCACACCTAGCCTTGTTTATACAAAATATCCTACAGCCTTATCCCTGGCCAGAGAGAAGTCTATAGTATGAATAGTTCTTATTTCATTCATGAAATCTCAGTAAGGAAAAAATACCTGTAAAATTAGACTGAAAGAAAAGACTCTAAAAAAAAAGCTCTAAGTGAAACACTTTACATTCAGTGTTCTTTAAGCACATTAGAGTCATGGTGAAATAAACGCTGGTCCCCAGATACACATGAACTATAACTAAAGGCATGCCTTCACACACTCACAGTATATTCCCTCCCTCCCTCAGAGCAGCAGTCTCCGTCAGAACATCTCTCCTCCATTTTAAACCCCAGAGGAGAATCATGTCCTGCCCTCAAATCGTGGAAGGCAAGAGTCTGCTGTGCTTTGAGATTGGAGCTGAGGGTGCCTCCTCTTCCCACACCATCCTCTTCTCTTTGTCATTGTCTTCATAGCAGTGCTCAAACCATTACAGCCCCCTCATTCATTTACATGAGAGCTCTGCGTTGGTGAGAAAGGGGCTTTATGTTTTACCAACTTATAAACCATCAACTTTGCCTTGCTGGTTCCAATTGAATGTGCTCACTAGTACCTGTGTCGAAAATACTACAGTGATGCGGTGCTATTTTCGGTCTGTCTCAACATCTCGCTCCTTCAATTTCTTGTCAGTTTTGGTTGTTTTCTCTTTCCGACAATCCCCCTCATCTTCTTCCCTGTCTTTCCTCATATACGTATCATTCTTATTTTGTCAGTTTCAAACAATCATCTTCTTTTTCAGAGGGGTTTCTCTCCATGAAATTATGTAGTGACATTGCTTTGCTAAAACTTGACTTTTCTTTCTTTTTTTTTTTACTGTTGAACAGCAAGGGATTACGTTAATCCTAACACCTTTTCTATAATGTGTCTTCAATGTTCGAGACGACCTAAAATGTTGGTTCCAATGCAATTTTTGCATTATCTAATTTATTGAGGACATTGTTAATGTCCGAGTCACTGCATTGTGTTGAGGGGCCTTGATCCAGCTGATTGTCTATATTAATGACACCTGATGTAGTGGTCACATGACACGATGAAAGTATGGTATATCATCTGGGAAATTGTGTCATTTCACAATGGCTTCACATCAAAATGTCTGTTATTACCATGCCAGTGACATGGCTCAGTCATGGTATGATTAATCCTTCGGACTCTTCCTCTGGTGCCACCATGTGGTTGACATTTTTAGTTTTCAGTGAAATGTCTTGACAACCTTTGGATTGTTTGCTTCAAAATGTCCATTATCAGGTCTCAAGGGGCGCCTGTGGCTCAAGAGTTAGAGCGGGTCGTCCTCTGGTGTCCTTGGGCAAGATACTAAGCCCCAAAGTGCTTCCGAAGCGCATTGAGTGGTCAAAAGACCAGAAAGGCGCTACATAAATACAAGTCCATATACCATTTGCCGACATTTACAGTTTCCAGTAATATGGCATTTGTCAAGTCTTTAGTGTGCGAGAGCCGTTGCTGTTGGGAGTTGGAAATGTTCACAAAGTTGCAAACTTTTTGTCCTTCAGGTCACTCCACACTCTCAAGGGCTGTGTGTTTTTAGAGATTAATCCAATTAAAATGTGTATGCCTAGTGACTCATTTGAAGGAAAAACTGCAGAGAATTTTGCAGTCATGTCACGTACACCTTAAAAAAAGATTAAATGAATAACAGGCCCAAAACATACAGTACAGTTACAGTACAAATATGACTATTTAAGTGTTAAGCAAATAGAGGAGACAGGAATTGCACTGAAGTAAAGATGGAGAAATGGTTGAGTCACTCTTAACAACAGACGGCTCGCCTTGTTTTTCTCTGTCAGCAGGAACTTGTCAGGACTGATGGATCGTTACGATTACCAAATCTATTCGTCAGGGGTTTTAACTAAGTTTCTCAGCTTAACTGAGTTTGTGTACATTTGGGACAAACTTTATAATAAACCAGTGCATCAAAGGTGATTTCAGTGCTAAGATGCTTTTGGCCCCTCAAGAAACTGCATCCTAATTTATTGTGATTTGTTTTGTTTCTTTTTAAGACGTTGAGTGATTCAGGAAGACTTTCTTTTATTTTCTTTGTTGCCTTATAAATTGAGTGTCCGCTCCACTCTATGCCTTTTATATTTTCATTTGAATAACAAACTCAAGGTTCCACTTGCACAGAGCGTTAAATTCCTCATGGGCCGAGTCATTGCCGCGGCTTCGACATCCCCTCCATTGTGTTTCCTCTTTTGCGGCTCCACACGAAGCCTCTCCCTTTGACAGTGACATTGGCAGCAGCCTCCAGGGATCATTATGGATTAGCATCATGACCTCTTGTGTGTCTTTGATTCCTCCTTTCCTCTGCTCGTCTTTTCTTCCTCCTCGCAGCTCATTGATCTCTTTCCTTGTGTTCTCCCCTCTGCTCCCATCGCCTGTTCTCCACTCCTCTCCAGATCATCCATTTATCTCCCCTGTGCTCTTCTTATTCCCTCACGTCCTCTGTTCACCTCTCTTGCAAATCCCCTTCTCCTCTTCTTCTCCTTCTCGTACGGCACGGGGCTCAGGGACTAGTGGTGCTTCTCGGCAGTTTATAAAATCACATGAAACATCCTTTCTCATAAAAAAGGAAGACAGTTTTTTGCATCGCTGAAGCAGCCACGGGGAGGATTTGAAAACGCAGGAACACCAGGCTAATAACAGTCAGAAGACATTTTGTTGCGGGCTGCGATGTTCAAAAGAAAGCTGGTAAATACTAAATCATTGCAAGAAAAAATTTGAGGTTAATGGGGCATAGGGGGAAAAAATCAATGTTATTACAGGGCTGGTTGAAGAGATGCAATTTGCACCACGAGGCAAAAACATGCCTCTGATAAAAACCCTCACTGTTTAGCCGAGCCATGTACTGCAGTTACACTCCGTTTAAAGAGGAATAAGAAACTCTGCTGCAGGCCAAGTTCTGAAAGTTTCAATGGAAACACCTTCTTCTGTTGGACTGAGTCAATATTACCTCCAAAGCTTTTCTCTAATGATCATTTTATTCCCTCACTTTCTTCCTCTCTCAGACGCTCATTTCTCTCAGCAGCTTTGCTACCCGTTTGAAGTTTTAAAGGTATGTTTGCTCAACTGTATGTTACACTCTGTACCCATAAAAATGTTCTGCAAGGAGTGTAAGTCTGATATACCAAACAACTCTGTTCTGCGTAGAAGTCAAAGATAATCATGCTCTGGCCAGGCAGCAACCTCTAGTTATGAAAAGTGAAGCCAATGTTGAAGTACCTTAAACTTTCATTCTCTCTTCTGACCAGCAGGGGTCGACTCATCTGGTTGGAAAAAAGAAGTCTAATTATATAGAAGTCTATGAGAAAATGACCCTTCTTCCTACTCGATTTATCGCCTCAGTAAACATAGTAAACATGAGTTTATGGTCTCAATCTCTAGTTTAAATTCTCCTTCAATACAGCATGATGTTCATTTCGTAAATTATGGTCCATTTAGAGTAAAATGGACCATAAAACAGAGATTGACAGGTCACTACCACACCGTTGTCTGGTCTGGGAGTGTTTTGTGTTTTCGTCCTAGAACATTAACCCTTTCACTTTGTGTTTTCAGCTCATGACATTTAATTTGAACATTTTGGGCGCCTAAAAATGTTTTATTCAGCAATCGGTTGTGGAACTTACAAATATTCATTATTTGTAAGTTCAGTAAAACTGTATTTAATTATATTCTCAGGGATGCCGTCTAATGGGGTTCTGTCTGTTCACAGCCGGTAGCCTGGGCAGTCAGCTGGCTATGCTTCTTCAGTCATTGAATTACAATGGGGACAATTGACAACTCATTTAATGTGATTTTCATCCGTGGTCCCTGTGGTTCAGTGATTTCTAGACTGTAAACGCTTTAACAGTAACAGACAGTTGCAGTGAAATGAAACAGCAAACACAATGAAACATCATTATTTCAACCAAAATGTGTTTTTTTAAAACAGACACTACTTCCCAACTAGCCACAATAACATCGTTCTTCATAACAATGTATCCAGAACTAAGAAACCCGAGTGCTTCTAATTTGTCAGTCATTTCTCACCACAAGCCAGCTCCAGAAATCAAATGATTTCATGTGATTGATTAAAAATGGTTCAATTTTAGTAACTTTGGAAACGGTCATTTAGAGAAGCTAAATGATTGCTTGATTGGAGCAATGCTGTACATTGTCTGTGGAAAATGTTGCCTGAGATGATTGTTTTCTAACTTTCTGATTGTAGTTGCAAAAATGTTAGTTTGTGGAGATTCGAGACACAAAACAGGTCATATTGTACGTGGCCTCATGTAGGAAATAAGGGCGAAAAATGGCGATCGCATCTAGTCCACAGGCAGTGTTTTGGGATTATTATTGTTATCAGAACCCTGAACACAGTTCATTTTTTTCATGAGGGGAGATCAGTGGAGTGAAACGTGTTTCTTCAAACTGTCTTGTTGCTTTCAACATAAGGACAAATGACATTGACCACACACGTGGAGACGTGATCGCTTGGATCAGCTCACAAGATGTGTAGTAAAGCATAACGTGACAGCTCTGGGCCGCGAAGACTTTGTTTTTCTGTCGGCCTTTGCATATTTTGTTTCTCGCCGCGTCGTTAAGAAGTCGGGAGAGATGTCAGTGACAGCTTTGCGACGCCAACAGCTCCTGTGGCGTAAACATGCCGGAGAGGCGCCCTGTCAGCCGGACAGGCAACAGGAGACGTCTACTTTAAAGTAGATGAGCCTCGCTGCCCAGGAGGCCTCGTCAGACGGCGGAGTAAAGACTGGTGAGATGCTCTGAGTCAGCAGTGTGACATCACTGTGCGACATGGGATTAGACAAACACTTGAACTCTCCGCAGGATGAATGAAATGAGTGTGCACATATTTAATAATAAATGCCTCAAAAGTTAGATGTGTGCAGTAAGCGCACGGTGGACAAAGGATCAGCATAACTCAAAAACAGGTTGGAAAATCATATAAAAGTGGGACACAAGTGGTCTTTCTTTATTTAATGCTACTTCACTAGCTCTGACCATTGCATCGTCACGTGGATGTGTTCGTGACTCCACCACAAAAAAGGATCCCTAAATGACTTTCCATTGGCATTGTTTTCATTCTGAGCGCTACAAAAATTAAAACGGTTAATCCGTACACAAAACCAATAGATTACATTTTGTGACTATTTAAAGAGCTGCCATGATACTAGACTGTTCACAATCTCAATCCAGCTTCCTCGAACCAGACTGCATTTAGCATTTCTCCTTTTATTTGTCGCAGTAAAATCGATAATCACAATTTCCTGCCATTGTTATTGTACAATCTCTATATAAAAAAAAAAAAAAAAGCTAGAAAACTAAAGCTTATAATCGTTGCTGAACAAAGAACTGCAACAGCATCTTGTTTGTCCTAACAGAGAAGCCATACTGTACTGTAAATGTGCCCATAAATACAAGTAAGATACTTTTGTGCACGGAACTTCACAAAACACACGAGGAGACAAACTTTCGCTTGTGAAGGAGCGCTGTGAGCTGGACTCGCCAATAATGGTTGATGATGAAATGAAACCTAAAAGTTTGATTTTCACTCTCCTCAGAAAGGACTGGATGCTTTTAGCAGGTACCGGCTTGTTTTTGGACCAGATCCTGTTGGCTTTGAAGCGTTAATGAACTGATAGATAAAAGACGGAGACAGCCAGTAACTCAGAGGTTTGAAGATGACAGTGTTTTCAAACACATTAGTTATTCAGAAACTAGTTGCATCTGGAAGAAACACAAAATGTGAAAACTCAAAGCAGAAAATCACCATTTAATGATTTGCAGCTTTTTAGATGTCTCCAAATGTTGTTCCAAAAAAACTTTAAAGTTCATTTACTTCAGTGTAAACCCTGTCTTAACTACATTTTATAGAAATGAAATTACATTTCTCTAATTAATTGATCCCAGTTATTTGCCACATCTTTTCACCGCCAATCACCAAATCAATACTCACTGGGTTTAGTTTTCTGGATCTCTGTTTTTTTCTTTTAATGCAACCTTAACGGTTTTGACAATCACATTGTCTTAGAAAAGAGAGAGTGAGTGAGAGAGTGAGAGTGAGAAATGAGAGTGAGAGTGAGAGATAGAGTGAGAGAATCTTTCCCTGACCTTAAATTAGTGATGTGAGTACCTTAACAAAAAATGTATAATGCTGTCGACACTACGGGCAGATATTGTATCACAAGCGAGGATATTTTGGTGTCACTCATGTGTTTAGGTTCAAGATTTTGCGACTTGTCAGATTACACTTATTATGACCATAGTAAATGTGTTCACTCGGTGTGAATTTGTTGTATGTAAAGAAAGTTTCCTGAAGACAGCGATTCCCTACCACACACAATTTCTGCAAATGACTTGTTCTTCACTGCTAAACTACACAAGTGAATGCCTTTGGGAACCATTTGCACATGCTCTGTGAGGCATTGCATCACAGTATTAAGGAGTCATTTGTCATGCAGCTGGGAAGCGGCAGGTGGACCACACTGTTCTCTGGAAAATACTAATGAGGTTTGCAGTGGACTTTCTCTATTCAGTCACTTGCATCTAAGGCACCTTGTTATCTTCAACAGAAAGGCAACAATAGAATATATTTTACAAATAAAGTCCAATCCTTTTTTATGTTAAACAAAACTGCATTACTGTGTTTTCATAACAATAATAACATTTTAAAATGAGAAAGATCTGAGAACAACACTTTTTTTCTCTCCCCCAATGTATGGCAGTTGGCTCCAGAAGACAGCACATTAAATAAAATACCGTCCACAAAAGGCCTTAGAAATGATTGAGCGTCAGGCAATCAATATTTTAAAGCAATAAACATTTTCACTTTTCAGAATGCACCTCCATAGAAGTTCAGCAGCCGTTAATCTTCAACTCAAGCTGCCTTGGGGATCAACTGTCGGAGCAATGTTCAGGCTCTTTTCCACAGCTTTCCGTATTGATGATTGCAAACGGGTGAAATTGCATTTTGAGAAATATTACTGTAACACAACACACATCCGCTGGCAAAAGAGGAGAGGAGATTTTTACAGTGTTGCAGGTGATCACCTTGACATGGAGCTCTGAATGAAGCCACCTCTTGAGGAAGAAACGCTCAGAAACCGAGTTATCAAACAAATCTTTATAACATAAATGCTATTATTAACCCTCTGTTGGGCCTTGGAGCTAAAATGATCTTTGGACCTCTACTGACCACCTCACGCCTCTCATTCTCTGCAAGTTGGGTATTACTCAAAGTCAAGGAAGGATCCTTAAATGGCTAGATAGGAGCTGTGTCATCAAATCCTGCCAAATAACTCTTCCATTGTCTATTTGAATTCTACCAAGGACTGAGTCCTTTGTTCAGAGGATTTTCAAGGATGTTCATTTGTATCCACTGCACACCTAAAACACCCACAATCCTGTGCACACGATGCATTTCCTGTCCCCCGATTTGAAAACGGGTAATATGCTAGTAAACTGTTAGTTATTTCACCTTAGCAATCTGTAAAATTCCGTTTCTGAATAAATCTGCTGCGAGAAATTGTTAATCCAGTAGCTGAAAAACTCATATTAGTTTGTTCCAACTTTTATTGCTCAGCGACAGACTCATTTAGCAAGCTAACCCGGTACCACTGAGCTCACTGGTAGAGCGACGGGCTTTGAGGTAAATTTTATATCGTAGCCAAATGGTGGAATTACAATTTTTAAGTCCGTCACATAATGCCATTGGGCCCAGAAAGTGTTTTCCATTGACTTACATTGAACAGTGGAGCCATAAACTTGGAACTAATAGAATGGTCACTGTAGTGCAGAACTAACGATCTCTCAGATTGTGGAGACATTTTAATCGTTCTCAATCTAATATCGTCATATTGCACACTATTCCCAATCTACCCAGCCAATTTGGGGGTTGGGTGGAAAATTTAATTTTCATCCGTGGTCCCTGTGGTTCAGTGATTTGTAGACTGTAAACACTTAAACAGTAACACAGTTTGCAGTGAAATGAAACCCCTTCAGCTATCTTCAGCCATAATTAAAACGTACCCCTTTGTCATCAAAGAGTGTAACAATACAAAACACTTCCAGGAGTATAAAATCTCAACGTATGTGGTCGGGCTCAGTACTTTCCAGAACTCGTCAACAGACTCAGAGTAGACAAACGACAAACGAAAAACGATGTTCTCACCGCTGTACATTTCAAATAGGTTACTGCACTCTCTGAAAACACTTCACCATCTGATTGCCTGCCTCAAAATATTGTTTATAAACCACAGATTATGAGCCATGCTTTCTCCTTTTTGCTCATTTGGTACCACTAGTCAGCAGGTCTGCACTGACTGTTACCATGGAAACATGGCTCTTAGTTGTTTCATGAATAAGATTGTGAACCACAATCATAGCAATGAACAGTCAGTTGACAAGAATTCCATTACGTTCCCCAATCATAACCCCAAAAAATCTGATTCATAAACTTTCACAGCTGACATTTTAACTGTCAAAAAAAGCACAGCTGGAACTAATAACACAATAATGATGTTTCTCCAAGCAATTATTGCAATAAAGTGGAACAGCATTATTGGTTACACCTGCCTCAATTTCTGCAATGAAAAAGTTTTTTCTCTTTTCATCCGAGTCACATGACATCAATGGCTCTTGGTTTAGTCAACCGAATTGTGTTTTGGTGGTGCATATTCCCAAACAATAACGACCAGAAAGCAGCACCGTGAGCTGGTGGTTTTTGGTAGCCGCTGGAGATCTGTAGCACTGGGGTGGTCGTCCCGTTGGCAGGTTGGTAGTACAGCCTTGCAAAAACTACTCTGGGCTCATTATTTCACTTCAGGCTCTAATTTTCTTTAAAGTGACTGAGTGAATAGGTGCTGTTTCCGTTTTTAGTATAATAACACGTAAAGGACAACAGAGCACCTTCCCAGATACAACTGTGACATTTCATTTGCTGTGCTGAGTTGATGCGGCAAATGTCTGACGAGGAAGAGGTTAAAAACAGCCAGAGATTCAGTGAACAAGGCGGAGAAAATGAGAGTTTTTGTCTCTCCCAACAGGCCCAAAGGCTCATAAGTCAGTCTAGTGTGTCAGGAGGTTTCCTGCTTTTACTGCCGGCACAACTGTCAATGTTGACAAATGGTTTTGATTTCTCAGTCCCCTAAAATCTATTACTGAGACTGAAAGAACCCTCAGTGCTAGTCTCTAACAGTGAGTATACGCCATCACTACAGCTGCACAGACTGCATCATACCAGAGGGATAATCATCATCTCCATCATCTTTGTTTGTTTGGACTTATGTAAACACTGGTTCAAACTACTTTACAGACAAAACACTACTACATTGACACAACCGCGTAAACAATCTAAAGATTATGAAAAAAATATGGTTTTGTAGTTAAGAAAATAGTATATTCAAACAAAATATGTAAACATTTGTGCTAAAGTAATGTTTTAAAGGATTAGTTCACTGTGGTAAAAAAAAACATTTTCCACTAAAGGCCAATAGTATGTATGAAGGTAATTTCATAAAAAATGCACGTAGCATTAAAAAAAGTAATACGGTAGAATGTCCAGGCTTACATCGTCTTCCTTTTCATTAACTCCGGAAAAAACTTCCGTCTTCACAGAAGGTTATGTTCAGGCAAATAAAAAATCACTTGGTCAAGTTAAAGTCAACCACGCTCTTAACTTGAACCAAACTAACGACTCGCTTCAATAACGAGTGCCTAACAACTCGCATGACAACGGAGTGCCTAACATCTCAGGCGAATATAGTGACTGACGCGACTAGCGAGTGCATAAGAACTCGTATAACCAATAAGTCCAACCAACATCAACTTATTTTACAGGGGACACTAACAGCGGTCCGCTGGGGGAAAGTCCTGTGTTTTCTCTTTTGCATGTTTGTCTGTGGGCTTTTATATGGGGCTCTACATGCTTTACTGTACAAGCAGTATGTTTGTATTGTTTTCTGTTGCGAGGGGACCAACTACCAGCTCTGGTGATGTGAAGTGTCACAATCATCACGGGAGAAAGAAATATGTCCTTTGTAGCAGACACAGAGTGTAAACTGCTTGTGCAGGGAAAATGACATGTGCTGCCGTCTAGTTAAAACACGGGTGCTCAGTAATTGGTTGTGCATCACACTGCTGCCAGTGTTGGAGCCTCCCCTCTCGGTTTAGGTCTGTTCGGATCGTTGGATCGTGTCAAACTGGTTAGGAATTATTACTATTTTTGTCTGTAATTTTGCTTTTGTTGTTTTAATTAACTTATCCACTTTAACTTTGTGTAGGCTTGCCATGGGTTCATTATGGTTTGCGTCCCAAATCCAGAAAAAGATCTCTACGTGAAAGTGATATGGATTTCTCGAGAGAATTGGCTTATTTTGTTCTGCAGGTGTACGTAAACAGCCAAACAGAAGACTATCAATACGGCAGCACATGAGCCTTGATCAGACAGCTGTTGTGCATTATGTTGTGCTCAAGCTGAGTAAGACTGTGTGTTGACTGAAAGACAGCAGTTTCATTAGAGCCATCAGAATTTTTTGCGCATTAACAACAAAGATGGAACCGAACGAAGTGCTGAACATTTTGTTTTTTCAACCTAATTGGGAGGTGTGGTACGTCGCTTTGAGCGGGTAATAAAAGAGAGGAGGAGATTGAAAAAAGCAACTGCTACTTTGATTAACAAAGCCTCAAAGCACTACTCTGTGTGTGAATTCATCCCCCCAGTGTTCCCATCAGTGTGAAATAACTATAACCACGATTCATTACACCAGGCAATGTGTCCAATTGTAAAGGATTCACACTTCACCGTTTTTGTTGGATCACAGAAATTGACCTTGGGATCAATGAATGCCATTGTAGATCCTTTTCTTCTCTTTTTCTGAAGCAGAACTCTGTTGGCCTCTTTCATCACTGAACCATATTCTGCTTTTATTCTTTGTTTCTCTGTCCTTTGAGTGTTGCTCCATTTTTATGCATGCATGTATTGTATATAGGTAATCCAAAATACTTCACATGAAACATTGAGACAACCAGAACAGATAAAAACAGAAAAACAAAGGAGAAGTGATGATGATAAAAATGGCCTGAAAAGTGAAAGAATGAAATTAAATGTGTACATTCGAAACAAATCTTCTTTCACTTCTGTTTCAGGCCTCTATAATTGCCAAGGCAGACAGTCCTGCAATTATATCCTCTGTTATAAAAGGAGGTGATTGTTTGCAATAAAAATGAACGAGTTACTTACTATTCAAAGTGAACCAAACCTTTAATTGTAATGTAATTTTAGTAATTTTTCGCCAAATTAATGAACTGTTTAGTGGGTTTGAGGTTGTGTTTCCTGTCTCTGCTGCACCTGGAACATCACCTCCACATGTGTAAAGCCACACTGACAAACTACAAACACACACAAAAACACACACGTAACCTTTTCTTCACTAACCGGTTGAATGGAATAGAGTAACAAATCAAAGGCAGTCTTTAGAAGTTTGGCATATTGACAGCTTCCCAGCAGGTTGAGAATTCCACTCAATAAACCATTTCAGCCCAGTACAGAAATCCATTTGGCTCAGGCCGCACCAACCTTTCAATCCATCACCCAAAAACGAGAACAAACACAGAGGCAGGGGGGAATGATGTTAAGGAGGCATGAAAATACAACTTGCATCTGACTGAACCTGAGGAGCAAATCAAGAAAAATGTCACTTGGGTAGAGAGAATTTGACTTGCCCATGAAATTATCAATAGATAGAATAGTTATCTGCCTATGTACGGTATATTTTAAATATCAAATAGAATCCACTTATTTGAAAAAAATGAAATCGTTTTTTAATGTTTGAATTCAAATCAAAAGCATCCAGAGCCTTTCTGTGAGTGTAAATTAATTTAAAAGTGTACATTTATGCAATGAAGGGTAAATAATTTATGTGACACGTGTGTTCTTTTTAGAACCTCTCACCGAGCCAAAAGATATTCCGCACTTACAGGTTTCTGTCCCCTGAATGTGCATAAAATAAACACAAACTCACACATGACCTGTCCTTAAAATAGCCACTTCCTCTGCCGGGTGTGCGTCCCTTATGGAGTACACTACAGTTTCCGGGGTTCGAAGCGGGGTTACGGAGCACAAAGGTGACAAAGAGGAGGACACCTGCCAGAGGAACATATGGGCCAACCAGGTTGTGATGAGATGGGATGTGACAGACAGAGAGATCCCTGGAGATCCACCTGATCTGGGGTCACGCTATAGCTGTGGAGGCATCTGTGGGCCGGAGCTGCAGGCATATTTTCACATATTCAAGGGTTTGACTTAAACCAAGCCTCACGCGCAGCCTCGCAGAGAAAAAAGCAATATGATACCTGTAAAAGTAAAACCCATTCTGAGCAGAGATGGGATGGAACTTTAAATGAGCATTGTGAGAGTCATATTAAACAAAATACAGTAGTATTTATTAAAAAGTGAATTCAGTACAACCACCTTAATAAATAACACAATTGTTCTGTCCTTCAAAAGACCGCAATACCAGCTTCTATCAAAAGTAAAAGCTGTCCTTCAAGCACACATGTACAATGTGCAGTGTTTTGCACGACTGCACAACGCATCCGTTTGAACTAGTGAACATGAGCCTTGTTAACTCCCACATTAGTTAATGCATGCATGGGGTGGCTGTGGTTCACAGCGGGTTGTCCTCTGATCAGAAGATTGGCAGTTTTGATCCTCCAGTCAAAATGTCAAAATGTCCTCGACCAAGATACTCAACCTCAAATTGAATCAAAAACAAAACGGAAGAGATGAATGTGAGCTTGCTCATTTTAATCTGCGCAAACTGAACTTTGAGCTAGCTCTTGTGAAGCGTGAACTTGCACAACACTGATAATGTTTGGCCTCAATATAGAAATAGAAACGTGTGTTACTTCCCACTTCTGAAGCAAAGACGGACCAACACGTTGTCACATCAATGCGTCAGACACAGATGTTTGGTCAGTGTTTCTAAGCTTCAATCCAAGACGGTCTACATACCTCTACCTCCAGTTTTAGACGCGTCAGCGACAGCGTGTCAATATACACGTTTCACATGCAAGGTGTATTTTCAGTGTATTTTCTTCACGTGAAGTTTATGTTTAGGCAACAATACCTCTTAGTTAGGTTTAGGACAAGAGCGTGGTTGACGTTAACATGACTGACTCACGTGACGAATGACTTGGATGTGTTTACAGTAGCATACAGACGCTAAAGGGTGCGTCGGTGTCAGACGCTACGGACAACTAACCAAGCTGCAACAATTTGCATTGTTTTTGACGCATTGGAAGTGAGAACAGGTTTGGAAGACCAAGGTTTTGTGCTTTCCATGGTCTGTGTGTGTTTGGGCTTGTATTGCTATCTTTGTGAGGACCAGCTTAAGTTTTAAACCTTCGTACTGAGGACATTCTGGATTATGAGGACATTTCCACTGTTTGAAGGTTAAGACTTGGTTTTATGACTAAATTTAGAATAAGGTGAAGGTTATGGTCAGTGGGGCTGGGGATTATTTACCTGTGTTGGGCTTCTCCTTAAACACACAAACATTGTTGTTGTCTCGCTCAGTGCACTAGCTTTGACTCCAATTATTAAAAACTACTGCAGTTACTCAATATAGCAAGCACACAAACTTAATTTTAGTTTTCTCATGGATTGATCATACTTAGTTGGCAAATTCTGCTTTTCTGCTTAATGTAGGCCTACTGCCTCTGGACAAATAATCGCTCCATTTAATAACCAGTAGATACTATGATAACAACCATTCATCTGTATTCCTCCAAGCAGCCTACACACCAGTTCAAAACCTGTGCTGCTCTGCTCGGAAACCATTGACCCTGCTGGCTGGAAGAGTTGAACTTTACCCCCTTTCTCCTAGGATGAATCATATAGCATTTAAAGACTTCACTGCATGCCATCTCCAAGCCATAATCTGACCCTGTAGTACCCTCCTAATGTGGAGGAGTAAGTGCATGTTCATAAGGCATTGCAAGAGCATTGATCATAAGAACAGGCAGATCTGCACAGGGATTTTTTTTGGTTTTCTTTTTCTTGACAAGGCCGACTGTGTGGGCTTGTGGGTGTGTGCTGCAGGAACTGAAAGAGTGATCGTGACATTCAATAACTGAGATCTGAATTGCTGTGTGATGCCTGGACGTCACTGGTTATATATATATATGTGGTTGTTGATTCAATAACTGTAGAGTTTTTGTTATTATTTGATTCTCTTTTTGTTTTTCATGAACTGAGTGGGTGAAGGTGTATGCTTGTGATTTGTATCTTTTCCTTTTATACCTCCCAAAGCACAATTATAATAAATTAACATATTTTCAAGGTCAAGCCACTACGAATCAGATGTTTATTACAAATAAACATCTTGACTGATTGTCTAATCGTCTAATACACTATGGTATCATAAGGATCATGTATTCTGCAGGCCTCGATTCACATCCAACTATTGACATTTGCAGAAAATGATTCCATAAATCTGTATTAAATCTGTATTAATTTACTTATGCTGTGTGGTTTAAAAAAATAAAAAAATCAAGCATCACATATGTAGATAACAGCCTAGCCTAGCCTAAATTTGTATTTATACCTTTACAATCTAATAATATCAATCCTGCAAAAAAAGGCCCAGGGTTTAAAATTGTATTTGCTGTGAATCTTTTTGAGAAATGTGACAAAATCTCAAATCAAAGGTCTTATTGCTAGCATTATCTGAGCTCTCTGCAGCATCTCGTGGTCTTCATCAGCTCGTGGAGCTGGTTTAGGTGTCGTCAAGCGTGGAACTTGGTGTCAGTCGTAAATGGACTCCTTCATCTTTCTCCAGTTTGTGACCTTTGACCGTTTCCCAGTCGATACTGTACGCTGTACAGCTGATGTTGTCTGTGTCTGCTGTACGTTCTCTCTCTTCTCCAAGGTCTCTGTCGTTTCACCCATGTCGCCTCACAAAGCTCAGAAGAAGCTACTAAATTGAACTTTGAGTTGAGATTATTTTGTCCCGATTATACTCTTCCGCTTACGTCATAGAGAAAGTGAACAGCTGTTCAAGTGTCAACTCACGGATTGATTTCCTCCTGTACTGACATGAATGGATGCTTAGAATCAGTTTGCAGCAATGTAAATAGTTGATGGGGTAAAAGCACCTGATTAATTCTCTAAAGTTTAATCAGGAATACATTAAGATCCTAGTCTTAAAGTGAGACATTGAGTGGTGAGGGTGAAGATTAGGGTTAGTGGTTCAGGGAATTAATGTAATCAATGAGGGTCCCGACAAGACGGGCACAGACACATGTGTGCATGCAGGTATGAATATAAATCAGTGGTTATTGATTCTGGTCGTCAGGATTCAGAGCCCTGCTGGTTTTCTTTCCAGTGATCTAATCAGGGATTTTACACCTGGGATGTCAGGTGAACCTGCGGATCGATAGAGAAAAGAACCCGAGACACCAAGGAAGCAAATACATTCAGTCAGAGACATGCATAAACAACAGACTCTATTTTTTTTGCCTCTTAAGCATTAATCTGACACCTCTTTTTATTGAAATCAATACATCATAGACTCATAATTAAGTCTGATGGCTAACCCAGTAGCACAAAGGATAACCTATAAGAACAAAGGAAAGGTAAACAAGTAAGATAATGGCTAAACCGTTAGCATAAACCACACCCACTGAGCCAAAGAAGCCATTTCAAACTGAAAAAACTAAACTAAAAACAAAAAAAAGCCCTTGATGGTATGTAGTTCTCCCCTCTTAAGTCGTTTTCGTACCAAACTGGTCCGGGGGACACCCGATGTGTGTTAGAGTAGACTACTATAGAGTAGCAGTGTGTGTGCATACCTGTCTCTGTGGGTTTGTCCCATATAGCCTTCATCTTGCTGAAAGCCTCTCGTCTAATGTTTATATAGAAAGGTCTATATGAACAGTACCTTTAAGACAGCAAGACAAAGGTTTGTTTGAGAGAATCACAACTTCCTGGCTCCCTGCATGAGCCACTGAGGTGCGGGATTTCTATGTGTTGAATACACCATCACACCTCTTCTCTCAAAACCTGGGAAGTGAGACACTGTGACTCTTCACACCCACTAACGTCTGGCTTTTGTCTTCAGTTGGAAAGGTTTCAATCGGCATTCATTCCAGGGACAAATAACTCTACAGTCGTCAAGGGCATTTATCGGCTCCAGATGGACACTCATTTGTTGCGTGACGCACATTGAAGCGATATATCAACAAGGATTTGGACAACTATGATTTGTTAAATTACAAAACAACATACAATTAATATGGTCACCTCAAAGCCACAAGACTCCAGGCGTTTTATCTCACCAATTATCAGTTCCACTTTTCATCCGAACTCTGAAAATAAACCAGAAATCTATTGACAGAAACACTAATTTTGCCTTGCTGATCATTGTAAAACACACATGATTGGTACTGACGTTTCATAAAGGGACCCAAATCATTAGGGAAATACTATAGGGCGCCATAAGACACTGTTCTATAAATATAAGAAACAAGATCACGAGAGGCCCATAGGAGAGGTCACCAGCAGTCCGAAGTTTCTCTCACTAATGCTCCTTGATTGTCATTGACCTACTTACTCTGTAATGAGAGCCGACAGTCTCTCTCGGGTCGGAGGGGCTTTCTACACAGAGGATTCCAGATCTGACAACGATCTGAAGACTTCAGTATGAGTGACCTAATTCCTTGAAGAATTTTGCATTGAATTCTGACTCCTGCGCTGGTTATTTCCTTACATTTCACTGAAGATGTTACACAGATGCAATCGTGTAGTTATACTGCAGCCACACTTTTCTCATTTAAATATCATATATTTTATATTCTTTCCAACAAGAAGACTTGTCAGAAAGCTTTCAGAAGACTTCAAGCAAAAAAAAGCTTGAAAGTTGCTCACAGAGCTTCTTGTTTCTAGGTGAGACGGTGCCTGTGTGTGTCAGAATTGCAGGCTAATGGGAGCTTCACATAAAAGCAGTTCTGCACATCTCCACTATGTGCATGACAGACACTCACTCATCTTCCCCTTCCATCATTTGGCTCTTCAGAGTGGAAATAGTCGACTAAATAAATAGTGGATAACGGGGTAATTTTCTGCCCATCAGCATCCCGCAAAAGAGACGCTGCCTGACTAATCTACAATAGACTTCAGTCACACGCGAACCACACTGCAAAGTACTGTAGGCTGTGCATCCGATGCCAAGGAAATAATACCGTTACTTAAAAGGAACAGTGCATAGGATTTAGTGAAATAGTGGTGAGGTTGTGAATGTGAAATGTGAAAGGCCCTCTTTAGAACCCGTGTTTGGTTTGTTCGTTCTGGGCCACTGTAGAAACATGGCGGTGCAACACGTCAGACCCTCTCCCTATGTCGATATGAAGAGCTCATTCTAAACCAAAGAAAAAAACTATTCTTGGTTTCAGGTGATTTTACACAAATAAAAATGTAGATTTGTGAATATTATATGCCATTTCTACACACTGGACCTATAAAAGATCATACTCTGTAAGAAGTAATGTCTTAGCTAAAAGTGTGGTAGTGGTGAATTTCGGTTTATTGTCTTATTAATATGAGTAGTAGTTTTAATTTTCAATGTAATCAAATCCAATAAAATGTGCAAATGGCAAAAAAAGACAAAATTAAGAAAGGAAACAGACATAGATAACAACATTGATGTTTGTTGATATCCATCTTTTTATCTCACTCTCTCCAAAACAGAGGAAATAAGCGGATTACCTAAACCAAGCAGCAACCTGCGGTGCTAAGAAATGAAGCCAACACGGAAGTGCCAGAAATGTTGACCCACATTTTAAAATGGCCACTTTTACAGTGAAAATGAACATGTTTACAGTCTGGTACAAAAATGGTCTCCATAGCTGAACCAAACCAAACACTGGCTCGAGAAAGGGCCATTCACGTTTTCGTGTCCTCCACTTCGAGCTTCACAACGGGCTTCAGGATTCAGGAATCCACGGGTCACGGCGACTACGCCCATATCTTATACACTCTATGGTTTTTACACTCCTAGTTTTCACTGGGAAAACAGATAGAGCCTCTTTCATACAATGTTGCCTCTGCCTTGTTACCCAGGATGCACGGCTCCCATGGGACCTATGTAAAATAAATCCCAGTAGCCCTTAATGTGTGCTCCAGCGTATTATCCAGCTCTGTAATGAGACTGGTTGGAAGAAACTACCATGCATTAAATGCATTTTGAATGCAAATGGACGATGAAAGCTATTGGATTATAAATCTGATTAGTGTGCATTTGGAAGAAATTGTCCTGAACTTCTTAAATTTACATCGATTGCCGCAGTCGAGGTTGCTATGGTTTGTTTGTGTGCGTCATCTCATCTTCCTGCTCACTATATTCCCTCTGCAGGTGCCATCCGCTGATTCATCCCACCTGTGAGGTCCAGGTGCAACTCTCATTGGTCAGTTTGAAATTGGGCGGTCCAATCCCCAACAGGAATGCCCTTCAGATGAAGAGAGCATGCGTCTTGTGCTTCAAGCCGTGTATTCCTGCTGTAGCTCGTGAGGCCTTTCCTCTCTCGTGTTCTGTCTTTGTTTCGCTTCTTGTTTTTTTTTTTCTGCCATTCCTCCAACATATATACATATATATACATACATATACATATCTCACATGGGCACACACACTCAGAGGGGCAGTGCTGGAGAGATCCCAGTGGGGAGGAACCAAAACCTTTTTGATGTTCTAAAGCATAACACCATGCAGCACATGCTGATGTTTTCCATTAGGACATTGTGGCTCCAAGGATGTTTCCTGACAGTATGAGATGTCGGCAGCATGTTGCGGTGCTGAGACATGCTCCGCGGCCCGCAACTCAGCACAATCCTCCTCAAACCGCAGGATTTCACCGGGCACGACAGTCAGAGCTCTGCCACAGTGATTTACAACGCAGCGAAATCATCAGTGTTCACTGAAGTGTAAAAAAAAGAAGGAAAAAAAGTCACAGTGCCAGTGTTTATAACTTCACCCCATCAGAGTTAATTTAGGAGCCTCAGAGGCATATCAGCTATTTGAGGGAACAAACAACCGTCTAATCAGCACTTGTCAACACCAAATAATCAGTCGCTGAAGAATAAGAACTTATTTTCCCTGGAGAATTGGCTGTGTAGTTTTTGACATGATGACCGCGGCTGTGGCACTTGCGTATCTCTAAACAGACTTTCTTCAAAAGAGTAATTACACTCTGGTGCAAATTTCCCGCTTAAAGCAAATGCATTTAATCGTGCGACTACAGCGGCGAACATCAAGGGTGTCCTGACATCACAAAGCCTAGTCACAAAATGTCGTAATGGATATTGTTTAGTCTGTAATTACCCTTTTTTTTTTTTTAAATCTCAAAATCTAAAATTACCATGATTATTTTATTACTACTCAGATTCTCAAACGTTCACAGAATTGTGCCTCGGGCAATAGAGGAGGGTAAGTGCATAGTTTTCAAGGATTTCTGAACTGATAATGTACAGTACAACTAACAGGAAGACTGTTTTAATTTAGATGTTTTGAGTGTGTGTAGATCATGAGTGGAGCAGTCAAGGTTTTACGGGGAAAAACAATAACTATTCACTCCGCCAGTTCAGTTTTGAAACTTATTAATTGATTTCTTTGTCTTCTGCACATTCCTTTGTGTCCCCAGGTTAATCCGGAGGGAGGGGGGGTTTCTTCTATTCTTTCACTGCTAATCATTTTTCATTTATTTTGACACACATGATTATTCTTTTGTTGCACTCATTCTTGAATAAAAGCCTCTGATCTCTGTTAGATTTCTCCTCCAGCTGTCTTATCGCCTCTTTCAAAGCACAAGCTCCTTTTGAAAAAGCCGCCAACCTGAGGTGATATTCAGGTGTAAAACAGCAAAATCAGAGCGGTTCACAACTGCTCCTGTCACAGTAGACGGGAGTTACAAACTTATATCCAGTAACACCCAACGGTGTATCGTTTTACAGTATACCCTGTATCACGCGAAAGAGTGTTCAGTATCAGTTAAATATCTAAGTTCCTTTACACTGAAAAGAAATGTTGTTGTAAGTAATCACTTCATCTCAACTAATCAAGACTCACCTTTGGTGGGAATGAAGATCTCAGCAGGAGACACACTTCAAAATGTTTCAGAGGAGTCAGAAATAGACTCGTCACCAGATTAAAGTGGCTGCCCTGAATTCCTACTTCAATAGATTCAACAGCCCCAGGAGAAAGTTTTCCAGGGTATTAATGTTTGATGTGTGTGTGTGTGTGTGTGTGTGTGTGTGTGTG
This sequence comes from Ophiodon elongatus, assembly GCA_016806645.1. Taxonomy (NCBI): domain Eukaryota; kingdom Metazoa; phylum Chordata; class Actinopteri; order Perciformes; family Hexagrammidae; genus Ophiodon; species Ophiodon elongatus. Next base: position 5,584,627 of record JACSYO010002062.1, on the reverse strand, counting down.
TGTGTGTGTGTGTGTGTGTGTGTGTGCATGCGTGTGTGTGTGTGTGTGTGTGTGTGTGTGTGTGCATTCAAATGGCATAATGGTGTTTTAAATATACGACCTTAAAACGCTTGTCATCGCTGAACATTGTACATATTCAGCCTTTAGCCTCTAATCTTAACCTTACAACCGTAGAGTCCATTTTGTCCACTTTGGGGGCAGCGACAACACACTTTCAACAGAACATTCACACGTCATCACCTTTTAAAAGTTGAACGAGTAGCAAAAAGTTGCTTATTTACACATCCAGCAGACATGCGGCAACATCTGCATTCATCTGGAGTCATGTTTCCAGCCACCTGATGAATGGAAGCAAAACCTCTCTCTCCTTTTAGCTCTGGTTGGGTCTCCACAAACTCCGGAGAAGAAAAAAACAAAACAATTAATTAGAAGATGCTGAAATGCTCCTTAGAGCTGAGAGAGGCCACGGAATTCAGTGAGTTATTGCCAAGTGCAACCACTTTTTATATGCATATTAATACAAAATAATTGGTGATAGCAGCTTTAAAACCCCGCTGTGTCTTTACCCTAAAGCCTACTCATCAAGAGTTTTTTGTTGCTGTTGTTGTTGTTGTTCTGTGAAAGATGAATGACATCTTAGAAAGCGCATGTCGCACAAAGAGTAACTGTTACAAAGAAGAGATTAACAATAAAAATGTGACCTTAAAAGAAAACATGTCTGTTTCGTAATAACCTCAAGGACGTTTGTGGAGGTATTTGCTTTACAGTATTAACTGATGGTGATGATGATGGTGATGAAGATAACAGTATTATTAGTATAAAGATAATCACATTATGTTGCACCAAATATCTCACTTAGCATGCAACTGAAATAAGAAACACCAGTTCAGGTTATATATTGTGAAAATAGAAAATTAAACGAAAAATATTTTTTAAACTATTACAATGGAAGTACTTGCTGTCTCGGGAACATTGCCATTCATACACATTATCCACTATTATATTTATATGGCTATGACAAACTCTGTGTAATTCCTCCCTTTGTCCACTAGCTGGTGGTATTTTCCTATAACTTCAGTCATGTGCAAACAACCTCTGTTTTAAAACCCGCCTCCCTGCTGTGTGTTTTACTCTGAAGTGCCTCCCCTGCTGATGTTGTAATTTTGTTTTTCCACATTTCAGGGCTCCGAAGACGCTCGGCTCTTTCTGATGTCAGCACGGTGTCCTTTCCATTACAAAGGGGGAGAATCAGGAGCCGTTCCTGTAAGGACAGGTCTCTGGTGTGGACACGCAGCCTCCCTGTTTGAGCTGACGGATCATTTCGGTTCAACATCCCCCCACCCCCCCCATGTAGCAGATACTGACTTTGATGTTAAGTTTATATCCCTGCAAGAGGGGAGAAGAAACAAATAATATATATATATATACGGACTGTGTGGGCATATTTGTTGGAGAGGAGCAGGAACAAAGTGGCACAATGGGCAAGATTTTAACTTTGTTGTCTTGTCTTGCATTTCACGGGCTTGAATTTCCTCCCTGACATATCCGTGTGACATTTAGTCTGACATTTAATCACCAACCTTCAGCCTCAACCTAACATGAGCTAAATTCAAACAAGAGCCCCCAACCTTCATACCTGTGAATGGTGACTGACCCGAAATGACTCTTAAAGGTTAGCTTTGGTATTTTTCAACCTGGACCGTATTTACCAATGTTTTTGTGTCTAAGTGCCTAATGGGGACCATTAGGCACTTAGATACAAAATTTGAAATTGGTCCAGTAATGAGGGAGAACACTGTTATGTCATCATATCGGGCAATTCTGCACCGTTGATGTATGTTCACTGTAAGTGCTTTTTTATTTGCCACTGACCAGCTCCAATTGTTATTTTTAGTGTCTGACAACAATATAGAAAGAACCATGCAGAGAAATAAAACATTTCCCTTTACCTTTTGTTTTCTGCTTCTTGTGACTTGTTGCCGGAAGAAGGCGGTGGAAGCAAAGCTTAGCTTTGTCTAAAAGATTTTCAACGTCATGGCTGAATATTTCAATAATTTCAACAAACCAAACCACTTGGTTAGGTTTAGGAATATTTAGGAATACAATTTCAAAAAGATGTTGTCCCCATTAGTCACTTAGACATACCCTGTGTCCTACAAAATTACGATCTTATACAACTACAACCATAGGCTACTCTCAATTACGTTTCGAGGGAAACATTTTGTTAGGAAAAACAGTTGCTGGTGTAAACAGTTTGAAACACATGGTTAACGTTGTGAATTGAAAACGAAACCAATTAAATAACATTACTAAACTACTTGGTTAGGTTTGGTAAGAAACATCATGGTTTGGCTTAAAATGACAACAAAATAACACACACACACACACACACACACACACACACACACACAAGACAGGTACTCAGTTCACACGGGACAAAAGCAGCAGTCTCCTGATTGAAATAACTAGCTTTATTTTGATCCTCTGCAGACTCATATGAAACAAACGTAATCCATGACAAAATACGTTTCCTTCGAAACGTAATTCACAATGCAGTTTTGTTGTATGTGAACATATTTTTTTTAGGATACAGGGCGAAAAAATCAAAACATGAGAAAATAGATTCCCGGATGAAAAATACCAAAAAAAAAACTCCCCTTTAAATCTCACATTTCCCTCCTCCTGAGGACATATCATTACTGTAAAGGTTATTCAATAACACACACCAGCCGCCGCTTATCACTGGGTGCATAGTGTCGCTTCGTTTTATCTATCAAATAACTGACTAACAGAGGGAGACTGAATGGCGGAAGCAGGAAGATCCTGCAGAGACACCAGATGCAGCAGTAGTGAAACGCTGTGAGCAGGATTCCTCCCTGAGCCGCTCCTCTGAAGAGACGCAGCGTCATGTGCTGCTTTACTGACACCTAGTGGTGACCAGCAAGAGTTCATCCCTCATCCTACAAACCCCAGAGGTGTAATAGTTCTCTTATCTCACAGGTGCTTTGTTCTGTTTTCTGTTTTTTGCTTTCTGCTTTAATTAGTGATTCTTAGATAATCATTTTTCAACACCAATGTAGTCAAAAGCACCCGATTGCAGCACATGTAGTTTTTTAATGGACAAAGAGGAATAGATGTATCAACTGTTCGCCATGGGTCCTAATTTAAAGTATCACAAACATGATTTCCTCATGTCTATTTTGGTTTTACACAATATGCAAATTACTCACATTTTTTTTTTCTTCAGATTACATAACTAGTGATATTTTGATAATGCTCACGTTTTGCTATGATGTTTGTTTATTCAGTCGGTAGTGCTTGTGTGTTAAAGAAGTTGGAAGGGTGCTTAAAGGGATGCTGGCCAGTCACACAAACAGCAGCCTTCCACTGCATCTACACTGAAGAGAGAGATTTAAACAGTGCTGATACATTTGCACACACGATAACGTGCACTGAAGAAGCGAAAGGCAAGCAAACCTCTTCTATTCAAAAAACAAATATTTCACGTGACACGTGTCCGTGGAGGAGAGCAGCGACTGGCAGCTGAATGCAGATTAAGATCTGGAATATTCTCACAGACACTGATTCATGAACTGATCTGCTGTTATGGTCCAAACCCCTTTGGGGGTGTGTCTTCATCACTTAGCTGACAGGAAGGATGCATTTAGTGTGTGTTTGTGTGTGTGTGTGTGTGTGTGTGTGTGTGTGTGTGTGTGTGTGTGTGTGTGTGTGTTTGTGTGTATAAACAGGAAGCATGTGGTGATGCTGGAGTAAAATATTCCCCAGTTGAAATGGTGTTGTGGCCAGCTGGCCGGTCTGAAGGCCGGTGCCTTTGGCTGAGGGTCCTCGTGGATCCCCGAATGGCCCCTCTGAAAGGTATGCAAGACAGTAACTGAGCCCTCTGATGGTTTCTGTTTCCCTCACAACCATTCTTTGCCTATTGTAATTTTATCATTTATCATGGGCGGAGAGTTGCGTTTCTGTTGTTGTTGTATTCTACACTATCCATCAGATCCCTCCAGTTATTGGTATTGATCCAAAACCGTATCAACTCATCCAGCAGACACACCGTGGTCGAAGGTCAGACTTATTGCCCCTTTTAAAATCTCAATATAACAAGTCCCTCATTTTTGGGGGAAATTAAATCAATGCTTCTGCAATATTGAGCGCAGCCCAAACTGACGACACACACATCCAATTACAAACTGTGAAAGACGGTTTTTGCTTTGGCCAACATCCACTTCAGAAGATCAGCCGTAGGTCGGTGCGAAAGGAAACGTTCCCCCGACTTTTAGGGAGGTTTACAGGTGAGAGTGAACAAACTTTAAAACAAACTTTGACTTGACTCTTCATCCGTTAATCTCTATTGGATTACAGCGTCTCCTGTTGCACCACCTATAATGCCAATTAAAAGTGGCATACCTGCCTGTTGTGTGTGCTGGAAACTTAAACCTGCGTGGCAGAACAAACATCCCATTTTAAATTCAACTACAGCCTTTACTTCACTGCCTTTCTTTTTTCTTTTTTTTTTTTTTAAGGGCCTAATCCCCACATAACATTCATCAGTTTGACACCATACACCGGGAGAGAGCACAACATTTACATTTACGTCTGGATAATTTTTTGACAGTTTAAGAAGGTTTGCGAACTCGGTTCCCTAAATATAAACAGACCAAAATCCCCGGGCTGCGAGGATCAAACGTATCAATGAGAAGAAGAATGTAGAAAATGTTAAGAAGCTTAAATCTTAATATTTGACAAGATTCCAGTGATTCTTTTTTTTGGAGGATGGAGGGAGGGGGGGATTAGTGTGCATAGCTGTGTCCTCACATGCTGCCACGAGAAGTGATCAAAAAAGGACAACAGCGGGCGGCGAAGGGATTATCAGAGAAGTCGATGCAATTATTAGGTGTGATATGACGTCACTGGCCTTCACGGGGCATCACTCTCTAATCAGACATTTATTGGGGGGAGGGGTTTATGAATTCATTTGACGTGTAAATTTATAATCAGGAGAAGTTTGTCAATCACCTGCAATTTTTGTAATAAATCATTTATATAAACGATTTCCATAGCAGTGCATTCATTTTGCAGTCGTTGATGAATGGGCTATTGCAGCTCTTTTCCAGAAGAGGTCAAACAGTCCATCGGACGGGGCTCTCTTATGAATCCAAGAGGTAAGGCCACACGGCAAGTATGCTGGAGGGGGATTCTCCACAAAACTTGGCAACCCCACAGTGGCTTATCAGAAAATGGGGGGTCACCAATCGGGTCATGAAATGTTTAACGGTTGCAGGAGGTTTAGTGCTTTCAGTTGTTGGCTGGGGAAGAGTAAACAAAGGTTGGCTGTTGGAATGTTTTAATCTGCTTTCTCAGGAGGATATGAAGTGTGATCGTATCAAATATAGTGAGTGCTGCTTACAGTAGATACAAGTTTCCATCCTGATGGATGAAGTAAAGTTGGGTTTTTTTAATAGGTTTTTTTAATACCTTCCTCTTAAGTTAAGATGAGAACATCAGCTGTATCAGAATGTCAGAAGGTGAAGTCTGATTAAAGTTATTTTAGCTCACAAGGTCCCATTTTTTACTTCACTTTTTTCCGGCCTGAACATTTTCAGCCTCAGTTAAAGCTGCTGTCCGTGTAAACATTCATGAAGAACATTCCTGCAGAGGAGTGTTGCACAAGTACATGGAAACACGGAAACGATATGTAAATCACTGACTCAAGAGGAGTGTAACGCAAAGTGTGTGTGTGTGTGTGTTTTATTTACACGGGATTGACAAAAAATAAAATGTTGAATTAAAGTTGCATGCAAACAACCCCTGAGAGGCGGTTTGGTCAAAACAACTAACATACTTCGAGAAGCCAGAAAAACCAAACAAAAATCCTCAAGTGAAAAAGCTGTAAAAACATAAAACATTTAAATAAAAAAATAAAAAAATAAAACCGCGGGTGAATTTCAGTTGACTGTATATGTCAAATGCGCCCATGCATAATTACATGACATTTTGTTTGAACACAGTCGGGGTGCATGGGAGGAAATACACGTGTCAGATAGTCCCATATGCGTGCTGCCACTTTACAGCCTTTACGTGCTCATTTAAATACAACAGTCATGTATCCTGAAAAAAAGTGACAAATTTAAATCAATTTAACCTCACACAAAACATTAATTGAGGCAAATATCTATTAGCTGCTTACATTCTGTTGACTCGCATTATTATATGTGGTGCACGTGAGCGGTGTTGGTATTGATCGCAGTGTGTGTGTGTGTGTGTGTGTATTGTGTCAGAGTCTGAGGGAATTCCCTCACCGCAGGATCAATGGAGTAATTATCTTGCTCGTGCAGCAATTACAACCAGCGAGGATCATGGTCACTCTGATTATCAAAGCGCGTGTGTGTGACGGGGTTTCCCTTGGCAGAGAGCAGGGATTAGTGGATTATCATCTCTGTCTCTCGCTCCGTGGATTAGTTTGTTGTTTTTTTATCTACAAGGTAATCAGGGTTTTACTCTCGTCTGACAGGACTACAAGTCCCACAGTCGCACGCGGCATCATATCAACAGCACACAGGCCCGCGCGCGCGGCTGTCGCGTCGACACAGAGACTTAAAGATTGCTCGAGAGATAAAGCGCAACAATCTGGATCTACATTTCCGTACGATATGAAAACCCCGCCTGAATGAGATTTTCCGTCCTGACCTTTTGTATTAACGATGCGCTGCGGGCAGAAAGATATGAAAAGCCAGGTGCACACGCATATGAAAACACATTCTGGAGATGGCGGAGGATACTAAATACCTCGAGGGTTGTGGGGCGGGGGAGTTAAAGTTACATTTGGCTGCGGTGCAATTTGGTCAGAGGGATCTTTTTGTTTCTCCTCCTCATCTAATAATTTGAGTTTGCGTAGAAACAATAAAAGGAAGCAGGGCTGTGGCCATGGCAATATTTATATCTTATTCAAATTCAATAAGGGAATTTGGAGGGCTGCAGCAGTTTGTCTTCGAAGATCACACACACATATTACACATGTTGGATATTCGCAGGCAAGACGGGATATATTTTAGACTAAAACATCTTTAAAGAATTTGAGTTTTTTAGGCAGAATTACCAGACAAAATTGTATTTGATTTAATTCAAATAAATTGAAATGAAGGCTTTGAAACCACATTTCGACTATAATGTGGGGAACTCATTATTACAAAAATATAAATATGATTTTATGTTTATTTTGTAAACATTTCACAGCTTTTAATAGGTGTCTATTCTCTACTTGGACCTCTTGATCTCTGAAGCCTATTTCTAAAATCACAGGCTGAATAAAAAATGCAACAAAGGTCTGTGATAATTAATGCAGGGGAAAGTTTCAAATATTCACCAGCATTTCAAACATACAGATAAAACCCTGAAATAAACGACGAGTGATTGTGACAGAGGAAGAGGGGAAAAAAACAACATGGTGACCACAGATGAATCCTGGGATTAGTGTGTGTGCAGCTATATCACTCTCACTAAACCACACACACACAAACACACACGTTGCCCGTAAATAAAGCCATATTTGTGTCATATGTCAGCTCTATTAATATTTCTCTAGGGAGGCTGTCATTTATTGTTGGCTGCTGTTAAAGCTCTCCATAAATGTCTATAAATAGGAATTACTACTTTAGGGACCACAGACGTTAAACTGCAAATCAATGGCAACCAACATTTTATTAAACTACACATGTTCGGTGCTTTGCTTTTCTTTCAAGATAAAAGTGTAACACAAAATCTATTTTCCTATGAAATACCCATCTCGGCCACCGGGTGTCACTACATCTCACTACTCAGACCTTTCTCTTGCCAACGTTCTTCACATTACAGTGATAAAGAATAAAACAAGGCACCAAAGTACTAAATACATTAATGTGATTACCACATTTTACTTTAATATTAACCCAACATCTCTCATGTCTTTTTAACCATCACATTTTATTCCTCCCAGAAGTCTGTTTTCAGACATTTAACCAGACGTTACATCTTACGGCGTTGTTTAAAGTTTGAGCCGTTCACAATTTATTTAGGTTCTAAGGCCTTTCATCCACGTGAGACAGAAGAAAAGGGTTTGAGAGAGAAGAATCAAAAGTGTGGAAACTGCTTTTTCATTTGCTTAATTGTTTGTCTGCCTCATATATGTGATTTAAAAACAAATCAAAAAAATATGTGCATCATCATTTTATTGTTAATACATTATAATAATTTTGCGATACATACTTTGACGTAACATCGGTATATTGTCCTGTTTTCGCATTGTTTATTAACATTTTTTTTTTTTAGTTTTGAGAGAAAAGCATTTTATTTTCTTTGATATCACAACATTTAAGCTGCATCCAGTAAAGGAAAGTTTTCCCTTTTCCTTGTAAAAAAATATGAGAATGTTTATACTAGCGAAGGCAAAGCGATGAATTAATTACATATTAATACATATCACCCAGCAGACACACACACACACACACACACACATATACAGTACACAGAGACAATACCACATATAGTGTTCTCATGAGTCGTTTGAGTTATTTAGGTTTCATGTCCTTCAACATTTGGCTTAACTGCTTAACTTTTTTCCAGATTGTGTGATGCTTGTGTCAGATTATTTTTTTTAAACTGAGCCCCTTTGAGCCCTTTCACCACTGCTGAACTTCTTTATCGGAGACGAACTTCCCGTGAGGGTCCGTGGCGCCGGGCGGCAGCAGCGCCAGGTAGACCGGCGTGATGGCGCCCTCCTCCGGTGACTTGGGGGCTTTATCACCCGCCATGTCGGTGCGCACCCAACCTGGACAGCAGGCGTTCACCAAGATCTGTGAGAAACGATATTCAAAGCAACACGAATGTATGTTAGCAGTGAGGCTTTCACTGGAGAAAGAAAAAAAAACTCCACAAAGCTTACAAATTGATGTTTTTGTGGAGGAAATCCTTCATTTGTAATTAGTTTCTGGTGACACTCTCCAACCGCCCTGTATTTATGATACGAGCCCTAACCCGACAACGAGGTCATTAAAACTGCGTTATAGGAAACATAAAGGCATTAAGACAATGCACAAAAGAAACACAAGACAATATGAAAAAAAATGAACACATACATTTTAAATTATTAAAAACAGCAGAATACAAATTAGCAGCCACAGTGAATAAATAGTCCCGACATCAAATCTGTGGCAAACAGAAAAGTCTTAAACCCTGATTTAAAAAAAAGCTGAGAGTTGGGAGTAGGAGTTGTCATAAAGTATCCTCCCGGTGATTAAGTTGTTAAAAAAAGAAAATAACAGCTGAGCGGAGAAGTGAGAGGAGCGTCCGCACCGTTTAAGGACATGAAGTGCATTTAACATAATTCCCATGTCTTCTAACGAACTACCGTGTTGAACAAAGTGGTGAAAAAGAAGCGATGGTTCATTAAAAAGATGTTATATTTGTCAGTTACCCCGTCATTTGGTCTCTCCTTGGACAGACAACGAGCATGGATCATGGACAGGACCTGAGGACACACACACACACACGAGTAATTAATATTTCTCTGAAAGGAAATATGACATTTCAATCAGCTTTTCTGATCCCTGACTTTGACCGACGAGGGTAGAAATATCACAACGTTTCCTTTTTAAGAACTGCAAACTCGTGCTGGTCAAAAGTCTGACTGGTCGTACCGTTAGGCCAGTCTTGGACGTCCCGTACGCCGTATCAGGCCAGCCGCCCTTTTGGTGCTCGCCCTTCTTGGCCTGCTCGACAAATTGCTCCATCAGACCCACCAGCTCCTCCTCTGTGACGTCCTCGCTGCGGAAACGCTGCTGGAGGGCCGGGCTGCACTTGTTCAAAGTGCGGGCGCCGACGAAGCTGGAGACATTCACCACACGACCTGAAAAACACACACACACACACACACACTTTTGTCAGTGTCTCCCTTTACTGTGGCGACCTGCCATCGTCTTAATTTCTCCCGCCGCAGTTTTCGAAATGAACCGACAGTTAAAATTGTTTTCAGGAGCACACAGCTCTTCGTAGAGCTAGCATCTTAACTTTACTCTCAAAGATTGATTCATTTGAAACATGAAAATGTACTTTAACACTTTCTCCCACAAAACCCTGCTGGAAACACGGCTGCCGTGATCAGATAGCTTACAGACAGCATTTTTGGAATATTCAAAGTCACATTTGAACCATTGCCAGTTCAAAACTTTTTGTAAATGTTTTTTCTAAAATCAAGAAACAAGCTCGTGAAAGTGGAAAGGAGCCTGAGCTGTTCATTAAGACAGCAGGGACAGACAGAGGACTTGTTCCAGTTCTGCGTCTTCTTTACCTCCAGCTTTGATGAGCGGCAGGAAGTGAGTCAACATGTCTCTGGTGGCGAAGAAGTTGGTCCTCAGGGTCACCTCTGCCTGGACTGCAAATGGAGTTGTGTCTGCCCCTGAAGAGAGCAGGAATAAGGGTGATGATGTCATCCTCACCTCCGTATTGGACGTCGCCTTCAATTCATAGTCGCAGCTCAAAACATCAGCAATAAAAGTCATTTTATGCATTTAGGGATTGAAACGGCACAGATAAAAACACTCTGGCACGTTCAAATAACTCTAATGTTTACAAATTCAAATTTGAATTATGCTGATTACTTTGCAATTAGCATGTTTTAGTTTTTCATTACTACGATTACTACTAATAGTGGAAGTTTATTTAGCAGAGCTGAATCCTTTTTTATTAGGTTTAATGCTTTAGTGACTTTATCAATATTGTTGTTACTGAGCATTTGTATTAACTTAGTTATTATAAAAAAAACAGATTTTATGTGAAAAGGGAGATTTTAATTTAAATATTTGTAAATTTGAGGCAATAGTGAGGACAATGTGGAAAATACAAGCAGTTTTCTATCTGATTTATCTTTTTTTTATACATACATCAATTTATTAATTTATTTTGTAAGCAAAAATTATTGTGATTGTCATTTTACTAATACTCCTAAAAATTGTAATTATGGGTAAAATGTAACTACAGTATGATTTGAATACTTGTATAAGACTGAAGATTGATTCTTCTGGTTTTCTTTTCATGCCAGTATTATTTATTATTTGTCTGAGTAGTAGTCACATTATTAATATTAACATATTTTAACATAATCGTGTGGCCGGCTATGGTGAAGTACAACGCATCATTGCAATCCTACCTTTGAAGGCGATGCCGGCATTGTTTATGAGGACGTCCACGCCTCCGTACTCCTTTTTAAAGAAAGCAGCAGCGGTGGTGATGCTTTCCAGGTCGTTGATGTCCAGCTGGTGAAACTTGGGCTTCAGCCCTTCGGAGGCCAGAGACTTCACCGCCTCCTGACCACGGCCGCTGTAGAAAAGAGAAAAAAGGTTTTGAATTCATTTTCACTTTATTCTTACGGGAAACAGGTTTGTGTTCATTTGTGACATGAATAATCTTCAACAAAACAAATACATAACAAAAACCTTTTAAAAAAGTTTTAAAAAAATTCTCCTTTTCCATAAAACTTCCCACAACATAACACAAACGTAATTAATGTCCCTTTTCATGGGTCAGGTTTCTCTTTATAGGTTTGCAAATAGATATCCAGGTGAAACACGAGTCATCAGGGACACTGCAGAATGTCGAGGCCTGACAGGTGTTCCCAGGTGAGATACCTACACGTCTCTGGCGGTGATGAAAACGTCTCCTTGGTACTGCTTGCAGAGAGCTCGGACGATGGCTAGACCGATGCCCTTGTTACTGCCCGTTACCACGGCGACCTTGGTAGACATGTCTGTTCACAGAGAGATATCAAGGTATGAGGCCGGGAAAAAAACTTGAGTAAATAATGTTACCAGCCATGTGGGAGGAGATTAAAAATATATGTGCTGATTCATGGTGACAATCTGTTTTATCATGAAATCCAGCCAAACAAGCTTTAAATTAAAACACACACAGCTGTCAGTACCGAGAAGGCGGTGACTCTCTGAAGCCATGTAGGATGAGATTCAAAAGGGATAATATTAGCTGAGTCATGGTGACAACTTCAGAAAGAGAGAAGGGGAGGGTGCAAACTGTTCTTTACATTTTTCTCTAATCTAATGCAGCTAAAATTAAGAAAGATTGATTAGGGAACTCGCATTTGATAACATTGTTTTACTCTGACACAAGTCATTAAAAGTGGGAACTTGTACTGTGAACTTTTGCATATTCACAGGTCAATATTTTGCATTTCTTTTCTTATTTTATTGTATTTGTTTCTTTTCTTCATTCATGTTTCTTGACTTTCGCAATACTTTTTTTATTTACTCTTACTAAGTTAATTGTTAAGCCGCAAAACGCCCAACGCGAATTGCTTCTATGTGAAAAACTATTGGGTAATAAACCTGATTCTGATTATTGTTTGAGAATGTGAAATAAAAGGAGAAAAAAAAGCTCTGAATTGTAACACGAGGAGGTCTAACAGCAACAACGGGTTCAGCTTTAAAAAAAATTGACTGATTAAACAGAAATACACAAAAATGATGGGATAAGGGAATTAAAGAATAAAAAGTGCAGTCATGTCATCATCAGCACGAGACTAACTTTAGTGACCTTTAGTCCAGAAACAAACCGTTAACGTTGCCAACTGGTTTTACAATGATTTATGCAACAGAGGTGTGCACTAACAGTTGACGTTACATAACTCCTAATACAATGCATTGGGTGGCATCAAAAGTGCGATTACCTATTTCATTATGTCTGCTGTTGGACCTTTTGCCTGATTTCAGAGTAGCGTTACATAACAACGACATTTCAGTTAGTAGACCGAGCCCCTTTTAAACAAATGCAGATACTAAATAGGCATTTGCATGGCAGTATATCTGTAGCTAGTAGGTGACTGGAGGTTTCTTACTTTAAGCTCTTGGTCTTGCGGAGTTGAAGCTGCAGAGAGGAGTGAAGCGTCCAGGGGAGTACACTAGGAAGAGGAGTCAAAATATGAGGGAGGAGAGCTGGCGGTTCGCGGCGCAGTGTTACTGCGCATACCCGGAAAACAAACAAGTCAACCACGTGGGTTTGACCCAAGGAGCAGCCGGACAGGATCGAGACTTTATACAAATGCGAATACTATCTAGGTATTGTGCTCGGTGCTTGTTTCTTACCACCTCATGACAGTAATTTGGCACGTGATAACTAATTTACCACTTCAAATTACGTGTATGTGTTTGCGTTGTCATTGTTTAGTATTTAATGGGTTAGCAGAACTACACTGAAAGCATTCAAACATAAATATATATTTGTACATACCTTTAGGCAAATCCAGATACCAGTTTAGTAGGTACAGCTTGGTCAAACAAATGCAGTCTAATGCAACAGCCATGTGACAAGTGAAGGTTATATTTATATATATATATATATATATATATATATATATATATATATATATAAAAAAATATATATATATATATATATATATATATATATATAATTTTATAATAATATATTTTATTTTATTATAATATAATATATATTTATTTATTTATTTATCAGTTTTTGTTGAAACTGTTAAAAGGGTGATGTTGTTTTTTGAGACTGTAGTTTGTGTGTGTTTACTTTACCCCTCAAGGATATAAATGGGTTGGACACAATATTAGAAACACCTGTCCGTGTGATGCAATGTAATGTTCCTGCTCCAGAAAATACAGGCTTTAAAATACCCATAAAGTTGAATTAACACCTCTCTTAAAAAGCATCCAAACCAAAAGTGATCCTTATAACTTCAATGCTGGTAGGATGTATTGCAGGGTTATTGTATTAAATTGCATTAGTTTTAATCTGGTGTACCTAATAAACTGGTAAGTAATTAGTTAGAAGTAACCGTTCTAATGTTTGGTCAGCAAATGAGTGTATGCAGAATACAAGAGAGGATCTTTGCTTTGGGGATATTTATAGAGATGTTGATTAATTATCTATCTTATAAGCAAGTTAGGGTATTAATGTAAATCTCCAACACCTCTGAACGACACTAAATGTTGTAGAAAAAGTTGTGAATACTGTGTGGTTGGTTTGCCAGCTGGAGGTCCCATGACATCATTAGCATCATTATTGTGTGAATGTGTGTGTTTGTCGACCACAAGGTTGTCCAGGTCCTGGTGGGGTCATGAGGGGTCGCAGTCATCGGGCTGGACGAGCCGCGAGGAAGAGGAGGCAGAAACAAGAAGGCGTCGTCCAGTCGGGTACAAACCAATCCATCGGCTGTATTTTTTGCTTTCCAAAAACGTTTCCCTGCTTTTAAGCTGTTTCTGCACAGATGTATATTTTTCTTTCTTTTCTTGTTTCCTCAGTCTCTCTGTGTCATCAGCTGCAGTACGTGAGGCTGATGAAGTTTCTTCGCCAGCGCGGATTCACCTCAACGCTGCTGCAGCCGGCGCTCTTCACCGGTACGACTCTGGTGTCCTACTGTACTCCACTGTAGTAGCCAATCCGCTTCCCCGAACCGTTCACTGCACTCCTCCTGCGTGTAATAATCTGATTGACGGATTAAACGGCAAGACCTTTAAAGTTTATGTGTGTGTGCGTTTGCTGCATCTTTCGTTATCACAGACACGGGGAGAGGACTTCAAGCCCTCAAGAGCATAAAGGTACGTCTGCATCGGACTGAATGAACTACGACACATGTATGCAGCTTTTATAGCTAATTACCTAAATGTCTGTCATAGAAAAGACGTTAACAATCGCATAATTAACAAATGTTCCCCTCTTAATGATGAGGCTTTATTTTACTCATTGTCAGCAAATCCATTAACACCCCTTTCCGGGTGCACACGTTCACATCTATAATTATCTGCATGATAACTAGATGGCTTGAGGCAAAGTTAACATACTGAAAACTAAACCAATCAGATACCTCAATTTTACCAGTTATGTAATATTTCCGCTGACCTCTTCAGTTCAGTTCAGTTTGTCATTCATTCTTTTTTTTTTAATCTATATTATTTCTTGATTGTTACAATCTGTCTCCTTGTCTCTGTTCTTCCGTCAGCCGGGCGAGCTGATCATTTCTCTGCCAGCGTCCTGTCTCCTCACGACCTCAACTGTTCTGGACAGCTACCTGGGACAGTACATCAAGAGGTAAACTCAGACGCATTCATTTACAAGTGAAACCATTTTAAATATCAGAATGTGGACAGAATAACTGTTAAACTATTAAATTGAATACAATCCACCCCAACAGCCCTGCAGCCGCTACTTCCTCTTTAAAGCTCCAATGTGTCAGAAGGATGTTGATCCAACTCTGGTAGTTTTTAAAGGGGCATTTTGTGTTTTTGTCGCACTGAATTGCATTAAAGCAGAATAAGTAAAAGAGTAAGGAATATGTGGTGAATGTATTAACATTGTAAATATGCATACAGACACAAAGGGGGGACGGGTGCCAGGATTTGTCTGCTCTGAGGTTGTCAAAATTGGATTCACACATGTATAACTTAAATCATAATAACACACTGACTGGATAATTTAAACAAAAAAAACAATTTATTATAAAAATATATATTCTTTTCTTTTGACCTCACTCAAATAAACATATTCTGTTCAAAGCCGGCATTTGTGCAAGGTGTCAGATAAAGATTAAGGCTACACTCATATTATTACTATTATACTATTTGAAGGATTGTTTCCGAATCATGTGATCCAAACATTTTCAATAAGTCCAAAAGTAAAAGTAAAGTAAAGGCAATTTTATATTCTTAGTTGTGTTTTATATTCTTATCTCAGTGAAGTGCTGTACAAGCTGTTCTTGCGCAAACTATCAAAGCGTGCATTGGGGGCCTCGGGGGTCATGCAGCAGCTGCTTAGTGGCACATACACCCCCTTACCTGTTGTTAAGTAATTAAGTACTTCTGTGGACAGGTCATACCTTAAAGGCAGGGTGTATATATCAGTATGTCGTGTAACACAGCTGACCCAGCATTCCTTTTGTCTGCCACGGTCTGACGCAAGATGTTCCAATACAAGTCCCATCTTGGTCACTCTCTGTATAATTCTGTGTGACTTCCTATCTGGAGTGCACACTTGTACAGACTCTTTGAGACTCTGTATAACGGTGCCTCTTCTTGTGAGAATAAATGAGTTCGTAGATAAGTTCTGTTTTATGATATTTGTAATTTCAGCTTAAAAAGACTAAACAGTGGGTTAGATCAAGCCAACAGCCATCACTTTATTCATGTTGACGAAACTGCCGAGCTGTATTCATTAAAGAAAGTTGATTTGATAAAAGAAAAAAAAAAAACTGCTGAATAATTTTCTTTTTTAAACTGAGGATGTTTAGGGTGGTGATGTCAGAAAAGCTTTTCTTTGATCCAAGTAGGGGAGTCAGTCGGCTGTCATTGCTTTTGCCTCCCCAGCTGGAAGCCCCGCCTCTCTCCCCTGTTGGCGCTCTGCGTCTTCCTGGTGTGTGAGCGCCACCTGGGAGAGGCCTCCGATTGGTTCCCCTACATCGACGTGCTGCCCGCCACTTACACCTGCCCCGCCTACTTCACCGATGACGTCATGGCGGTTCTGCCAAGCGGTGTGCGGCGGCGGGCTTTGGAGCAGAGGGAGGCGGTGCGAGAAATCCACTCCTTTCATCAAAACTTTTTCAGGTGAGTTCGACACTGAAGCCAGTTTTTCAGGTCAGATGTGCGAGATCATGTACGGATTAGAACTAGGAGGGCAGAGTTTACTTGCACATTGCGTAACGTTACTGGCATAAGGCACACTTAATCTTTGCATTTCAGAAGTTAGCCCTCTATGCTCTTTGAAGCTGTCATTTTTCCACATTTCTTCCTTCATTTCAATATGCAAGTCTAAACACGCTGCCTTAAATGCGTCCCAATACTCATACTTCTTCAAAATACATAAATAAAAGAATTGACTACATCAGTTGTCTTTTTTGTGAACAACGTCACTGATTTGTTCTTCATCCAGATCCCTGCAGCCAATCCTGAGTCAGCCCGTGGATGAGGTGTTGACTTATGAAGCATTGAGGTATGCACACTTAAACACACGCGCACACACCTAAAAGTTGAATATAAGCCTTTTCATAACCTCGCAATGAAAATGTTTACAGACCATAATTCGTTTTTCTGTCAGGTTATTAAACTGTTACCCTCCTCCTCCCAGGTGGGCGTGGTGTAGTGTCAACACACGCTCCGTCTTCATGTCCCACCCATCCAACAACTCCCTTTCTGGACAGGACGTTTACGCCTTAGCTCCTTTCCTGGACCTGCTCAACCACCGCCCTGACGTGCAGGTAAACATCCCACTGTAGAAAACACATAACCACTTAAATGGGTGTAATATCACATATTCTGCTTGCTGAGTTTAGTTTGAACTGATTGGACAGTCGTGAAAGATGGAGAGACAATAATTCGTTTCCACCAATCTCATAATTGTTTCCAGGTAAAAGCAAGCTTCAATGACGTGACCAGATGTTATGAAATCGGGAGCGTTTCTGGGACACTCCGCTACCAGCAGGCCTTCATTAACTACGGTTCCCATGACAACCAGCGCCTGATGCTGGAGTACGGATTTGTCGCCCCCGGCAATCCCAACAGCGTGGTCTATGTGGATGCAGGTGAACTACAGCGAGAAATACACAAATACTCATCTTCTCTGTTGCTGTTGTTGTTGTTGTTGTTGTCTTGATTCAGTTCAGGTTAAACGAAAGGTTTACGACACTGTAATCGTAAGTTTGTACTTGTGTGTTTCACTGTGGTCCCTCAGATCTCCTCTGTGACGTTTTAAGAGGTGACAGGAGTTTGGATCAGAAGATCAAGTTTCTCAAAGAGAACAATTTTCTTCAGTAAGACATTTACATTGTTATTGTTCCTTTTATGTATTATATGGTTTGTCTGTAAACTGTTGTAATTATACTTTTTTAAAAAAAAAATTCTGTCTTGCCCAGAGTAGCAGCAGTTTCCCCTTGTGTCTGATCTTCATGCTAAAATAGATTAATTAATACTTCCAGAGATATCACTGTATTGCACTTTAGAAATTATTAAAATTAAAATAAGTGTGATAAATTTAAACTCCTTTTTCTCTTTCTCCCTGTCAGTAATCTCACTGTGTCCGGTGAAGGGCCTAGTTGGAGGCTGATGACGGCTCTCCGACTGTTGTCGCTGCCACAAACACTTTAGTAAGACCACACACACACACACACACACACACACACACTCACACTCACTATTTCAATATATGTGCAAAAGGCAAGCTCCACTGCTCTAAAATCTACTTTTGTGTCATCGACCAGTTTGTCAGTGTATACATTTTATTGATTAGATTTTTGTGTTTGTTTTCATAGCCACCTCTGGAAGGCGGTGTTGCTCGGCCAGGTGCTGTGTGAGGAGAGAGAGGAGTGGACCGTCCAGACAGCCAAGACTCTCTATCAGCGACTCCTTCAGGACTCTCACACAGCTCTGGATAAGGTGTGCGCACACACACACACACACACACACACACACACACACACACACACACACACCACCAAGTATCGAACTATCGACCTGCAACTTCACTAGATTTTGATTTATTTGTGTGTTTAGATCTCCCATCTCCTCCGGCAGTGTGACCAGCCGGTCAGGGAGCAGCTGGACGTGGTCAAGTCACTGCGACAGGAGGAGAGGTGCATCCTGGGAAGCTGTCTTGAGGCACTGGAAGGCCCGCCGAGACAACCGGGCGAACTGTTGCCATGCCAACCTGATGTTGACGCCGTGAGCTGACAGCCGATTGGTCTCTAAGAAGCAACGGTATTGGCTGCGCTAAGCTCCTTCTCATTTCTCAATCTTGCGCCTCCTCGCTCCTCCGGCTCAAGACCCAAAAATCGATCTCAGCCCTTCTTGAAGGACGTCCCAATTCCCAAGATGCATCAGGAGGCTTTTTTTCCGGAGGAGCTATAAGTGAGGATACACTGCTTACATACAAAAGAGGTGTGGCAATGGACACAAGGCAAGGAGGTCTTATTTTTGTTGAGAAATGCACCTCCTTTCTCCTTGCTTTCTCCACTCACATCTTCCTTGGGGGGGAGACTGAGACGCGAGTAGGAGGCGAGGAAAGGAAATCGAGGGTGTCCAAACTGGGAAATGGAGAAAGGCCCACGGTGACGCTGGACAGTCGCCGTGTTCCTGTTCTGCTTGTCGACCAGTGCGACCGACAAAGGCGGCAGCATTGCCTGACGTCCCCGTGACCAGAGGGTCACAGGTTTGATGCCGGGTGTGCTGAAAGAGCGTCGGCCCTGTTATAATGGCTGTAAGCCAGACGGTGAGGATCTGCTCACCACCACCAAAAGGTTTTGTTTGAGACTCCAGTAATTAGAAAATACAGAAGACAAGAACTGCAACAGCACACAGCCACTTAAAATTGCAGTTTGTTTTATATTGTAATTTGGATAACTTAAAAAGACGTTGCTGTATTTACACCAGAAGCAAGAATTGCAGTCATCTTTTTATTTTTGATAAAAATGTGTATTTATTGAATAAAATGAAGCAGTTGTGGATTCTCAAATACATCTGAATGACAGGCTTTAAATGTGGGTTGTATGAAATCATACCTATTCAGAAGTCTGTGTTTAAAGGAAACGCCGTGGCTCGCTGGTTAGAACTGGAGAAAACTGTTTCAGGCCCCAAAAAAACAATTCGCAAGTAAAAACATTTGTTTCCGTGGGAGGGGAAATGATTCCTGTGAGTTGTAGGTCGTCTTGCGTCTCAGACGAGACGTTTGCTCGTCAGAGTTGAACAATAGCCTTTCTCTTCTGGTGACGCTGGACAGTCTCCATGGCAACCGTGGCTTCGTAGAGAGGGACCGCCTCCTCGGGCTGAGGTCTGGAGAGACCAACAGAAGACATTTGATTTAAGTAACTACAGTGGGCTGCGATTCCTCATTGTGGGCAGTTTTGGTCTTTATGGTCTTAAATCTGTAAACTCAGTTATGAACTGTGTCAGGTCTTTAAATCCGTGCATTTTACATCATCTGTGTCATGATTTGAATTAGGGCTTATTCAGGTGTTCGTAGTGGGGAAGTTGATTTACCTCAAAGAAAAGTATCCGCTGGGTTAAAGATGTCATTTACAATGTAGGTCTAAAAGGGGAAAAGTCTTTTTGGGCCGTCTGGCATCACATGACAGACCCCGAAGTTGTAATTTCACCATTTGGCCAGTATGTATAATTTTTCTTTATGATTACACCAAAGAGATGAGAAACATAACTTATTTGTGATTTAGCCTGACCTTTATGTGATGAGTGTTTTTGCCAAGAAATACTGAATTCAAATTTGTATTTCATCTTTGGATATTGAGTTTGAGATCGAGTTGTATTCATCCTGTTGACTGTCACTGAGCAAACTGAATATGTATTCAGTATCGCGAAGTTGTCCGACTCCGGTACCCATGGAGAAACAGGAAATGGGATGTGATGAGTTACCTGAGAACTCCGGCAGACATCTTCTCCACAATGTCCTTGAGGATGTCTGACACAAGTCTGTCAAGGAGGGACTTTATGTACCGGATCATGTGCATACGTTTTAGATTACAGAGTGAGAGCTCAGGATACGCAGGTATCTTCCTTGCTGCGCCGACGAAGCCGTCCACACTTCCTGGTTGAGGAAAGACATGGAGGCGGACTTCAAGTACAGCAATCTGCAATCTGGAGGATCCAACTGTAAGAAAACAACAGTGATAAATAAGACTGTAAGATTAAGCTGTACAAAATGATGATAAAAATACTTCTTAATCTCTTTAATATATTTTAAGCTGTATTATATACAGTTTTAGGGATTTTAAAGAACCAATAGACTCACCTGCAGGTCTTTGTGCGATGTGACCCAGTGCCCCCCCACTCCCAGCACACTGATGATGTCATGTTTGTGTGGGAGGAGCTTCGCCGCCTCTGACTCTTCCTCTTGCAGACGCACTACACACACACACACACACACACACACACACACACACACACACACACACACACACACACACACACACACACACACACACACACAGAGAAATGTTCTGGTGTTACGATGTTGAATCGTTCACATGTTCATCGGTGTGAACCGGACACAGAACAACGTGTTCACCTCCAGAGTCTATGACGATGTCCACTCCCAGTCCTCCCGTCTCCTCCAGAACCACGGGCAGCAGGTCTGATGGGCCGGTAAACACTGGGATGACTTTGGCTTTGCACACAAAGACAAAGAAACATTATCTCACGAGTCAATCTAGTTCATAACACATTTAAAAGATTTAAACACCTGCTCACTGAATACCAGTTTGATGCCAAAATATCTCATAAAAAGCTAATTTTAGTTTCTGTGGTTGTAGTTTTGATGTTTTCCCACAAGGTGGCAGCAGATAATTTACTTGGAATGAGAAATTAATAAGGTCTTAACTTGGGGTAGCATACCTCAATTTAATATTAACTTAATGACAAACTGTCTAATTTATATATATATATATATTTTAGATTTAATTCATGTTATATTTTTATTTATTTTAACTTGCAATATTTCACGTTTAGAGTCTTTTTGGGGGGGGGGCTTGCGTGATATTTTCTTTTATACACATTTAAATCAGCATATCATAAATATAGAACTTGAACTTGAAAATGTGTAAAAAAAAAACTAAACAATACATCGGATATACTAACGGTGGTGATTTAATTCTGGATTCAGACAAAGCGATTAAACCTACAGCTCATATTGATTATTCAGACCGCTCTGAGAAGATCAGCAAGGAAGGAAGAATGCAAGTGAGCTGGAAAGAAGACAGAAAGAAAAGATCTCACCTACTAAAGGATCCTGAACACCTGAGGAACGTATGGAGGGGAGGAGAAGACAGGAAAACGACGCAAATATTTAAAAAGAAAAAAGGGTGAAAGAGGAGCGAAATGATCAAAGGTTAGCAAAAATGTCTGTAAAACCATTTTACATGCACTCCATGCAGATACGTACCGACGCTGGGCCGAAGCTGCTCCAGGAATGTGTGTTGCTGCGGCGAGTGTGACGTGGTGAAAACCTTGACTCCGTGGTAACAAGCCAACTGGATGCACATGAGGCCAAAAGACTGAGGAGGGAGCAGAGACGCTTATTATACACGGTATCATCATATACCATAGGTGAACGTTCCACGCGTTTCTCCACCACGTCGCCAGGACGTCCAGGTTCTTTACTATTTTTGTTTTACGTACGCTGGCTCCGTCCATGACCAGGAGTGTGTGTCCCGCTGCCACGCGAGCGTGTGTGTGTAGAGCAGTGTAAGCGCCGAGGCCGTCGCGCAGCGCTCCGGCAACACACACCGAGCTCAGCTTCTCCGGCTTCTGAACTGCAGAACAGAAGAAAAAGAAAAACAGAAAAACACACACGTTTACTAAAATCTTTTTTTTTTTTTTTTTTTTTTTACAGATTTCTTTACGCCTTGATGATGTCATTTCAAAAAGGATGAACTCCCCTTTATTAACTGCTGTCCAGTGATTTTAAAACCGCCTAGAAGAAACAGCCTTTCCGCCCTTGTGCAAGGCTTCAAAATGAAGTCGGACAGAAGCCGCCGGTTAAAGAGGAGGCAGTCTGAGCGGTTTGGGTGCTTTTACACAGTTCTGCTTCTCACAAACTGCCAGCAGCACTTTATTTCCGAAGCATACGAGGTGCAGATGAAAGGCTGACGGAGGAAAGTTCCTTCAGATAACCAGTGAGCCTGCTGTCTTTTAGGAGAAAGGGGAACCGTTCGACCTTTCAGATGAAGGGCTGTGACCTGGAGTGCCTTTTTTTTTTTTCTTCTTTTTTGTGACCTGACTTGTCACACGGACAATAAAAAAGGAGTATTTTGTAAAAGTCAAGATGAAAATGGAGAAAAAAAGTGAAATGAAAAATACACATATTGGCTGACTGTGTTGTGAGAATTTGTGTTTGGTGATAATGGAAGCTGCTCGTTGCACGAACAAAGTGCATGTTGTGCCGTGTTTGTGCGTGTGCTTGTGTTACCTAAATAGTGTTCATCTATGTCAATGGTATCGCAGAGTCCAGAGCAGGGAGAGTCCAGAGGCAGAATACCTGGAACAGGAAGGTTGACAATGTGATTACACAAACGTTACAACATAAAATATTTAAGCAGTCATAGGGTGAAAAATTGAACTCAGATTTTACTGAGTCAATATCTTTTTTATTTTACTTGAATAAGATGTAACATTGTTCCAGATTTTAGACATGACTGACATGAATGACATCTGGGAATCACAATATTTAAAAGTGTTCCCACCGTAGAAATAAAATGCATGTTATTTTCTATTTCTATGAAATTCACAATACAATAACGTGAAGAGGTAATACATGATAACAATGAATTACCACCCAGTTCTAGTTATTGTGAATGATTAGTTATCAGATATTACAAATACATCCGACAACTGTCCACACAGGTTACATCACATTCTCCACCTTCCACCAACAACCACTGGAGATAAACAGAGACGTCCTACCTACAACCTCATCCTCCGGCTGGAAGAAAGAGACCTTGGCGCCCACTGAGGGGAAAAAATAAATAAAAACACAAACAAATTGAAGTGATGTTGACAAAAAAAGGTCTGTATAACTTTTGAAGGATCACGCAGCACCAGTGAAAAGTGTGTTTGGGTGTGAACAACCTTGCAGCACGACCCCGGCCACCTCTCTGCCGACAGGAATCAAGTCTCTCTGGATCCCCAAGTCATCGAGCAGCTGGAGCGGAGGAGCGGGGAGGAGGAAGAGAAGGAGAAGGAGGAGGAGGAGGAGGAGGAGGAGGAGGAGGAGAGAGAGAGAGGAGGAGTGATCGATACGGCCATACACGGGGAGGAGGGTGACGAATGTAACCAACTGATTTCAATTTAATTAAGTGACCTTACTGGTGTGAACGTTAGGAAACAATACTGACACAATGCTAAGCAGCCTGTCAGCTGTGAGGAAGCAGAAGCTGGACTACACAAGAAGAAAACATGAAGATTTTTAAAATGTATTTACAACGTTTAACAATGCACCTAAAAGTTGCATCTGGTCATCTTACTTTTTTAGAAATTATTCAATATGAATCAAGTCCTCAATAAAATATATTTTGGAGTTAACTAAGCTTTTATCTTATTTTCTTATATTTAATTGTTTGTGGTTGGTTTGATGGATCTTTTTTAAGGTTTTATTTTGTATGATTTTGAGCTGGCTTCCTTTCCCTTTTTTTTTTGTACTTTACTCATAGCTGCAAAATGCAAAATATGTATTATCCTGTGTGCAGAGAGCACATCTGAGAGAGGTTTAACAACTCTCATTGGACCATCATGAATTGTTCAAATGTACCTTGAGGTCCAGCGGGCTGAGTCCACATGCCTTTACCTGAACTCTGACCAGGTGGCTGCCTAAAACCTCTGGGAGACTCTGGAGGGAAACAAGAAAGACACAAACAGCCACACAGAGAGAGAACAATCAGCCACACAGATATAAAAGTCTCTTTTATAAAAGAGAAATAGAATTGATGACAGTGTGGAGGCATTTGATGCCTGAAGTCAACAATCAAACATCCACGATTGTTATTCCCCTAAACGCTGTGGTGCAATTCAAACTGTGGTCTGTCAATTAGAAATGTAGCCAAGATTAATAAAGTGCCACGTTATCTGATCAGCCGCCACAATGTGGGAGGCCAGAATGAGGTCGGTGACGTCACACGTGTGTTTTCTGCAGCACGGTGACGTCTGCGGGTGGTGACGTCTGCGGGTGGAGCCACAGGCTCACGCGTGCAGCTTAGTTTGCTTTGCTTTCATGTCATTATGCTCATAATGATAACAACGCGTCGGTCAGCCGGTAACAAAACACTACGAAAACAAAAACTCACCGTTTCCTGAATGACGTACTTGGGCTCGGCATCACTCGAGGCAGCTCGGCAGTACAAACCTTTCATACTGTTACACCTTTAATTCATGCAGCTGCAAAATAATTTAATTAAATATTTAAATCTGCTCGACAATAGTCCTCCACGTTTATCCAATAACTCGTGGAGAAGATAGTGCTCCTTCCCAGTTCCTGTTAACTTGACAAGCTTGAGTCAGCTGACCTCTTCTTCTTCTTCTTTGTTGTTTACATTCTTTGCTCGCAGTATTAAAACCCATCACAACACCGCCCTCTATTGGATGTTGTGGATTACCACATCTTAAAAACACCCGCAAAGTACCAAACTAACACAAAGGAAAACGTACCATTTACAACATAATTTAAAGTAAAACTGCCATGTGAAGTGAGGGAACCATCATCTCCCATCATTTATATTTATTAACATTTAATTCATCCACACTTAGGAATCGCCCCTCATCAGTTCATCTTTGTATTTGAAATCATGTGCAATCAAGGAATAAAGTCCACAACAGCTTTACTTAATAATATAATTTAGTTTTGAGCATTATATTTTTCTTCTGTTCTCTCTAAACCATCATCTATGGGTTTGTCTTTTAGGTACAGTCTTAAACTAGATTTATATTTCAAAGATGTCCTGTTTGTTTAATTATTAGAAGGAAATGTTCCAAAGATGCATTCGTTTTTCTATCTGTGAATTTACATGATTTATGTGTTTGCGCTAATTGTTATTTAGCAATTTCTGTCTCAATACACATTTATTCACTTTAAAGTATGTTTTTATTTCTATGAGCAGGGCTATTCAGTGCCATATGGCTGCTGTTTTGTGACTAAAATGTAATAATAGCTATGGTGGATCATATATCTAGCTCTGTTTTCTGTAATTTGTCAATCCTGATCCTCCTCATTCAGATAGAGATTATTCCCATATTATGAATATATAACTAGGAATTTTATTACATTCTTTGTTATTTTATGTAACATTTTTCTGAGACATGTTTTTCTCATTTATATTTAGTTGGTTTTAGATTGAAATGTTGTTTTTTCCAATTAAGCAGCAGCGGGGCGGCAGGAGCGCAACTAATCCTTTTTAATAACAGCGTCCCCCGACTTTCTGCGCGAGTTCTCGCGAGATTACGTCGACATCATGACAGTTACCGCCACATATCGCGATACCTCAGAAGCGTTACCCCATTTTCCAGCTGTCCCTCAATCGGTCGGTATTTTCGGAACCACGGGAGGATATCCACCGGAAAGGTTCTTTCTGTTGACGATAAAACGGCTCATTTCGGGAGGAGATCCACCGTCACGTGGTCACATAAACACGCACCGAGCTCCTCCGTCCCGTGTTTCACGATGGAGACTGAACTATGAGGTGAGGGCAGAGCGAAGTGAGTGTGGTGTTGGAGGGACTGACGTTAGCTCGCCCGCTAGCCGCGGTAAGACAGACATTAGCGGGGCTAGCGGAGCTTTATGTGTCTAACCCCGGGGCAGCCTTCCGGTGTCAGAGACTACCGGTGATACTAACCCGCCTACAAGGTGTCTGGTAGCGGCTGGTGGGGCAGGACCGGGGCGAGTGCACCTTGAGGACGATGCCACCCAACCGCTCGGACCAGCTAGCCGGCGTGCTAACGTTAAATCACTGCAGCTGCACCGGCCGTGTGTGACCGACCGAGAACAGTGGCGGGTCGTTGGGGACCCAAACCCCGCTTGTGTTAGCAGCCGGCCCGGTTGTGGGGAAGGAAGGCGGTGATTAGACAAAAACGGTGGCCCGAGTAGCCACTTTCAAGGGTGGAGGTCCCCCTCCCCTCCCCTCGCCTGCCCTCCCCTCCCCTCAGCTAGCTTAGCATTCGCTGACATTAAACCTGATGTTGGTCACAGCTGCACCATCTGGCTGACTTGTCAAAACAACCGAGGGATGCTGTTAGAGCTGTTTAAATGCGCTCCGGGTTGTTGAGCAAGGCACCGAGTTAATGCAGGAAGTGGAGCCCAACCGACATCCCTTTGCTGTGACAGCAGAAAGCTCGTCTTAAAGGTGGGGAGACTTGCTGATTTAAAAAAAACACCACCATGCCAAGTGAGTGAAGGTGCTACATTTCTACCATCTTGATTTTTTTTGACCCAGCACCAACCTTTGCTTTCCCATCTGTGTTTTCTTTAACACTCTGAAAACTCCCAGGAAATGGGTTTCAAGGGTGCAAAGAAACATTTGCAATGTTTGTCATGAGCACCTCCGGTAACACACCCACCCTGCTAACAATAGCAGGTGTTTGACTGGCCGGTGCACCGCCCTCTATCCTGCACAGGGTTGAGCCAGATTAAACCATTCACTGATTAGTCAAGTGGGCAGTGGACGGGAAATTAATTGGCAACAATTTTGAGAAGCTATTAATTAGGACAGTTGTTTAATCAAGAAAAAGTGGAAACTGCTCTGTGTGTGTGTGTGTGTGTGTGTGTGTGTGTGTGTGTGTGTGTGTGTGTGTGTGTGTGTGTGTGTGTGTGTGTGTGTGTGTGTGTGTGTGTCAACACCTATGCATACAACTATAGTCCTCTATAGTTAAGATAAATCCTATAGTTGAGTTAGGCGTGCACATTTGGAGGCGTTTGTACATTTCACTCTCACAGGAAACAACGCGGATATGGAGCTTTTCATTTCTGTCATCAATGATGTTTTATCTCAGATCCCGGTTTGCTGGGAAATACACATCAGCGACATAATCATCTACAGGTTTTTTTTTTATTTTTAGAAAGTTCAAAAGTTCGCCTGGGTTCAGCACTGTGTTCTTGCTTCAAACAACCTATAAATCAGGACCACATAATTCACTTAGTTCCAACATATCCCAGGACGGCATGAAACATTCAAGTCCAACAGTTTCACAGGAAGAATTCATAATATTATCCATCAGCAATGAAAAAGTGGGGAAACATTTGTAAACTAGCCCGATGGATCAGGCGGCCAACCTCTGTGAAAAAGGATATTTTTATCCCTCTTATATAAAGCCAGTTTACCATTTGAAAAGGAATATCATTTGGTGACCTTATGTAAGTCACATGGCTCACATGACCTTAAAGCCCCTCCACGGCCACGCTCACCGGGGTTTTCACTTATCTTGCTATTGCAAAGCAACAGGGGTGGGGCAGTGGGGGCTGGAGGGAGCCTGAGGGAGGGATGGAGTGAGTGGGTGAGTGTCCCGTCACCTCTCGAGCCTCACCCCTTGACATCAGTGTGATAAGAATGTGTTTTGAGAGAGAGACGCAGGGCTTAGGGACAGTGTCAGAGGGTGTGTTGAGGGCCAGTGTTTTCTTTAGTGTGTGAGTGAGAAAGAGGGAGACTGCAGAGTGTGTGTGTTTGAGGCAGTGGGTGTATGTGTTAAATGCAAATGCTTGTGTTGTGTGTGTGTTTTGAGTACATGTAGAGTGTGAGAATGCTAACGCGAGGAGACTGCGGTTATTTCAAAGCAACATCGTCACTGTGACCATCCACACAAGATGCAGTCAGCAAATTCCTAATTTAATGAATCAGTTGAACCTTTTTTATTATTTGTCTTGAACGATAAGAATAATGAATAACGCCTTTTTAAGAATCTACCAGTCACATGGGAATTGTTTTAATATCGTCACATTTTTTAAAAGTGATTATTAAATGGTGGAAACCGGCAAGAAAATAATAAAATTTTACTTTCTAAATCAGCCAGGAATTATTATTCTCTCAATCAACTAATTCATTAACCGACTCATCATTTCTGCTCTACTTCAGACTAAAACAATGGCCGATCAGGTGCACAGGATTGAGGGTTTGAGTCATTAAAATGCACTCCGTCAACGGTTATTTAGTGTTGTGTTCTGCATTCCTGGGCCCATTTTGGACATTTGGCCTTTTTTCTTATTCCTGTTGACAACTTGTCCAACACAGCTGTCATGATGTCATGTTGACAGCGAGGCCACAGTGGACGTGGCTGATGGCCGAAGAGTCCGAATATTTTTCATCCCAAGAAGAAGTCGGGCATTGTGGATTTATAAGAATTATGATTTTCTCTCATATTTACTTCAGCCTTTTTTTTAAATTTGTAATCTGATATCGCTCTGAGAAATGACACTTTACCTCCTGCTTTGTCTCTGTGATTGGACTCATTTGTGACCCAGCGGGATATGAATTGATTACATGATGAATCTTTGATCCACTTAATCTTTTTTTTTATGTTCCTGCTTTTTTTTTTTTTTTTTTTGAGATGTAAATCTGATAAATTCAGGCAAATGAGCTGTTAAGTTTCGTCTCTTGCTCGAGGTTTATCTGTTTGGCATCGACAATTTGTTTTTCCTTCACCTCCAGCTGAAAATGTGCATTGTGATTGTACATGTTTATATTTGTTCTTTGCATCACACAGCCTGTAGACGGCATAATCACCTCCCTTTTACCCTCTCTTTTCAATAAAACGTGTTATTTATATATCACTACATAAGTAGATTAAGGGGGTTTGTGTATTGATGCTGCATCAATCATTTCCTTACTAGGAATATCCAGATGTTGAATGCAGCGTCAGGAGTGTGCTCGTGATTTTAAGCACGCTGCATTGTCCAAATCAGTATTTTTACAACTTTTATTTTTACAACTGTTCATAACTGTTCACAGATACACGAAAAAGGAAAAAACACAAAGTAAGACTACACTGTGTAGAAGTTGACGAGTACCACTGCACTGAAATTGGCAACGCCAAAAACATAACTTGCCAAATAGTACAAGCATTTAAGGGTGTAATTTCTTTTAAGTATCCAGCATTGTGACAGCCAATGGGGCAGGGCGTCAGTTGGTGTGCAGTTATAGAAGGGAAAGGGGGGGGGGGGTGTTGGAGGGGGGGTCAGGAAAATGAGGGGGCGAAGAGAGAAATTAGTCTGAACCTGTGTGTGTGTGTGTGTGTGTGTGTGTGTGTGTGTGTGGGGGGGCTTAAACAGGCATCTGCCACGAGCCTTGATAACAGACCATCAACATCAACGCTCTAATTATACAGACTAATCCCACAAATACAATACATGCACTGTGCACGGGGAGAACAGAGGATGAAGGCCTCTGTGGCACACTGATGACAAAGGACATGGCTGCAACAAACACATTCAACTTTAATAGGCGGTGGACTTTTCATTGACGTTTTTAAATTAAGTTTGCAGCTGGATTTATAATTTATGGCAATTATTGTTCTTTCTGTCTGATCAAAGGCACGATATTTGCTTGATTTTAGAACTCAAAACACTAACAATGTGCTCATTAAATCAAATCCAGGTGTCATGTCCAAGTTGTGACCCGGTGAATTTTGTTCACGATTCCAAAACATCTTTCTCTCGGCTAAAACAAAAAACTTTTGCTCTGTGGTATTTTGGTAAACTGGCGCTCGTTAAACAACAAAAAAAAGTCACTTTGATCCATAAGCAGCTCATTTGCCGGACAGAGTTTTGCCTCTACCTCTGACGTCTCACTCGATTTTTTTTCTTTTGCCAGCACGAGAAGTAAAATGTATCCTTGCTCCTCTTAACTTCACCTGAGGATGAGACGGCGCTCCCTCTCTCTGCTGTAGAGTGATGAAGAAAACGCTGAATATGAGCATTATCAATAATGCCGTACATTCGTGCTTTGGGATCATTTCTCAGTCGTCAGTTCAGATCGCACTAAACTGACGTGCTTCTTTGGAGACGGTTATGGTGTGGCTGTTGTAATGGTGCCTCTGGTGTGTGAATATCTCGTCCTAGAAAATAAGACAAACAGATGGAGGAAATGCTTTGTTTAAACAGTACCAAAAAAAAAAAAAAGTTTATAACAGTAGTTCACTATCAGTTTGATGGCTCCCGTCCCGACTTTAGAGCGGGCCAAAAATCAACTGGAGTTGCTCAACTGCTTCAATATTACCTCAGATGTGAAAGTGTGTGTGTGTCTGTCTGTGTGTGTTTGTTTGTGTAGGGTGGGCTTTGTTCGTCTGACCTAGTTAAGCTGGTTACTTTGTCCTCCCACTCTGATCATAATGGGACACACACACACACACACACACACACACACACACACACACACACACACACACACACTCTACACTCTTCAATAGGCTGAGGACCGTTTTGTACAGAAGAAACCGTCCGGGCGAAAATGTTCACAGCAATGTCTGAGCAACTGTTTCTGAGCACTGTGGACCAAATTCCACCCACCTCCATTACATCGTGGTGGCGACGGCGGCTCAAGTCTCAGAAATGGATTTCTTAGAATCTCATCAAATTGACTTTAACTGGGTTTTCTTAGGAAGGGAGGAGGAGGCCTCAGTCAGAAAATCCGATTTACATCACACGGACTTGGAAAAAAAACAACATCCAGCAACCCACACGTACAGTCACACATCCTCCTTGTCTGTTGCAATATGTGTCAGATTATTATTATTATGGGTAGTCTGGCCAGAGGGATACAGGGGAGGGCGGCAGGTCTGGATCCGATTAACATACCTTTTACTGGGGCAGAGGTACGAGTTATTGTGAGGGTGTATCGGGCACTTTTTGTATCTCATATTTCTTTTTTTTTTTTTTTTAAACAAATTTAAAGAAATAGAATTCAGAAATGGACATTTTAGAACTTTGAAAAGACTGACAATCACAAATTAAATTATAATAAAAGTAACTAAAGATCTGTCCCTCAGATTTTTTCAGTAGCTAAATTGCCGAGTTTGCAGTTTAAAGTAAAATAACAGATTCTTGGGCGTGTAGCAACTTTCCAGGTTGTTTTGCCACTGACTTTATAAAGAATCCTGTGTGTGTGTGGGTGTGTGTGTGTGTGGGTGTGTGTGTGTGTGTGTGTGGGTGGGGTTTGAAAGCAAGAATGCGCCTATAAATAAAGGTTTGCTTGACATGCATGGCTAAAACATGGGATTTAAAATACGCTATATCCGTTATTGAGAACTACTGATTCTTTATTTGCATTGTGTTTTTGTGTGTGCGTCCGTCGTTGCATCAAAACAATTCTGCAAGGCAAAGTTGTGCAAATTCACAACTTCAGCGTCAAAAGTCAGCAGACTGGAACAATAACTCCAGATTCGTGCTGGGAAATAATTTCCTCTTACTAAGTTCATCGACTCTGTCAGCACCTTTGGCAGGTGACCAGACATTATTTGGTCTCTTTAATATGCTCTTATGCATTTAGCTGGTTTGCTGACCCCTGTTTTTTTTTTTTTTTTTTTTTTTTTTTTTTTTGCCTCACCAGCGAAATATTCTTGAAGTGGTCGTATTACTAAATAATTTCTTATATTTCCTCATTACCGAGCGGTTAAATATTCAACGCGATCGATCCGACAAACACTTCATCTGTTCTTCTGAATGTGTCGTTTCAGGTGTCGTGTAGTGCTGAAGAAGACCGAGTGAACCATGGCACAGTTCCCCACCACATTCACAGGTCAGTGTGCGTTCCTAACGGGTCTGAAAAATATGTGCAATGTCAGCAGATGTCTGCATTTTCCCGTCAGAGTTGACGGCCCGAGGAGTAAAGGGCAAGATGGCAGCACTTTGCTCCTTTTTTAATCCACGGTAATATTCCGTGAGTGCATTAGAAGACGAGCCACTCCCTCCGGTGAAATCCACTTAATTTTTTTTTACGTAACCATTTTTTTTTTTTTTTTTTTTTTTTCCCATCCACATCTTAGAATCCACCAGATTATTTATCGATGTAATTATTGAGCACGTAGAGTTACGTCAGGGGAGGCGCAGAATGAAGTCACGACAGAGCTGTAACCCAAATCTTCAGGTTACCAAAATGTCACATATGAGGACATGTTGGGAGATGCAGCAGCTTTCAAAAATACCAGTAACCAAATGAAATGTGTGGTCATTGCTGTCAATGAGAGACTGGATGCAGACAGACTGGATGCAGACAGACTGGATGCAGACAGACAGATGTCCCACCAGGAGGACGACTAACAGATGGACACAAAGGCAGACCGTTTGAGATTTGTTCAGACCGTAAACAGATTTGTAACTGTTGGCTAGAAGAGGATTGTTCACTTGACTTCCTGCTGAATGAGGACCAGAAACTCAAACCCTTGATTAACAAGTGGCTCATGGAGGGAGAAACTCAGCTAGAAACAACTGAGTGCATAACAGCTTCTGTGCTATATCGAGAATATTGATTCTGTTATTATATAGTATCGGACAGGTATAGATAAAAAAAATTACTGTATCCACAAAATATGAATAACATGGAAAAGATTATTGCCAATAGCTGTTTTTTTTAATGAGTTTTCTCTTTAAGAACATTGTGACAGAAAGATTCGGGCTACATACCCAAAGAATAAGCTTTCTCTTCAACAACAAAAGGAGTAAAACAAAAACCGTTTCTGTCATTAAAAAGAGTCAACATGATGATTCATTTAACATTTAAGCAGCCAGTAAATAGTCCCGGATGGAGCTGGAACTAAAGGGAACCGCTGCTCTGATCGGCTCTTGACTAACATCTGATGTGGAATCTAATTTGATTGTTGGAGGAAGAAAAAAAACAAACTGGGCGATTAGTAGAGCAGATAGGCAAAAAGACTCGCTAGTTATTTAATAAGGCCACTAAATCATCCCCCTCAGTTTAATGATGATTCTTATTAAATTGACATGTTACTGGATCAGAGACTGGGTCGCCAAGTGCTGATCTTTCTAAGGAAAGGCAACGCTCTCTAAGTCACTCATCCCGTCAGCCGTATTTTTCTTTCTTCATCCTCCTCCGAGCGGTGACTCGTTCTCAAGTGTCATTTCATAGGAATCTTCTGAGGGAACTGAAACTCATGACGAACACATTCTTCTCGCGCGTGTGTGTGTGTGTGTGTGTGTGTGTGTGTGTGTGTGTGTCCCCTTTTGTGGGTTATGTCCAGATGTGTTCCTGATCTCCGTGGATGAGAGAGCCAAACATGATCAGCAGTTTCTCAGCCTCTCTCCGACTGCCGGGGGTTACATCACAGGTAACAGTCTCTCGCCCGCTCTCTCCAAACTCTCTCCCTCTGACTCTCTCTCTCTTTATCTCACCTTCACAGTACACACACACACCCTTACAGTGTACGGTGAGATGAGGGCATGAACAAGGGCAGCGTTGTTTGAGGTCCTCAGTGCTTGGATATGTGGTCCAGAAAACAGAATCTGGATCACAAAAACGAGAACTGTATTTTCACAGGACTAGTACTACATGGATAATACTAGTATTACATGGGCAATACTATTACACAGTATTCCTCGTCTGATTTAGAAACTGTCCCCTCGTTCAGCACATTTGCAGCTGACGCGAAAATGTTCTTGATCAATCTATCATTCTTTTGATCTATAACATTTCAGAAAATGGTGAATAATGTTTCATAGAAGACTTTTTGGCATTAAGACAAAAATGCTGATTATTATTTTGTCTGGCGGCTGATTAATCCCCTTACCCTTTTATGTTACGTTACATCACCTGATGGCTTCATTTAAATCGTTGCATTGGCTGGAACAAAGAAATAAAGAACCGGTTTATGTTTCTGCCAGTTTCTTGACACTTAAAGATAAGATCTAATATTTTATGTCTTTTTTTTTTAAAATGGGCTTTGGCTTTCTCCACATGATCTAAAGTGGCCTTTCTTTTCGTCCTGTGATCTCACATCCTGTTTCTGTTCGTCTGTCCAGGCGACCAAGCCAGGAACTTCTTCCTTCAATCAGGCCTGCCCCCTCCCATCCTGGCCCAAATCTGGTGAGTCACCAAGGCAGGAAGTTTCCTCAAGCTCACCGACCGACGGACGTTAAGTTCAATCATTTCATTATGAAAAAAAAAAGAAAAGCTTAATATGCAACTTTTTCCTCTGTTCTTAAGGGCTCTGGCTGATATGAACAGCGATGGTCGTATGGACATCCACGAGTTCTCCATCGCCATGAAACTCATCAAGCTGAAACTCCAGGGCCACCCTCTGCCCCCCGCGCTTCCTCCCAGTATGAAGCAAGCCCCGCTGACTTTACCCCCACAGAGCGGCTTTGGTAAGACACGGAGACAATCGCACCAATGTGCTGTGCGTCAGCTGGCATCACATCTGCTCTACATGAACTTTTAGGTTGTGATTTATTGTACAACTAACGACAACGATCTTTTGATGTCATTCTTCCTCTGCACTGCGATGGTGCTCTGCCGCAGAAGAAACCCAGCACACCGTTTAATGTAATAGCAGAGAGATAATCCTTTGCTATCGTTTCATGTGACAACTGCTTCTCCTCAAGGTTTCTTGGAAAATAAAACTGTGTGTACTGCTAACAACACTGCAGATGTGTTTGGAGAGGGTGACGTCACTCTTTTCTTCTCCAAAGGTCATCCAAGGAAACATCTCTCTCTCTCTCTCTCTCTCTCTCTCTCTCTCTCTCTCTCTCTCTCTCTCTCTCTCTCTCTCTCTGTCTGTGTGTGTCTCTCTTTCTGTTTCACCTTCAAGGCTGATCAATAAAGTTGAAATGCGAACACAGTAAAGAGTCATGATGCTCCTCTGAATGAATGTTGACAGTCCTCTCTCTGATCTCTGTTCTCCCTCCAGGCATGCCCCCCATGCCTCCGATGCCTCCCATCTCGGCCCCTCTGTCAGGCGTGCCTCCTCTCCCCCTGCCTCCTCTCCCCGTCGGAGTGTCTCCCCCGCTCGGCTTGTCGGCCCCGCCTCCCCTCCCACCGCCCATCTCTAACGGAGCCCCTCCCACAGGCATGATGCAGCCCATCTCAGGCTTCTCCCACCCAGGTAACGTACCTCCACAACTCGGGGGGGTGGGGGAGGTCGGGGTTGATGTATTTATGTTGCTCCGTTCTGAGCTTAATAAACACATTCATATTTACTGTTTTATGTCTGTATGACGGCTCTGCTCTGATCTTAGTAGCGGAGAGATATTCACATATGAGCTTATTGGCTGCCAAGGGGGCCTAGCACTATTGTCTCACAGCAAGAGGGCCCGGGTTCGATTCCCGGGCTGTGTGGAGTTGGCATGTTCTCCCCGTGTCGGTGTGGGTTCTCTCCGGGTTCTCCGGCTTCCTCCCACATTCCAAAGACATGATTGATTCCTCTAAATTGCCAGTAGGTTCGAGTGTGAGTGTGAATGCTTCTCTGTCCCTGCAGTTGGCCTTTCGCTCAATGTCAGCTGGGATCAGGATAAGTGGTTAAAGATGGTGAATGGATGGATAATAGGCTGCCATCTTTTGTAGAAATTGGCAAATAAACAGGTATCATGACCCATATACACCGTAAACTGAAATAAACTCAGATGTGCACATGGAGATGGAGAGTTAACCCTGACTGGCGCTTCTTCTGTCTCGTCAAGCTCCAGCTCCTTTTTTCCAATTACCCCTAATCCCCGCAAGAGAGGCCACACCCGAGGATGATGAATTTAATCATGTCATATGCAGCAAATCTGAGATCGTACGCCTTAGGGAGAGAACGTACCTCAATGACAAGAGAACCCTCTGGAAGCTGGGAGAAGGATGTAGAATATGTGCAGAGGAGCGTGATTACGAGCTTGAAAATAGCAGAACAAGATTGGGATAAATTGTACTTAACGCAGGGATCTTTCAGAGTTGCAAATGAGCCCGCTAAATATTAATCTGAGAAGCGAGTCGTGCCTCTCTATCTCTCGCTCCATAAAGTGAAATTTAAATAAGCCGTGGTAAGTGATAAGCCGCATGAGGTGTGGACAGAAAGTTTGAAGAGAGAACAACTGGGTCTCCAATGTGTTGGGGACAACATGAAGACTGGAAGAATTGTATTATAATATTATTATTATTATTATTATTATTATTATTATTATTATTATTATTATTATTATAGACCTATCAAGGTTGGAAAGCTACACCAGGCATGAGTTTTCCAAACATTGGCAGAAGTGAAGTAACGGATGAGGCAATGCAAGGCCTCCAGCAGTACTGCTCCACAAGCTCTTGGGTTCTTCTCTCAAAGTTTGACTGAGCTTGTGAAAAGTGAAAAGCTTGGAAAGTGTACAAGCTGTCTGAAGTTACAGCCTCAGACTGAAACCTGCTGTTCTCTGCGTCTCTCAGCTCCCTCCGTCAACAAGTCCTCGTCGTTTAACCGTTCCAGTACCAAGCTGCAGAAGGGGACGTCCTTGGACACTACTAGGTAGGCCACCTTATCAGAAGTGTTTGCGCCAATTTGCCTCGTAAATATGTACAGAAATCAGAAAGTTTGTGGTAAAAACTGTTCCTCTTTTTACTCTCCTTATTTTGTCTTTCGGCCATTTTGCATCAAGTTAGCACATTCAGGCCGCACACTTAAACCACTCAAGGAGCCAGGGAGCATATTGAACGTGCATAGTAGATTGTCTGTGTTTTAAGTTCCCTTTTGACTGGCTGCTTGTCAAAGTCACACCGCTGAACTCTGTTCTTGACTTTCTGTTGCTCGTCACAGCCTTCTGCCCCCCTGTGATTGGGCGGTTCCTCAGTCCTCCAGGCTCAAGTACAGGCAGCTTTTTAACTCCCATGACAAGATGATGAGTGGACACCTCACAGGTACGCACACAAGCGCACACAAGCGCACACACGCGCTGACATGTCGTCATTTGTGACGATATTTCTCTTAATGTTTTTCCCCTCTCTCTCTCTCAGGTCCTCAGGCTCGCACTATCCTGATGCAGTCCAGTCTCCCTCAGGGCCAGCTGGCCACGATATGGTCAGTACATCTTTAACAAAACGGGAGTGACCACGAAGAAGACATTAGTCCTTAAAATACTTCATTTGTTTCATCTTTAGGAGTCTCTCCGATATCGACCAGGATGGAAAGCTCACGGCTGAGGAGTTTATCTTAGCCATGCACCTCATCGATATGGCGATGTCGGGTTTACCGCTGCCCCCTGTGTTACCGCCAGATTACATCCCACCTACATTCAGGTAAATACTGTCGTACGCTGGAATTACCGTAAATACTTGTGCATATTGATTTAACAGCAGTTTGTTTTGTGACTGATGTTTCAGGTCAAAGTAGGGGTGAACTACATGAGCCACTTTTTACAAATATTATAAACACGTTGGAATACAACATTGTTTTGATCCGTTACTGTTTAATAATGGGAACTCTGAACATATGTTCGTTTGTATGTTTCTGTGTGTGTCTTGAAGGCGTGTGCGGAGTGACAGTGTTCAGTCGGACCAGAAGAGCGTCCAGGAGGAGGTGGAGGAGGAGGCAGAGAGCAACCTGGACAAGAAACTACCAGGTGATTGGTCCTGCACATCACGTTACTGGTCAAACTGGGACTATGTTTGCTTCAAAACCCTGCTTTCATTCTTTTTACAAACAAGCTGCAAACTGTTTTTAGAGAAACGTCTGCAATTGTTGTTTTTACGATCGTACCATGACACTTATGAGCTTCTTCCAATCCAAATCCACTTTTACTTCCAGTCTGTTTTCTATCCGCTCTTCCATTGACGTTCATGTGAACGGTTCTGGCCGTTTGAAATAAAGCAGAACATTTCACACGTTGTGGTCCTGCCCCTCTCTTGCCCCTTCCTGGAAATAAGTATTTGCAACACTTTCTCAAGTTGTTGCAATCCCATCTGAGCCCTTTCCTACTGCTGTTTTATTTGGTGCACCAGACGCTTCACCGTCAACCAGCGTGACCTTTGACCTTTTTGTAACACTTTTGGCCAGGCAACTTATTTTCCTTAACTGGGAAAGTGCCCTCCCACTCATACACACAGAGATGGGAAGCTGCCGTGAAGCCAGAGAATGTCAGCCAATGTGGCTCCACCTCCAAATCTGAACGGGTGTGGCAGCCCCTCTGTAGACAGCCTCGACCCGATGACCCATTTATTTATTTTCATTCCATTACCATCATCGTTCTACATTCCACACCAATTTTTTTGTTGTGTCTTTTCCCTTTTTTTGTTGTTCTTGTGTTCTTTATTTTTTTTTTGTTGGATCCCACAAATAGTTAAATTGTATTTATTTCATATTTTCATATTGTTATTTTTATTTATTTGTTTTTCTTTGGGCTTTGTGACGCTCCGGTAACTTTCTGATATTATCATATTTTGTTAGGATGCATTTATTGTTCATTTTGTATTACATCTCACTGCTCAATGGTATGTTGTGTATACAAAAATTCAAATAGATAGATAAATCACACAATAATAATATTATAAAAAAATAAAAATAAAGCAGAATAGTAACTGTGCACTTCTTGGTGCTTAAGCAGGTCCAGAAACATGAGGCCAAATGTTACGCCTTTAAAAAGGATAGATCATGGCTACTGCTTGTTGTTTATACTCCCTTTGTCTCCTCTCAGTGACGTTTGAGGATAAGAAGAGGGAGAACTTTGAGCGAGGAAACCTGGAGTTGGAGAAGAGACGCCAGGCTCTGCAGGAGCTGCAGAGGAAAGAGCAGGAGAGGCTGGCTATGCTGGAGAGAGAGGAACAGGACAGAAAGGTGGACTCCACTGACTGTGTTCATTTCTCATTTCCACACTGGGCCTTCAAAATTTGAATTGGCTCCGGCAGATGGTTTGTGTATCGGGCTTTAAAATATTTGCATTTGTAATAGCCACAGTATCCCATGTCTTTGAAATTAATCAGTAAGTTATTTACCTTTTATGGCAAGTGTTGAAACTAGGAGGAAATGAAAATGCATGGGGGTGACCCCGAAGAGAATAATGGAGTTGTTTGTTCTCCCAGCTCATTTTGCGTGTGTGTTTGTTTTTCAGGAGCGTGAGCGTCTGGAGCAGGAGAGGAGACGGCAACACGAATTAGAAAGACAGCTGGAGAGACAGCGAGAGCAGGAGAGGCAGAGAGAGGAGGAGAGACGCAAAGAGATCGAGAGGAGAGAGGTATGAAGGAGAAAAAAAATGATTACCAGGTTTCTGCCTTTTTTAATTGAGAGAGTTATGCTCGAGGTGACGATTAACTGCTGCGAACTAGTAATCACGTCGGCTGCAGACAACGCCACGACCGCTCTCTGCACTCTTTAAATCTCAGCTCTCACAGTCAAGAGCCGGATTTACACTCCGACAGCAGATGGCTTGTTTAGCGCACAATGAAGTGTGTGATGCATGAATACGATTGTGACGCAATTTCCGATCTTTTTGCGATATCGTTCTTTGAGCTGTAACGTTCTGTCGTGTGTGTGTGTGTGTGTGTGTGTGTGTGTGTGTGTGTGTTCGGTCCGTCCAGGCTGCTAAGCGTGAATTAGAGCGTCAGCGTCAGCTGGAGTGGGAGCGTCAACGTCGCCAGGAGCTTCTGACTCAGAGGAACCGAGAGCAGGAGAGCATAGTGCTGCTCAAAGCCAGGAAGAAGACCCTGGAGTTTGAACTGGAGGCTCTGGTAAACACACAGTGACACAAGCAAACATGGTGAAGCGTCTCGCACCGCTAGCTCGACGGCACCACTGTGAGCTAACTGACGAGCGCGTGTGCTCCAGGTGCGGAGCGGTGGTTTTGTGACAGTGATGGACTTAAAAAGTTTCCTCAAAGATGAGCCGAAAGCGATGGGCTAATGCCGAACCGAAAGGAACGGAACAGCTCTCGCCAAATTCTTTCTGTAACCTAATACTTTGCACACCAGCAGAAACTTAATATTGTGTTCCTTTCCATCTCTCTCTATCGCTCTCCCGTCCTCCAGAATGATAAGAAGACCCAGTTGGAGGGCAAACTGAAGGACGTTCGGTATCGTCTGTCGGCCCAGCGGCGGGAGGTGGAGCAGACCAACCTGACCAGAGAGACGCGCATTGCTGAAATCACCCTGCTACAACAGCAGCTGCAGGTCCGCAAAACAAAACGGAAACCGGGTTCACGTTCGTTTCTGTCTAACAAACGCACACATTCTTAGAAACTGTGGAATTTGTTCACGTAGTACAATTGTGATCGAGGATTTTTAATTAAAAAAAAAGAAAGAAAAAGGGTGAATTGGGTCTTGATGTGACTTCATGTTTGTCTGCAGGACTCCCAGCAGTGGTTGGGGAGGCTAATTCCTGATAAACAGTGTCTCAACGACCAGCTGAAACAGGTTCAACAGAACAGTCTGCATCGTGAGTACCACACAAACTAAACACACCAATGTATGTGTCACATATGCATATTCTAACCACGGATTAGGTTTATGGATGCCGGCGTTGAGTTGCTAGACCCTTGTTTCCACAGCAACAATAATGTATGTCACGTAGAACGGGAGGAGGGGTAGTATTTTTTGATGTACCTACTCTCTATTCCCAGTAGCACTTACTCCATTTTTTTGTGGTTTTAATATATGAATTTCCTTTTTGAAGGATGAGTGTAATAAAAACATATTGTTGTCAAGATGAAAGCAACCATGTTTTTCTTAGCCCCTTGGTCCGGCACCCCAATGTGCTGTCGCGAAGTAAATTCTATAACTAACTCATTGAATCCATTTTCCTGTGTATTCAGGTGATAGCCTATCGTCCCTGCAGAAGGCTGTGGAGCAGAAGGAGACCAGCAGACAGGAGCTCCGAGAACAGCTCGACGCTGTGGAGAGAGAGACGAGGGCCAAGCTGCTGGAAATAGACGCGTTCAACACCCAGCTGAAGGTAAACGGCTCGTTAACTGACACATTCATACAGCACACTGAAGGAAAAGGCCAGGTTTATACTAATAGATTATTCAGGTAAATACTCAACTAACAAGCTACCTGCACTGGAGTGCAGCCCGATGCTGTGGACTGATTAACGTACATACACGCTGTCATTAAACAGTAGATCAAGTGTTTCACTTCAGAATAAAAAGGAAAAACTTGAATTTAATATACATTTAGACGGTTACCCAACAATAATTCATGAAAAATATAGGAGAAAGCTTTAAAGATGAGCCTACTCTTGATTTATTTACTCTTTGTGTCTCTTTTAAAAAACAAAATCTAAAGTAAAGCTCAAAGTAAAACCTAATCTGACCAAGTATTCAAGTGCAAGTGCACTCTTGGTATTTTCATAAAAGTGGGAAGATAGTAACTTGTCACTGCCATGGCCTGTGAAAATAGACCTCTAATTAAGTGCCACATTCCATTAAATCTATTGGAGGGCATTGACTTACAAATGTTTGGAATTGGATACTAAAAGTACAGAAAGTTCAATACAACACTTCATCTATCACATTGCCACATTGCCTCAATTCGATCCACAGTTGCAGATTTGTTTTGTTTTGTTCATATAGCATGAAAATGATCAGTTTAATAATACTTATCTGCTGTTAAGTTTGATGCATTGTTGTAGTGCTTTATGAATTCAAATAAATACATTTTTAACCAAACAGCCAATTAACGAGCTTGGTAACCCAGTAATATTTTTGCTGAATGAAACATTATCCATGTTAAAAGCATTAGTTTGGTGTTGTGACTGTCGCTTTAAATCGTGTCTTTTCCCGTCCCCCATAACCCCATCCTCACACTAGCTAATATAATCACAATGTTCATGTTTACTGACGTGTTTTATATCCGACGACCGTATCCGTGTTTGTATTTATGTTGTTGTATTACTATGTGGATTATTGTTGATTGCTGTGGTTTTGGAGAGAGCTAGCTGTGCACAGGAACACTGAGCGGTTTCCCAGACAGCTGCTTCACGTGGCGTTCGCCAACAATTTACTACTGAGTGAGGAAGATTGGGGGCGGGGTAATTTCATTATTTTTAAAGGTGCAATCTGTAAGATATGGCCAAAGTTTTAGTTTAAAACATTCAAAACATGACATGAGTCATTGGATTTAATCCAATAAACAAAATATCAGCCCCGGTTAGTGGCACAGTAAACACACAGGTGGCTTTTGTAAACTATAGGCCACATGAGAAGATAGCGTAGTCTTATTTTGACTTCGGCTCTCAGAGTTTCAGCATAACTTTTTTGCGTATCTTTGATGTTAGTTAGCAGTTGGCTTTATTTCTTTAGACTTTATGGACCCCGTAGTAGAGGTGAAATTCTGACCCCTATTTGTTTGGAGCTCGTGGCCAGATATTACACATTGTACCTTCTTTTTTTATGAAGGGTTGGAGCACAGCGTTATGTTTATGTTTCCTAGACCACCTTTTGTCCCTGTTCTCTCCCCCAGAACACTGAGCCAGGTCAAAGAGGGGAGTTAGTCCTGTGGTCTGTTCCAGCGAGGAGGACAGGAGACTGAGAAAGCAGATGGGGGGAAGGGAGGATAGCAGAGACAACCCAGACCACAATAAATAGATTTTCTAATGGCTAATCTAATGACGTTGGCTCTCGGTCTTATTCAGTATAGTCAACGTAACCCCGCGGTTAGAGAATGTGGCGAAAAGGCCAAAACCAGCAGTGTCGGCTACCAGTTTTCTGTCTCAGTGGTGGGACTCTTTGCAAAACAGAGCCACAGACCGCTGCGATGTGAACAATGTTTGACTATACTGCCGTCCACCTTCCTTTCTACACCACTTCCTCTCCCCAAAATCTTCTCTGGTCACACCGCTGTGCCTCCTCTGTCCTCTAAACCCACTGCGACCCTTCGTCCCCAATGCTCCTTCTGTCTTCTTTCCCGCTTCTCCACCCTGTACCTCTTCACCTCTCGTTTTTCTTCCTATCACATTGTTTAATCCGCATAATAAACCCTTCCTTCTATTTTTTTCTACTTCTTTAATTTATCTTCTACACTGGCCTTTTGCTCCCTTGCCCATGCCAGTCTCTGTGTGAGTTCTATGCCAACCACTGTGCCAGGATAGAGGCCCTGCGACGCCAGCTTCAGGAGCAACAGAGAGGGAGACAGGTAGAGCACACTGCCGCTGCTGGACCGGGGTGGTACTGCAGCTGGGATTGTAATGTAAAAAAATAACCATGTGGTGAACACACTGCCCCTAATGGCAGCCCTGGAGCATAGAGCATTTTTTTTTTTTTTTTGCATTTGGATTGGACCTGCACTGCCAGACTATTTGAGAAACAAGTAAAACACAATACACCTTGTTATCAGACTACTAACTTGCAAGCTTCAAGTATTTAAGGAACTGTAGAAGGCTTTTTGCCATTTTTAACACCTACAAACCAGACTTTTTTTTCCTTTTCTTTCTTCTAATTTCACAAGTCAGAGTCGGCAACACCTCGGACAAGGAGGCGCTCAATACACACAAATCTAAATCAAATAAATGCATTGTTAGCTAAAAGTTTGTGACAATATGAATGGTAATTATAATTTTTTTTTGTTTTTTATTAATCAGAATAGTTTTTTTTTGTAGAGATTTAATTAATTAGTGTGGATTAAATTAAATTGTGTCAGCTTCATGACCAACTTAAAAACCTAGTAAACACCTAAACACACTAAACTATTATCTGCTATCCAATACAGACAAGTCAGTGAAAGAAACCCATCAGGCTTCTTGCACACTGCACTAAATATTATGACAACTGGGCTGTTGCCAACTTTCGTTCTGTTTTTTTTAATATTGGCTCCACTGAACAGTTGTAACGGCACATTTCTCCTCCCAGTGAGTCACAAGAGCCTCTCCTTGCATGAGTCAAGGCCTTATCGTTCTCTCTCTCTCTCTCTCTCTCTCTCTCTCTCTCTCTCTCTCTCTCTCTCTCTCTCTCTCTCTCTCTCTCTCTCTCTCTCTCTCTCTCTCTCTGTTTTTTGTTTCTACTGAGAGATAATCACCCGATTTATGTCGGAGATTAAAAACATTTATTCCAGTAATTAGGAAGCAGTTTGAAATGAATTGGGATCCTAAAGCAAATATCACATTTCCACATAAAAGGTATGCTCTTGAATATTTTTTAGAACTGACATGCACAAAGTGAAATTACCGCTTTATGCACAAGACAAGTAAACTGCTAACTGCTGTTGTGTCTGTGCTGTGTCTAATATTATAATTTAGCTGTGATATATATCTTTAAAGTTATTTTACAGTATGTGAGGTGTTTTTAACGAAGGTAACTACAAAGAGGACGTATAGTGTTCAAGGACTTCTACATGCAGAGAAACTGCTGACAAATAACTCCTGTAATTTGTGTGTGTGTGTGTGTGTGTGTGTGTGTGTGTGTGTGTGTGTGTGTGTGTGTGTGTGTGTGTGTGTGTGTGTGTGTGTGTGTGTGTGTGTGTGTGTGTGTGGAGACAGAATGATTGATCCTCTGTGTGTGTATATCTGTACAATATGTG
Source organism: Ophiodon elongatus (assembly GCA_016806645.1). Classification (NCBI taxonomy): domain Eukaryota; kingdom Metazoa; phylum Chordata; class Actinopteri; order Perciformes; family Hexagrammidae; genus Ophiodon; species Ophiodon elongatus. Next base: position 5,539,677 of record JACSYO010002062.1, on the reverse strand, counting down.
TGTTTCAGTGCCAGGAGCAGGGACAGCTTCAGGAGTGTGTGTCAGCCGTCAGGGTGTGTCTGGCTCGGCTAGACTACATTATAAAGGTTCACACATCAAACCCAGCCTCCCTTCTTGTCCCCTCCATTTCCCTCTGTCTCTTAGCTTCTCTCTTCTTTTCTTTATCTTTCCTCATTTCCTTCTTGACTCTCCTCCTCCTCTCTGCTTCATCTTACGTTTCTTTCCTTCACTTTTTCTTTTCCCCTCTTCTCATGATTATCCTTCTCTCCTCCCCTCGTCCCATGACATATTTTATCCCCTCTGTCTTCCTTGTGTTGAGAGTTCCTTCTTTTCTTCGTTAGCTGGCTAACTTTGCTCCCATTGTTAGCGCTGTACGCGGTTGTCGTGCTAAACTAGCGGGCTTGCCCGGTTAGATTAGGTGATTTTATGCTGTTGCTACTTTACTAGATCACCACTGTGCTGTTATGCTCCTGCCTGTGTGCTACCAGATGATGTTTCAGCCAGACTAGTAGAAGCTAGTAGACATTTACGGGGCTCATATGCAGATAAACTAGAATCTATGAGTACGGTAAGCTGGTCCTCATTTGGATGAACGTGTGTGTCTGTCTAATTTGTGCGTGTATGCGTGGCATGCTCTTCGTTGTCTCTTGTCCTCCACTTCCTGATTCGGGTTGAGTCGCTGTTCTCTCTCTTCAGAGTCGTAGTTGGTTTGCTTGTTTCTGAAGGTTTCTTCACGCTGGTTGTTTGGCTGAAACACGACAGCTGCCTTGTGTTGTTATAGTAACAGAGTGTTCTAATGGCACAGCTGGTTGTCATGACTACACAGAACTGCCCCACTGCATCCCCTTCTCCCCCCCCTACAACATATTTTTTTTGCTTATTCCTAACGCTTCCCCTCCAACGTACTGTGCCTTGTGCAAGCTCCGCCCCCTGGTTTCTAGAAGAACGGAGAGTAACAGACATGCCGCTATAAGTAACTATAACGCAGCACGCAACCTCTGTTCGTTCATGGTGAGCTACTGAAGTGTAAGACTCACACAGCGTATGTCAAAGTACACACATTAAAACACTACGTGTACACCTACGTGTACAATAAAGGCACATAATCTCCTGTACGGCCAGCAAGACAACCTTTACCCCAGCCAATATACCACTTAACCACTTCAAGTAGCTGATTGGCTCCCGACACATGCTCGTACGCTTGCTGTCCAATTAAATCGAGGGGGCTGCCGCGCCTTAACTCCACGTGAACTGCAAACCTGGGGTTGAACCGAGCCTCCAGTTGTGACAAAGCCCCCTCCCGATATCGTGCCCTCCCACTTTTAGGATCTGTCTGTTGTTGTTTCCAAACACAAAATTCAGAGTCGGCCCCGTCCTCATCGGCTCAACGAGGGTGAGGGTGCTAAAGCCGACCATGACTTTACGCTCAGTTTTGGAACGAGCTCTGTCTCCGCCATTTTTGTAGCTTCCTCTTGGATGCGTGCTTGCGCTCTGGCACCTGGTCGCTACATTTTATATAGCGAGGTTAAAGAGATGTCCTGAACACAGCAAATTAAGAAAATCCAGGGGTTTAATACATAAAAAAAATATTTAGTTTCCAACAATCCCCAAACTTAGTCTGCAAAACATGCTGAAATAAATATACAATTATTTCTGCTACCTCGAAGACATGATTGGTACATGTGTATATTTACATTTTTGTGAGTTGCTGCGGTCATTGAGATGTTTGTCTCAGGACCACACGCCAGCCTGAGCAGCTCAAGACTCACACTGGGAGAAATCCACAGTCCCAGCGTCGTTCAGACGGAGAAACGAGAGAGAGAGAGAGAGAGGGAGGAGGAGTAGTAGTGACCGACCAGCGAGAAAGTAAATGGAGATACAGATGTTGTTTTTTTTTTTTTACTTGATTCCTTGTTAATAATTGGTCACCTGCTGCAATCTGTCTGGTGATTTTAAACAATGTGTCTCCTTAAATGTTCACCTCGCAATCAAAAAACGAAGCAGTCTTGCTTCTGGCTACATGTTGCGTCCCACAGCTGGCAATTGTGTTGACCACCTGCAGGCGACGGTATCAAGGGTGGCAGGGAAGTAGATGTGTTTTTCAGTTGCATTCAAAGCATTATAGTGAAAAACCTGGCAATAAGACAATTCAATTATTTTATTTTTGCAATCCCTTAGAGCTCAAATTCAAAATGGAAAGGTTGAACATGCACAAATAAGACAAAAAGACGTCTCCTTCTCGAAGAACCCACAAAGGGTGAAATCCACTCCGAACTGCGCGAGTGTCGGTACTGCATGTATTTAAATTATCTGCAAACATTTGGCGCAAAAATGGCCCCATTCAATGCAAATGAGCTTTATTGCAAAAAAAAAAAAAGGTAACTGGAGCGCATGTATAAGAAGAGTCTGCTCTGACTCATTCATTTTCACGCATTGACAGGATGCAATGACAGTCGTGTCATGAGACATACATTAATAAAGCTCCCTTACTTGTAAAAAAATAAGTTTATTAGATAAACGAATGTCTCCCCCTCCTTCAGTGAAAAAAGGACAAATTGCAGTCATCTTCAAAATGTTATGGCCGCGTTTGCTCTGTAATATCATTAGCGCAATATGTTTTATTTGTGAAAGTGTCCGTGCATCCCAGGACAGATGTGCAGGATCTTAAGCCGCAACTAAGAGTCCTCATCCGACTCCAAAAGCAGTGAGCGGCTCCTCAACCTCGTCTTTAGAGAACTAACAGTCAATTAATTGCCATGGTTACCAGCAGGGACGTTTCATCACCTCAGGGTTGCAGTTGAAGGGGCGGAGCTTGCCTTGTACTCGTGACTAATACATACATACATACATACATACATAGCCGCTGCTGCTGCTGTTGTTGTTGTTCGTTGTTTGTTGTCAGTGGTAACCCGTAGCAACCAGCCCTCTGACCCCACTTCCTCCTCACCGCTGTTCCTTCCTGTATCCAATCGTGCCTTGCAGGAGCTGCGGGAGATCCACAGCCGGCAGCAGAGGCAGAAGCAGAGGGAGCTGGACGGAGACATACACACACTGACACACACACACCCTCACATGCACACCCCAATCGAGAGGAAGTCCGCTGAGCTGCAGGACGGCAGGTGAGAACGAAATGTACAGAATAGACTCTGTCGTTTTGTTTTGTACGTATTTTCTGGTATAAAATTAAAGGTGTGTCCGGTTAATTGTTTCATACGGCTCGTTCCCTCTCCTCAGGTTGTCATCGGAGGAGGCCGTGTCCTGGAGGGATGACGCTGCAAACTCCTCCCCCAACGCCCCGAGCCCCCCCTCCATCTCTGCACCCCACGCCTGGCTAAACCGAGTGGCTCAGGAAGAGGAGGAGAGAAAGAGGAGAGGGATGGAGGAGGAGGAGGATGAGGAGGAGGAGGAAGAGGAGAGCCAGAAGGGAGCCGGATCAGCAGAAGAGAATGAGGACGAAGGGAGAGGCAAGAAGGACATGCAGGAGAAACTGAGCAAGCTGTTCAGCCAGCCGACCGACCCGTGGGCTTCAACAGGTGTGTTATGACTGTATGAATGCATGAAGCGGAGCACGAGATCCCAAAAAGATCTTGAGATCCCAAAAGCAGGGATTGGTGTGATGTGGTAACTTTTGTTTAAAGCCATCAGCAGTTCGGTTTAGGTTTAAATAAATCCATTTTCTTAAAGTGGCATCTTCACTTAATTCTGTTTTTGGCAGAGTTTAAGCAAGGATTTAGGACGTGAAGGACACATTAACAGGCAAGGGGCGAATTTTAAAAGTAAGGATTCTGCACTGCGAAAATCTGTAATCCATGAAGGAAGAAACAAACTCCAGCACACTTACTCCAAAACATGTTAACCTCTCAGGAACAAGTAACATGATGTTCTTTCCATTTTCTGGGCTACAAATCCAAAGCCTGCTTAGCCAAAAAGTATACAGATCAGATCCTTTACTTAAGTTAAAGAAATACCTTATTATATAAATACTCCATTACAAGTAAAATTCTTGAATTCAAAATGTTACTTAAGTAAAAGTTGACATTGGATTTCTGAATCAAAATGCAAATGCTGCCAAACTGTAAACGTTAAAATTTACTGAAGAAAAGTAGAAGCATTTAAAAAAAATGTACAACATGTTTATAGCTAACGAAAAATTCCGCTTCAATCCATATTTTTTGGCGTTTAGCCTTTCAAAAACTTTCAAAAAAAACTGCTTTCTCTACGCTTTCCGCACGTAAATACCGTAGTGACGATATAACCATTATACCCATTAAAGAAAGTGTATTTAACAAAAGAAGGAGGATGATAGCGTCATAAATATTTGATGACAAACATTAAAATCTTAATTCGAAAACCTCAATAGAAGCTTTGAATATAAAATAAATTTGGTACAGCCCGACCAAAATGTAATTAACGTATCAAAAGTAAAAGTACTTATTATACAGAATGGCTCCTTTCAAAGTGTTATATTATTATATCACTCTATTTGTATCACTAATAAATACACATAAGAGCATTTTAATATTGTGGTTGTTCAATGTGGAGCCAAATTTAGATTTGTTTTATACTCCTGGGTAAAATTAGAAGTATAGTACAGCATCATATTATATGTTTTTTTTTTTTTCTTCCTTTTTGTTTATTTCCAGTGGAAAAGGCTCCGCTGCCCAATCTGTTTGACCAGAAGGCTCCGGTCAGCAGCTTCGACCAGCAGCACCCGGTGAAGGTCGTCTACTACAGGGCTCTGTATCCGTTTGATGCCCGCAGCCACGACGAGATCAGTATCGCCCCCGGCGATGTAATCATGGTATGTAGTGCGCACACCATTTTAGTGCCCACATCCACTTACATCCTGCAGCCATCCACCGCGCTACAAAAACACAGGAACACGAGGTTGGACGGTGGTCGCGTGAGAGTCTGCAGCTGCAGTAGTGGCAGTTTAACACAAGGAGATTAGAGTAAAATGAGTTTACCCAAAATAACACTGTGTGTGTGTGTGTGTGTGTGTGTGTGTGTGTGTGTGTGTGTGTGTGTGTGATTTTCTCGTCGTGTGTGTGTGTGTGTGTGTGTGTGTGTGATTTTTCTCGTCGACTGTGTGTGTGTGTGTGTGTGTGTGATTTTTCTCGTCGACTGTTTGTGTGTGTGTGTGTCGTCTGTCTGAGTGCGTTTGTGTGTGTATTAACTGTTTCTTCTCTCCTCTGCTGTGCAAACTGAAGGTGAAGGGGGAATGGGTAAGTTCTAGCCCCCGCCCAGTGTTGTGCCTCCACCAATCACAAGCCAGCTTTCATTTGAACTCTTGCTGTCATTGGTTCATCTCATGTCACATCCGTGTTCATTCATTTGAATGAACGTCTTTGGCTCTTTTTTTTGTTTTTTTATATACTTTTTTTTTTTTTTAACCAAATCATTCTAATCAGATCTGTAAATGTTGTTTTGCTTTATTTGTTTTCATGGTTTGTGTGAAAAGTCCTGAACGTGCTTAACTGTGAGCGTGAAGCTTTGCGATGTTCCACTTTACAGTCGGACCTCTCTGAATAAATTCTGTCTCTGTCGATTTAGACGACTGATCGGTCGTTGCGGTCGTAGTCAACTAAGATTTAACATACTTTTTTATTACCATCAATGTCTCCATAAATAAAGTTCCACATGATTTAAGAAAATAAATCATTTATTTTTTACAACAAATTATATGAGGGACAACAACACGGTGGAAAGACATGAAAATAAACTAAAAAAAAAAAAATGTTTTAAGTTGTAGTAAAGGGGACAGCCACAGGTTTTATCATGAGGTTTCATAGATTTCATAGATATTCATAGAAGTAGAATAATTGATTAGTTAGACAGATAATTGAAAAAGTCATAAAAGCCTGTTGTTATGAAAGAAACAGGAGCCAGACCAAAACATTAACAGTTAACTAATGTCAAGTTTCTATGTGTTTTATCTCACTCAGTTATGCACTAACCTTCTGGAATTCAGTTTGAATATACACACACACCTCTATTGATTAGTGTCCCTTCCTCCATTCCTTTCCTCGTCTCCTTGCCCACGGGAACTGCGAGTTGAGGAGGCGAGGAAGAGACGCAAGGAGAGGAATCGAGGTAACAGGCTTTTAACAAACAGTCGTCATTTCAATGCGACAACAATTAAATGTGACGTGGTGCACAGCTGCATCAGCTGTCCGTTGTCACGCCTCCTTTATATATCACGGATGCCAAAAAGACATCCGCAGAGGATACACCGGTGTGTCCTCGCTTATCGCTACTCCGCCGAGCCTCCTAAAGATGTATCTTAGGAATTAGGACGTCTCGATTCCCTGGTCACAAGCCGGAGGAGACGAGGAGGCACACAAATCGATAAATGAGAGGAGCCCTCTGTGTGCGTCATCGTGCTTCGGCTTTGTCTTAATCCGGCTCCTCTGCTCTCGTAGGTGGACGAATCCCAAACGGGGGAACCGGGTTGGCTGGGAGGAGAGCTCAGGGGCCGGACTGGTTGGTTTCCAGCCAATTACGCCGAACGAATACCGGACAGTGAAGCGCCAATCAGCCTGCGTGCAACGGCCTCAGCCCCACCCACCGCAGCCCAGCAGCCAATGTCAACACCCCCCCCAGCACCTGGACACCCCTCCTCCTCCGCCGCGTCCTCCGCCAACAGTAACTGGGCCGACTTCAGCACCACGTAAGACAAACCGTTTGGGGCTCCATTCATTCATGCCGTCCCGTTGATTGACTTACCAGCTGCTCCGTCCCAATGTCGCCATTTTGAGTCTTGCATAAAGTCTATTTCCTTAAGCCGTCATTGTTAACCACCTACCTGTCGTACTCCTCTGATACACGAGTTGTCTGCGTGCTTACATTTCCAGTTGGCCGTCCAACGCTGCCAGTCAATCAGACAGCGAGGGATGGGACGCGTGGCCGACCTCTACAGCCAGTCAGAATCCTTCGCTCAGTGTTCCATCAGCGCAGCTACGACAACGCTCCGCCTTCACGCCCGCTACCATGACGACGGGCTCCTCTCCGTCTCCCGTGCTGGGGCAGGTAGGAACGCAACGAAGCCCCGTGGCTCCCGGACTGGCTCTCTGTTTGCACACGAGCATCTGAACTGATTGGTGTTGTTTTCTGTCAGGGGGAGAAGGTTGAGGGTCTTCAGGCTCAGGCCTTGTATCCATGGAGAGCAAAAAAGGACAACCACCTCAACTTCAACAAGAATGAGGTAGATGAGCATCCTTCCATGGAGATACCGTTCATTGCACTCCTTTGAGTTGTTGTCTATTGTGTCTTTGTCAATCAATCTGCATCTCATCGCTTCCGTTTTAGTCATATTTGTATGTTTTTATGATCTTTTTGTGCCGGCCATGTTTTTCTGGGTTTGATAATTAGTTTGAGTTGAACTGATGGTTTGGCTTGTAACCGACAATAGTTCAAAGCTTCATTCATTATTACATTCATATTCTTTTTTTCTTTGTACAACTATTCATTCACAGTTGCAGATAAAAGTCAGGCTACACTAATGATATAATTATTATACACTATTTGCAGAATTAGATTCCAGTGGTGACTGTGTAGGATTGTTTACGACTCGTGTGATCAAATATTTGATAGATGGATGTAATCATTTCCAAAATTAAAGTGTTTTTATCTAACGAAGTAATCTGCTTCAATCCATTTTTGTTGGTGTTTAGCCTTTCAAAAACAGCCTTTTCACAAAGGGAGGCACCAGTATCAACGGGGCGGTCTAGCAGCAATCTAACAGCACCACAATGTACATTTATATAACCACAATCTTTTTATTTATTTTTATTTATATGTGATGTTTATGATGTCATGAAAGAGGAACACGGACATTACAGACGTAGCTTCATCCTAACTAATAGTGTTGTTGTTGTTGATGCAGATCATAACCGTGTTGGAGCAGCAGGACATGTGGTGGTTAGGTGAACTGCAGACCGGACAGAGAGGCTGGTTCCCCAAAAGTTACGTGAAGCTCATCTCCGCTAGCATGACGCCCCCCCCTGGTGCCATGCCGCGAATCAAAAACACAAGGTGGGTTAAAATGGTGCATCGAGTCAGAACGATGTGGATTCTGCAGGTTTCTGACAAAACCTTTTGAAAAAAACACTGAATCATGTTCCTTCCACTTTAGCCTCGAGATTCATGTTCTACTCCCTCATGCTGGATAGGTCTCACCTCTGGCTGCATCTCACCTCATTTAATCCCTTCAGAGGGACAGAAGCTACAGATCTTTAGATGGGATCTTTTAAACTCAACGGCAGAGATGATTGGAATGACATTATTTTGGCAGGCTCTCTATCCGCTTGTCTGAGCAAAAAAAAAAAAAAAATAAATATATATATATATATATATAAACCTCAAAAACATATTTTGTATACAGTGTAAATAATGAGTCTTTCTTCTATGTCTCTTCTAGTGAGCCTGGAGTATCAGAAAGCCCACCCAATGGAAAACGCCCGTCCCCTTCCCCAACAAAATCCTCTGATTCTGGAGAAGGTAACATACGCAAACATGTAGTAGTATTTTATTAATTTTTGTTGGGTGAGTAATCGTCATTGACTCTGTCCATGTGTGTGCAGAGTACGTGGCCATGTACACCTACGAGAGCAGTGAACAGGGAGACCTGAGTTTCCAGCAAGGAGATGTCGTCATGGTGACCCGGAAAGAAGGGGATTGGTGGACGGGCATGGTCGGGGGCAAGACGGGCGTCTTTCCCTCCAATTATGTCAAACCACGAGACTCTGCCTCAGAGGTGAGAGGTCGCTCAGAACATATGAGGCCAACCAGAACAGTCCGTTCTTCTTCTTCTTCTTTTTTTTTTTATATATTTGTAATGATTGTTACTGAAACTTTGTCTCTAGGCTTTGGGACCAGCAGGGAAGACGGGCAGCCTGGGAAAGAAACCAGGTGAGCTTTCAGTTACTCTATAATGTTGCTCCATCGCAGCTGCCGGAGCCTTTTCTGCACTTCCTTGATGCTGTCAAATGTAAATATGCAGCTAAAGCCACTAGACGTTTTAGTTCAATTTCAAAAGCTATGAAATACTGAACCTCATCTTCTCTCTCTCTCTCTCTCTCTCCTTCTCCCTCTTCCTCTCCCCCTCCCTCCCTCCCTCCCATCAGAGATCGCTCAGGTGATCGCCCCCTACAGCGCCACAGGAGCAGAGCAGTTGACGTTGGCTCCAGGACAGCTCATCCTCATCAGGAAAAAAAACCCGGGTGGCTGGTGGGAGGGCGAGCTCCAGGTATACAAGCACAAAATATATGCAAAGACATGTACATACACAAAGACTCGTAACTATTTTGTCTTTTTAGGATATTCAGTTGTTTTTAAAATGAATAGTTATGTCTGGATTTTGTTAATATCTAATAATTAGGTTTGAATTTGATGGCAATACAAGCATTTATTTACCTCCATATTGTTTGTCATATCTAATTGTGAGGACTCTGGTTACGGTTCATGAGCTCTGTGTTCTGATTGGTTCAGGCTCGGGGGAAGAAGCGCCAGATAGGTTGGTTTCCAGCCAACTACGTGAAGCTGCTCAGTCCCAGCACCAGCAAGACGACGCCCACAGAGCCCACCCCTCCGAAACTGACGCCGTCCAGCACGGGTACTCACACAGGTACACTCACGCATACACACACGCATACACACACGTATCCTGTCGCCGCCTCCGCAAGATGCTGGAAAACAAAATGAATCACGGGGTTCCTACGTAGTATGGAAAACTGTGTAATTGGGGAAAAAAGGAAAAGAGATTATGGAAAAATATTTGTTTTTCCAGTCTATTGCCACAACTGTGTAAACGTTTATTTAAATTGATATGACAAATGAATAACATTGCACTGTTTCACCATTGAACATTTTGGTGTTGGTTTGGTGATTTGAATGAGCTACGGTACTTAACTACAATATTTTATTAATTGGCAACGTAACCGCATCGGCTGCATAGTTGGAATATATTATTTACATAATACAAATCTAGCTATTTGCACTCGGATGTCAAATGAGGTGTGAAAAATGTACCAAGAGGTCCGGAATATTTTTTTTTAATTATTTTTAAATGGAAAATGTGTAGGAACCCTGGAATTACCTGAACCATCAAACCAGAAACATTTAAGCATATTATATTCCATTATTTATGGGAAAGCAGTTGTTTTTTTCTTTGAGAAAGTTGTGGTCCATAAATAACTTTGATAAAACTTTTTATACAACTTATATAAAAGTTGACATATAATATTGTCTGAAAAAAACCCAAATGAAAGCTATAGAGGTTAGTAAGATATTAAGAAAATAAATAATTTCATGATATAAGGAGAAAAATAACCTCTTTAACTGTCACATGTGACCTTGAAGTTGAAAATGTTGACGTCCGTCTCGTCTGCCTCCCTGAAGCGGTGTGTCAGGTGATCGGCATGTACGACTACGTGGCCCAGAACGACGACGAGCTGGCCTTCCTGAAGGGTCAGGTGATCACGGTGATCAACAAGGACGACTGTGATTGGTGGAAGGGAGAGCTCAACGGGAGGGAGGGTCTGTTTCCCAGCAACTACGTCAAACTCACCACAGATACCGACCCGAGCACGCAGTGTGAGTGTACACACACAAACACACACACACATAACCTCACATGAACACACACAATACACTAAAATGAACATACTCCATAGGAAAAGTGTAACACTCGCACACAGTCACACACTCACCCGCCCCAGAGCCAGGTGTGGAGGTGCTGTCCCTCTCTCTGTGTTTTACCCCGGATTGGTTTGGCCTTTGACCTTTTGACCTTGACACTCCTTTGGGCCTCTTTGACAACCTCCCAGTCTTGCAACACCTCTGGGTGGTGTTTGTATAGTGTGTATGTGCATGCGTGTGTGTGCTTGTGTGTATCTGCTTTGGTGTAAAAGTGTTTTCCCTTCTTCCTGCATGTTTCCCCTTCAGCATGATCCACCATAGACTCAGAGTTTCTAGAGCTGATGGTAAAAACCTGGAGGTTGTGGGTATTTTTTTTTAGCACTACTGACCCAAAATGTGTCTTTGTACTCTCGTAAAAATTATAAAAACATTATTTATAAGATTCTAATGCAGACATATTAGGACACATGAGCACCTTCGGTCCTACAAATACCGCTTTCTATCATTTATTTACTTTCAGTGACGTCATGACGATTAGGGTCATATCATTCCATTGTTTTACAAAATTAAAAGCTTATTATATAAAAAAAAAGTGATTTACAAAAGTTTTTATTGGACATGTATGAAGAATTTAGAAATATTCTTAAAAATATTCGGATAGCCCTAACAAAAAAGGTCTGTACTTATTAATAGAGGAACAGTCACAATTTCATGGAAACAAGACATTTCCCGTTTGCAGTTGTTTAAAAACAGCGTTGTCTCTCTATATTTTTATTAGAGAGCGCTGACGAATACATTTTTGTAATTATAAAATGTCCTGTTCAGTACACAGCCTTTGAAATTAGAATATTAGCCGATGCATCTTTATCAGATTTCTGTCCTCCCGTATCCAGTTACAAGTTCTCTCGTTAGTGAGAACAACAAACTGCCGCTCTAGAAGCTCTATTTCTATGCCAGGTTAGAGCACACCTCCACACGCTCTGTCTTGCTGCACGCTCCACCCACCTAGCGCCCGATTGGTTGTTGTTGGTGTTGTTGTTGTTTTGTTTAGTTGTTTTTGTTGATGTTGTTGTTGTCGTCCTCTCTCTAGGATCATATCATTACCCAGAACCCCCCTCTCCTCAAAGCCCTCAAAGAGACCCACTAGGCCACGCCTACTAGGCCACTCAACCAATGGGACAGCAGCAAGAGGTCACATGACCCGGAAATGGCGACTCTCCACCAATAGAAGCCAGAGACAAACAGACAGACAGACTGTAACGTTAATAAAAAAAAAAAAAAAAAAGAAAAAAGACGCCCAGTGGTGGCGAGAACTCTCTCTGCATGGCTCTGACTGGACTTTGCCAAAACTCTGTTTATCTAAGGCTGTGGCTCCAAACAGCACTGTTCCAACAGGAGGGAGATCAATAGTCAGGGCTCCTCTCCTCGCGCCAACTTTCTTCTTCTCTTCTCCTGACATCTTTTTATTGTTCTACTTCCCTACTTCTGTTTTATCGGTCAGAAAAGGCGCTTTTAGAGAAGGAGGGAGAAGAAGAAAAAAAGAGGAGAGACGAAAAGACTATTGAGCTCCTTTCTCCCAGATTGGACTGATGAACATGTGTGTTTGACTGGATCACAGTGACTGTATACACACACACACACACACACACACACACACTAACACGCACACACACACACACACACACTAACACACACAGCCCAATCGTAGCGTGGTACAGTGGATAGTGGGTCATTTTGTGGCTTTATTGGAGATTCTGTCATTAGAATCAGTAGTTCAGCTCATCCCGCTCCCCTTTTTTTAATTAATTTTTTTAATATTTTATTTAACCTCCCATTGGTTCGGCGGCTTCGTTCACCTGTCAATCAAAAGCGCTGGCTCCCCCCCCCCCTTCCCCCCATGCCCCCCACTAACCCCCCTCCCTCCCTACAGCTTCACAGAAAGACCCACTATCTGCTGGAGGACAAGTCTGTCAAAGTCTCCTCCCCTCTCTTTACATCTCCTCTCCTCAATGCCAAAGACTCCTCTTCCCTCCTTATTTTCTCCTCCTCCTCCTCCCCCCACCACCACGAAAAAAAAGGAGACGAAGAGGAGAGGAAATGAGGCAGTATTGAGACGCGTCCCACAGCAGACGAGTGCTAAGTTTCCACCCAGGATGCAGCTCCCTTCTATGGTTTTCCAGTTGGTCTGCTCCTCCTCTTTCTTTCTCTTTCTCTTTCTCTGCTAGGGAAGGAGGCATAGAAGGGAGCGAGCAGCTGGAATGGGACTCAGCCCCGTAGCTCAGGGCTATAAATGCAAAGCCATGCTGTAACTGCTTAGCATACGAGCTAACCACATTACACGCACACACGTTAAATGCAACATGGTACAGAGAGTTTGCACACAACCTAAAACACACACACACACACAGACGTATCTCTCTCTCTCTCACTCACACACACACACACACACACACACACACACACACGGTGATAATGTTTTTATCCGTTGTAGTGTAACATTCTGAATATGTATTAACTTTAACTGATCAGTTTTATGTTCTGTTGTTGTTATTTTTGTTTACAAGTTTATTGTTTTGTCTGTTGCTATGAGGATGAGATGCTGTCACACTGTATGAGGGCGAGACCAGGATGATGGGCAGTCACATGACACACGAGACGGATTTGGTACTAAACATGTCGGGGTGGAGAGAAAAAACCGAGCCCGTCGTCAGATCTTTGAATCATTCCAGTTAAAGGAATATTTTGACATTTTTGTGAAACGCGTTTATTTGCTTTCCTAATGAGCGTTGAGTGAGAAAATGAATGTCTGAGGCTCCGTATTGACCGTTAAAAACACGGGAGTGATGTTGATCTTCACGTCTCGCACAAGAAAGCCAATAAGCATATTTCCCAAAATGATAAACTAGTCCTTTTTTAAATAGCTCAGCTGTTTTGTTTAGTTGTGGCTCAACTTCACAAACTAGTGTTTTTTTTTTTTTTTTTTATATATATAATTTGAGCTTTACCTCCTTTTTCCACACTGTGATGCACCTTTTTAAAGGGTTTTAGCTCATCGTTACCGGACTTCATGCACAAAAAAGCTGATTTTACGTTTGCCAATCAAACTTTGAACACACTAAATGTCTTCAGCTTCAGATCTTTACAGCTCATCATATCATATTTTATCATATGACTGATTATCGGGTCTAACTAAAAACTAACCGACTGCATAGCCTCACTTTCAAATAATATATATACTGTACATTATCTGTTACCATGGTGACCCCCACCTCCCCCTCCCGGTGTATGTTTTGGATTTCCCACAGCAACAGACTAGTGTTATAGTGGTGGCCATATCAGATTTGTATTGGTTTTGTTTATCCAGATGACAGTATTGTGATTTCTTCTTTTTCTTTTTTTATGTTTACCCTCAGAAACACAAACAACAAGTGAAAACGATTATTGAGCTACGCAACTTTTTTATACAACAAGCAATAGAGTTGTTATTATTATTATTATTATTATTATTGTTGTTGTTATTAACCTGCTTGGATCCCATTGGCTCCTCGAGTGTGTCAGTATTGGAGGTGGAGGTCTCTGATTGGGCGACGGAGGCCGTCGGTTGTCAGACTGGTTCAGAACCGATCCTCGTGTTCAGGGTCCGAGTGGAGTTTCTCCCAGTCTGGTAACCGACGGTCGGGACGTCGTCCCAGTCCGAGTGAGTATTTTAGGAACAAGGACCCGACGAGACCAGAGCCGTGCAGCAACATTACGCCTCCTCATAATACCTGTTACTACATGCTAACACTCCCACCTGCAGACATTTCTCTCCCTATTAGCATTAAGTTCATATCAGTTTGGGGGACTCACCGTTCTGCAGGTGGAAGCAGACCAGACTCTAGCTAGAAAACTGGGATTTGTAACATGTATGTCTTTTTTTATTATTTTAACATAAGACACACACACACACACAGTTTGCTCTGAAGCGTGGCTCTGGTCTAGTCTGGTTTGTTTTAAGAAAAACATAAATAAAAGCTCTGTATGATTTATAGTTAATCTAATGAATGATAACGGTTGACGCTTCATGTGGATTATAAATAGCAGCTCTGGTGAATGGACGAATGCATTAACAGCCAAATGTAACGAGACTGCACTTGGTGTCGAGTGAGTGAGCGAGCGAGTGAAAACGAAGCATGAATGAGCAATTTTATGGACGCGAATGGTCAGATGGATACACAAAGGAACGAAAAGGATACTTGAATGAGCGAATGAAACGTGCCGAATGTTGGCGTCGCCTTGATGGTAAAAACAAAATGTCCCGAGGGTTTTTATTGGTGAAGATTTTTGATGAAGCGGTTGAATCTGACTGGTCCTGATGATTAAATGCTCTGAGACAGACTGCAGCCTTGTTACTCTCTCTCTCTCTCTCACACACACACACACACACACACACACACACACACACACACACACACACACACACACACACACACACATTCACTCAGACTTGTAATGTACAAGGTATCTTGTCTTAAATGTAAAGATGCCTCCTGTTTAACTAGTGTTTGTTGATTAAAGTTTAGAATTTAACAGTTTGTTGAACATGTATAAAATAAGTTACATCTATTAAGTTTGTTAATAGTGAGCTAAATGACTTAGAGCTACGTTTATAAATATTTTTAATCAATGTTGAGCGTCTTTGCAGCTTTAAAAAATAGACGATTTTATAAGGCAATAATATATCACAGCTTATGTTGTTCCTCAAAAACTGAAATGTTGGCTCAACTAAATGTTGTTTGATTTCAACTTTTGGACGTCTAGCAAACTGTTGATAAGCGCAGCAGAGCCCAATCATATCTCGGTCGTATGTTTGTGGGGCGAAATCAACTGATTCCACGGCAGATGTGCGTTTATAACAAAAAGCCTCCAACTATTGTTATTTAGATAATAAAAGTCATAAATATCTTCATAAATACCACACTGTTGGGGAGACTGCTGTTAAGTGCAGTTGCGTGTCAACATCCAGGCAGTTTCTGCTTTCTAGTCAAAACTGAAGCCGCATTAGGAAGCTTCCTTGTCTAGTAAAGTAAAAAAGAACCACTATCAAAAATATGAACTATTAATAGACGTTCCTCTTTAACTTCTACACATGTACGCACATGTTTAGGACATCTTAATGAAAGAAACACATATAATCACAGTTACACACACACACACACACACTCACACAGACTCACATTGCAGACTTTTGACTCAAACGTTCCTCCAGAGCGTTCCACTGTCTCTCAGGTATGTATTTTGTTGGTGATGTGTGAATACAGGTATGACGTTTGAGGTATGATGTTTATTTCTTATTTATTTTCTTGCAGGCGTCGGGATGTTCGATTGACGGCTGTATGTTGTGACGTTTGTCTTTTCAGGGTGCGCTGACCTCCACCTGCTGGACATGCTGAGTCCCATGGAGAGGAAGAGGCAGGGCTACATCCACGAGCTCATCGTCACCGAGGAGAACTACGCCAACGACCTGCAGCTCGTCACCGAGGTAACGGCACACAGAGATGCGTCTGTTACTGATGACTTGTGTATTATATAGACATTATGGAACACAACACACTCACCACTTGTTTGTGGTTATTTACCGAGAATATTTGTCGCCACGCAGCATCGAGATTTATATCAGTGTAGATGTCGGTTGAACGTTTTACTGTCACGTGATACTTTTGCTTCCACTATGCCAAGATTTAAACGGAGCAGGAAACAAAAATACACTTTATTTTGCCGAAAATCGGCGTGAGACATTTGCTATTTGCTTCATTTGGCTTGAAGTACTGATTTTCGTAAAAAGGACTTCAAAACCCAGATGCACAAACAAAACTTTTATCAACAATCGAGCAGTAAACAACTGATTTCCCATTGTGGGATTTAAAGTAGAGAACAGATTTTCCAGTAAAATGCAAAAATCTGAAAACAAATATGTGTTAAGATTTGGAGTGACTTCTCTTTGTGTGTTTAGATCTTCCACAAACCTCTGCTGGAGTGCGAGCTGCTGACGGAGAAGGAGGTGGCCATGATCTTCGTCAACTGGAAGGAGCTCATCATGTGCAACATCAAACTGCTCAAGTAAAGAGAAACGCACCGAACACTTATTACGTTAAAGATAAACTTGCGTGATCATTTAATTCCTCGTTGCCCGACCTGAAACAGAAAGGTGTGCTATTTTTGGGAGGTTTGGTTCTAAAATTTTAAGTAGAATTATTTATAGGTTTTCCCTGAAAAAAAAACCCAGAAGACCAAACTTCCCATCATGCCTCTCTCCCCCCCTGCAGGGCTCTGAGAGTGAGGAAGAAGATGTCGGGCGACCGGATGCCCGTGAAGATGATTGGTGACATCCTGACCAACCAGCTGCCTCACATGCAGCCATACATCAGGTTCCGTCTATCATCTTTTAACCCCGTCTTTCAGGGAGTCGCTCGATTTCTGTCTTCATAAACCGTTGTCGTGTAAATGTTATTGTTTTCTAATTCTGCGATCATTTTTAAAAAAAAAATTTTATGTGTGTTTGTGTGTTCAGGTTCTGTTCGTGTCAGCTGAACGGAGCCACGCTGATTCAGCAGAAAACTGATGACAACCCTGAGATCAAAGACTTCCTGAAGGTAGCCCCCCCGCCCCCTAAGCAGCTCTTATCTGTAGGCCTGCCTTTATTCTCTCCCTCTCTCACACCCACAGACACACACACACATTTTTCTGTGCAGCACTTTGTGAGAGTTTATGTCTGTTTTAATAGAGTTTTCCATTATGACCTGAGGCTAAGTCAACGTTCTGCATGAATTATTAAAAGGCACAATGGAGTAGGGTTGTAAACAAACCCTCTTTCACCCCCGGGTTCAACGAGGGTTTCGGTGCTCGCCGAAGTTTTGAAACGAGCCTCGTCATCATCTTGGCGTTTGGCCTCGCTGTATTTGCGTTTTCTCAGTTACTTCCTCCTGGATGTGTGCTCACGATGCGGCACCTGGTCGCTACGTCTGTGCAGGAGGCGACGCCCACAAACGTACCGAACGCAGCAAAAGGAGAAAAATCCAGGCAGATACCGACACCGTGACACCACTTCTATCATAAGTGATGATTGAGATATGAATCTGCGCATTGTTTTTTTTTCAGGAAAATCCTACTCGTTGATAAAGTCAAAAGTACATATTTGTCCTCTCGTGAGTTGCTGAGTCTTGCAGATTAGCTTGCCTTGTGTCAGATAGAACGGGATTATAAGCGGCAAAGAAAAAGTCTCTTTCCAGAAATTATGACCCGGTGACTCAAAATAATCCACATACTTGAGCAGTTTCATGAAGGAACTATGTATAAATACATTAGCAATAGAGTTCACCCAGCATTATATAGATGATATTTTGATTTACAAATTTTAAAAGTCCACTCAAGTGTGAAAAGCACTGATTTCCGTGTTTCCTCTGTGTCTCTCTCTCCATCAGAGGTTAGCGATGGATCCCAGGTGTAAAGGGATGCCTCTGTCCAGCTTCCTGCTCAAACCCATGCAGAGAGTCACGCGCTACCCGCTCATCATCAAGAACGTACGTGTCGCGCACAAACAAACTAAAGGACGAGTCGAGACATTTAAAATCACTTCTAATGTGCTTTTTTTTTTTAAATCCCCCTCTTGCTTCTTTTCCTCGCTTGTCGTTATCGGCTGCAGATCATAGAAAACACTCCGGAGCCGCATCCAGACAACAGCCATCTGAAAGCTGCTCTGGAGAAAGCAGAGGAGCTGTGCTCACAGGTGAACACACACACACACACACACACACACACACACATCAAACTAACTAACTCTACATTAAACTGAGCTGGAAACTGGAAACAATAAATGAGCATTAAGTTACAGAAGGTAGGAAAACACTGTCTCCGGCTGCCACTTGTACGGTGCCGAGACAAGAATATGATCATTTCCAACTAAGCGATAATTCAGTATGATGATTTATCGCCTTTCAACTGAAATCATAGAGCCAAATATTGTGAGACACAATTACGTCGTCCTAGTTAATAATAATAACAACAACAACCACATACTAAGTTTCTCAGAATATCGGATTATTTGGCACTTCTCAATAAAATGAGAAAATACTTCATAAGTATGTGGAATAAGTATTTAATTTCCACAAGAGCATACAAAACCGTGTGGCTATTTAATATTTAATAATAGAATTACCAGATATGTTGTTATGGTGATGTATATCGCTATCTTGATGTGAAATTACCTGGATCGTGATGGAAGATTTTGCCAATATTAGTTACAACTTCTGCCTTCTGCCCCTCTTTCTTTATCTTCCCTTTTTAACTAATATTTAGGAAAATGAAGAAAAATGATTAAATTGAAAAGTAGGACAGTAAATGTTCATTACAGGCTGGAAAACAGAACTTTGGATTCTTGTGTGTCAGTTTATGGAGGTAAAAGTCTGTTTAGTATATATGTGATATCTTTAACAATAACTGTATTTAATAATTGTCAGTAAAATGAATGTGTGTGTGTTTAGGTGAATGAGGGCGTCAGAGAGAAGGAGAACTCAGATCGTCTGGAGTGGATTCAGGCTCACGTCCAGTGTGAAGGCCTGTCTGAGGTAACTGCCACACACACACACACACACACATCTCTTCTGAACAAATTCAACATAATAACACATAATAATAATAATAATAACACATAATAAATACAACCAGAAGCTAATTTTTCTTTTTTTATATATATATTTAGCCTTAATTTATGCAGTATAGGTTGGCTAATAACGCCCAGTTTAATAGAACAACAGCAACAAAATAACAATAATAGACTCATTATTCAAACATTAATTTAATTGCAAAAAATATATGTATTAAATTTGATGATGTTCCTGTAGACTTTAATCATAATGTTTGACATTTTGTAGTCGAAGCTATTAAGAAATAATCACCTTGTCCGTCTCTGTCCTTCAGCAACTGGTGTTTAACTCCGTCACCAACTGTCTGGGTCCCAGGAAGTTCCTCCACAGCGGGAAGTTGTTTAAAGCCAAGAGCAGCAAGGAGCTCTACGGCTTCCTGTTCAATGACTTCCTGCTGCTGACTCAGGTGACCTCATGCTGCGTATTACTTCTGCTTCCACCACACGTCGGAGGGAAAGGTTTTCATGTGACAGCTGGAGTTACTTGTTCAGATTAGGATTTTTTTTTAAACACACGATCAGTTTGTTGAAGATTAAAACAAACGTTTCAAGCCCCTTGATTTGATTTATTTAAGAGCAGATGAAGAAATAATCAGAATCAGCTTTAATCTCTGACCATGTTCTTACACAGAAATAGAAATAATAGAAAGCCGGGCAGATGAAGGTAAAGAATAGACAGGATTGTTATGTACACAGGTACAGTAGTGAAAAATAGTTTTAAATATAAATATATAAATTTATATATGAAGAGTAACGATGACCAAAAATTAAATAAGAAAATTAACAAAACATTATAAATAATTAGAATATGCTAGGGAGCCTAAAATACTTCACGGGTCTCTGTCAATTTTATAAAAATAATAAATTATTAAATAAAATATGATTAAAATAAATATACTCTAAATAATAAAAAAGAACATAAAGTCATTAAAAGAAATCTTCTAAAAAGTAAATGTATATGAAACTAAATAATAGAAAAATAATAATAATCAAGACTAAAGACTAACATGAACTAAACACCAGTTATAGAAATCTATATAAAAAAAAACCATTGTTTTTATTTTACTTATTTTAATGTATTGAAAAACATTTGGTTTGTAGAACTTTGTTTTTTTCCTCTCAATCCTCTCACAACGGTTCAGATTTCTCTTGTGAGAGACTTTAGAAAGGGCCTTTCTGTTTATAATTATAAAGTAATAAAAACAATCTAATAATGTCAAGTATAATAATATATCACTTATGAGGGGCATTTATGTTTGCAAAACAAGTACTTTTACTTTTTGATTTATTTTTAGATGGTAGCATTCATACTTTTACTGCAGTGAATAATCTGAATACTTGACAGAAACCTATTTCCAGTTTCTAAATGCGTATTTCTCTTTGTTCCCTCTCTCAGGTGACCAAACCTCTGGGCTGGTCGGGCTGCGACAAAGTCTTCTCTTCGAAAACACACCTGCAGTACCGCATGTACAAGACGGTGAGCCGACACACACACTTTTAAAACACACACGTGGACTTTCACACACTCTCCTTCAGATTTGAGCAAAATGCTGCTTGACTGTAGATTTCTCTTTTATTCGTCATAGTTTTTATGTTTTGTTTCAAAACTTGCAATGGCGATACTTAATCAGAAATATTGTTAAATCAGTTTTAAAATATTTCTAATATAAAAAAATGATAAAATACAATATTTTCTATTTAACCTTTATTTAACCAGGTTGATCACATTGAGATTTTAAATCTCTTTTTTACAAGGCCAATAAAAAGGTACACCACATAAAAACACAAAATAATAGAGAAAAAAACATTAAACAAATTCACATTAAAGAGACGACAGACTTAAAACAGACTAGCAAATTGTATCAATAAAATAATTGTCATTCAGTGCTCAAGTGATCCTTAATCCTGTTTTTAAAATCTTGCATGTCTATGAAATAATCTAGTTTAAAATAGTTCACACCAAGATGAAGGTCCAAAAACTTTTCAAAGCACTTTCACTCAAAACAGATTCAAGAAATAACAAACAGAATTTGTCCGCATGGTCTGAGGTCGGAGCTTCTTCTGACGTCAGTAAAGAACATAGATGAGGAGACAGGTCGTGTTATTTAAATCAATATGAAATACGTCAGTTAAAACATCTTGAATCTGTTTGTTTTTTTTTAAACCGGCAGAATTTGTCCCGGTGTTACAGGTCAAATTAACCCCCACCCAGATTAAACCTGGGTATACTTTGGCCCAGGCCAGAGTATACCCAGGGGATAAACTGTCCTAGGCCAAACTATACCCGGGGGTCTAAAATAGCCTAGGCCAGACTATACCCCTCCAGGCAGGGCCGGTCCTTCCTATAGGGATCATAATGTCAGGTAATCTTGATAGTTAGCTAACGTTAGCTAGCCAGTAAAGGGGTGTGACGTTCGTTATTGCCATTCAGTCAGCTGTACCGCAATTTGCAATTTTCATTTGTTATTATTATTATTATTATTGTTTGCTAGCTACAGTTGTGATTTGTTTTGATTCTTTAGTGTGCACTTTGCATTTCTTCTTAGCTCTTGTTCTTGTGATAAATAAAGGTGCAGTACTTTACTGTAGAACTGTTAAGAAGTTTTGAATTTTTCTTTTTTTGGGGGAGGCGCCAGGGGTGAAGCTTGCCTATATAAGCCCCGCTTAATGCAAGCAGAGGAGTAGAGTTTGCTGAGGCGAGGTGGGATAGCTGCTTCCTCTAACACCAAACTCTTTAGTTTACCAATTTTGACAACCATGGAAGACCAACTGTATGACCAGATTTTGAGATTCTACACTGCAACACAACAAAAGTATCCCCAGTGGATTTACGATCTACCTCCAGAGAAACGTGTAAATGCCAAGTCCCAGTTCAGACAAACAGCTAAGCCATATCGAGCAGAAGGAGGGATTCTTTACCATGGGGAAAAGGAGGTTCTCACTAAAAGCCGACTGCCAAATATCCTGAAGGCCTGTCATGACAACCCAATTTCTGGTGGCCATTTTGGCAGAGATAAAACATTAGCCAAAATCTCTGACTGTTATTACTGGAGGGGAATGAAGAACGACGTTCACCAACATGTCAGAGCTTGTCAAAAATGTTTTGTCATAAATCCCAAAATCAGCAAGGAGGCTCCACCACTCAACAGTATACCAGTGCCTGGAAAAGTATGGAGCTTAGTCGGGATTGATATGATCGGTCCCCTTCAGGAAACAAATATATATAAATAACAATAACAAATATATAGTTGCTGCCACTGATCATTTCTCCAAGTGGACTGAAGCAACAGGTGTTCCAGATAAGAGTGCCAAGTCAATAGCAAATTCTTTGTACTCTGTTATTTGCCGCCTTGGCTGTATGGACACTCTGATTAGCGACCAGGGACGAGAGTTTGTGAACTCGATCATCGACAACCTGATGGAGCATTTTCAAACAGATCACCGCATTTCATCTGCCTACCACCCACAAACAAATGGCCAACGGGAACGTGACAATCGAACACTCAAAGAATCTCTTAGTAAGCTTGTCAATGACCAAAGAAACAACTGGGACCAGTTCATCCCTGGTGTTCTGTTTGCCTCTCACACATCTGTGCATGCCTCAACCAAGTGCACTCCATTTGAGGTCATGTATGGACGGAAGGCCAAGCTTCCTATTGACCTCAAACCCTCAGAAGATGACACTGTGGACCCCATGCCTCTTTCAGATGATGCCAATCCTGATGTGCGGGATACACTGACAACCATTCAGAAAAAGCTCCACTCAACCGTCAGTACCAACATCCACTCTGCCCAGGAACACCAGAAGCGTGCCTTATAATAAATCACTGCTGGCTCCATCGTTTATATCAAGAATCAGCGCCGTATTAATCGCATGGGTTCAAAGATGGAACCACGTTGGGTTGGACCCTACTTAGTTGTGGAATCCTTGACCAAGGGACGAGTAAAACTTAAGAACAATAAAACTGACCAGATACTGAGGAACACCTACCACGCCAGCAACCTTAAGATTTACCAGGATGAAGAGGCTTCTCCACCACCCCAGTCCCCTGATGATTCTCCCAGTAACTCTGCCAATGACAGCCCAAAGCAAAAGACACTCAAAAGACCACGTGAAGAACCAGACAATGATGACATCTACATCTCACAGAAACACAAGCAGAACAAGACTTTCAACCCACTTCCAAGTTCAGGAAGGAAGTATCTTAGCACCACTCTTGGCCTTACATTTGGTAAGGTTGTGTACTGTGGACGCACAAAGGACCTTGGACAACCACGGCGTACATATAAAACCAAAGGTGATGGGAACTGCTACTTCCAGGCCATCAGCTACATCCTGACAGGATCAGAGGACAACCACTCCCTTCTCAGAGATAAAGTTGGCCACCACATGAACACTGACTTGACAAAAAATCTACAGGACTACTTGAACCAAAATGTGAATGAATATGTGAACACCTCTGGCATCTCTCGTGATGGAGTCTGGGCAACTGATGCCACAGCGAATCTGTTGAGTTGCGACATCGTCATCCACACAAAAGTCGGTGACTCTATGGATTGGTTGACCTATCCCGCAAGCTTCAATCTGCAGTCATCAACAGAACATGCACTTTATCTTGAAAACAAGCATGATCATTTTGATGTTGTTATCAGTGTTTAACTTTGAACATTTATATTGTAGCGAGGATTTGCTAGTCTTAGAAGTTGAAGTTTCAGGACGTTATGACTTTTATTACATTATGTTACAATTGCATTATGTTTTGGATATGTGCTTTTATTTTAATGTGTAACACTACTGAGAAATGTGGTAGTAATCTTTGATCTTTGAGGAGGTTTTGATGTTGTTATCAGTGTTTTAACTTTGAACATTTATATTGTAGCAAGGACTTGCTAGTCTTAGAGGTTGAAGTTTCAGGACGTAGTAATCTTTGATCTTTGTGGAAGTCTAATATTTTTTTCTGTTTTTCTGGTTGAAGTAATAAAAGTCTATGTTTTAGAGTTTTAAGATTTAAGTCAGTTAGCTTTCTCACTTAACTTACCTGACAAAGCTGAACCCCCAATAAAATGTTGAAAAATTAAGTAATTCTTGTGTATATCACTCAACACTACTGATATCATGGGCGTATAATCTGGCCTGAGGGTTATGAATTGGCCTAGGCCATAATATACCCGGGGTATAATCTAGCCTAGGCCCCTTTAACCCCAGGTACAGTCCGGAATGGGGGTATACCCTGGCCTGTTACACCGGTTATCAAAGTGAAGTAGAATTTATCTTGACTAGACGTGACCTGCAGTAAATGTATCGACACTGTTCATGTCTCCTCCAGCCGATCTTCCTCAACGAAGTGTTGGTGAAGCTGCCGACGGACCCGTCAGGAGATGAACCGCTGTTCCACATCTCTCACATCGACCGAGTGTACACGCTCCGAGCTGAGAGCATCAACGAACGGTAATATATTGAAACACATTCTGAGTTATGGCCATCATTCTTAATAGTTGTTATGGTATATTACTGCTGAGGTTTTGAACTAATCTGCTTGATTTATTGTCTCTGGGCTCAAAATATCTACAGTTATTTAAAAAAAAAAAAAGCATGTTTTTTTTGTTTTTATGTTTTCGCAGGACGGCTTGGGTTCAGAAAATTAAAGCGGCTTCAGAACTCTTCATTGAGACGGAGAAGAAGAAGAGGGAGAAGGCGTATCTAGGTGTCTGTCGTTTTTCATTTTCCTCCATCCAGATCGTTTTGTTCCAGGCAAAAGAAGAAAAAACAAACTGTTTCACAGATTCATTCCTTTGTGTGTCTTTGTCTCAGTTCGTTCTCAGAGAGCCACGGGTATCGGTCGACTGATGGTCAACATCGTGGAGGGAATCGAGCTCAAACCCTGTCGCTCCCATGGTACGCACACACACACAAGTTTTACATTTAATTATGTATCTTCACAAAAAATATATGTGTTTATGAAGTTTACATTCTTCTTCATCGCTCTTTAAAACCCTTTATCTAACTTTTGGCCGGTGATTCAGCCATTTATTATGATGTCGACCGCTAAGAATGCTACGTTTAGCAAATGTATATTATATATATTTTAATACGGTTTGTTTTCACCCAAAGCGTGACCTAAATTCTGTTGAGGAAATAAAGCGTCCACACCTAAAATACAAGGTTTTCGTTATTAGTAATGTATAAAGTAAAAATGTGATGTTGCGGACTTCATCCAGAATGTAATTGGTATGAACGAAGAGGAAAAAACTAATATTTGAACAAATGCAAAATGCAAAACAAAGCCAAAGGAGTTTATGTAAGAAATATTTTGAAAAGGAAATTTGTTTAGTGATTTTGATTTGAATTTGATGAATAACAAAATAGAAAATTGCAGAAAAAAAATCCTATTTTGTTTTTGTTATTTTCAGTATGTAAATTTAACGGGAATTGTACAAAATAGTGAGAGAAGGTGTAGTAAGCTATGGCTTCAGACTGCACTTTTTCGGTCAGCAGGAACTTGCTTTGGGTTTTTCACTTTTTCAAAAGTAATAATTTATTATTATGTTTTTATTTTTTTTTCATATGTGTATTTGAGTTGAATAAGTTGAAAACAACCAAAATAAATGGAAGAGTTTAAGTTCTTGTCTAGTGTCTGAAGTAGTAACTGTTTATGGTCCTCTGTTAATAGAAAGAGATGAGATATAGATATCTATAGATATCTATATATATATATATATATTTTAATAATACAAATACCTGTTTGTGTCTTTGCAGGGAAAAGTAACCCATACTGTGAGGTGACCATGGGTTCACAGTGCCATATCACAAAAACATTACAGGTGGGTTTTTTTTTAATTTACTACTGTTCCATTATTGTCAAAAGATTAAGAGACATTTACGAGGGTTTATTATTGTTTCTCTTCCGTCACTTATTCTGTGATCCTCCATTAGAGACTAATACAGTTAGACAGGTGTTGAATGCGAAAGCAGAGACGGTCCAAGTGTTTTGTCTCGTTAGTTTGAAGTGCCATAGGTCTAATTTTATAATTAAAACTGTTTAGAAAATAATTTAATCAAGTTCTGTATAGTTCAAAGTCTGCTGAGACAAAATTCCATCTCTTGGCTGTTTTAATGTTTTATTATTTAGTTTGAATAAAGATCAACGCTGACTCTCATAGAAATAGATAAGTCTGTTATTTGTAAATAACTTCCATATACTCACTTTGCTGCGTCTCTCTCTCTCTGTGAAGGACACATTGAATCCGAAGTGGAACTCCAACTGTCAGTTTTTTATAAAGGACCTTGAGCAGGACGTCCTCTGTGTCACTGTGTTTGAACGAGACCAGTTCTCACCCGACGGTCAGTCGCAGCAACACTAACTGATAATCCCTCAGCTTCACCAGCAGAGATACATCGCTTCATTTCATGTATTTCCATCTCACTCTCTCTCTCTCTCTCTCTTTTTGACGTCCCACCAGACTTCCTAGGCAGGACAGAGATCCGGTTGGCTGAAATAAAGAAGGACCAGGGCTCCAAAGGACCAATCACGAAGCGGTTGCTGCTCCACGAGGTTCCCACGGGAGAGATCGTCGTCAGGCTGGACCTCCAGCTGTTTGAGGAGCCGTGAAAAAAGAAAAAAGAAACCTGGACAGGATCCTACTGGGGCTGGATCGGACGGAATAAGGGATCTAAGAGATATATGAGGGGGACCAGACAGCTGGGCTGGATTAGACCGGACTAGACGAGACCGGACTGGATTCTCTTAGTTTGGGTTGAGTAATTTGGAAATGTGCACCACTATTATAGAAAGAAAACTGGGTCCTGAATTCAGCAGCTTCCAGTCAAAATGTGATAGTAACACCAAAGTGTTTGGATCTTCCTCTTTCCAAACACGGTTTTAAAAAGTCAGCACAAAGTCAGAAGTTTTGAGACGACGTGTCACTTTTCTCTGATTAAATTGAGACTACAGGTGAATAGGGTAAGAAATGTGACTAATAGATATCACCAGGAAACTTCCCCAGTTGATCACTGATATTAAGACAATTATTTTTTGTATTACACGTTTTCTGAAAATGTTATTTTGAATATGCAAATGAGGCATTATCTTATTAAATATGTGCTAATTTGCAGACATTTCCAGAACAGAAAACTGAACACTGGATGAAGCCAGGTTCAAAATTCTTGTTGCATTTTCGCGACATATTAGAGTCAAAGGTTTTGACTGAGGGAGTTTTAGATATTACTTTTTATCACTCCATAAATCAGAAAGTACTGTCAACAGACATAGAAAATGGCCATGTTTTTAGTAACAAAATGTTGTATAAATCAAGCTATGAATGATATCTGAACAAACCCCTCTGTAGAAACATTCAGAATATAGCGAGGAATGAAAGTGGAAAGTTTGGAGGATGTAAGAGCTGCTGAAGTGGAGATTTCTGGATCAGAGTCTGAGAAAAAACTAATTTAGAGAAAACGGCCTTTAAAGAGATGTTTTGTTAAATTACAGACATTTTGAAGACTCTACAAGTGACTAGGGTAAAAAATTTACTAATAGATATCATCATGAAACTTCCCCAGTTGATCACTGACATTAAGACAATTATGTACTAAAATGTTATGTTTAAATATGTAATGAGGCATTATCTAATGGTAACTTCTGGTTAATTTAGGAGACATCTACAGACGCAAATAGACAAAGTAATAAAATAAGACCCATAAATGTCTATTTTGGTCGTCTTCTTTCCATGTTAGGGAAGCAAAATTGCAGAAAATCAATAAATTGACCCGGGTCTCTCTGCAGGTTCTCCAAATGTCTTACAAACACTTTAACGTCTTAAATTATATTTTACTGGTTTTAAAAATGTGTCTGTTTCTTGAACTGCTGCTTATCCAGTGAGAGATTGTTCCAGTTCAGCTTTTAGACGAGCAGCTCTTATAACGGACTCCATCGTGATAATTAGCTCAGTGGGAAGCACGATGGTGCAGTACCAAGACCTTTCTACTGCAGTCCAGTCTAGTCTAGTCTAGTCCAGTCCTCCCTAACAGTCTGGTCCAGTTCAGTATTTAGTCCACTGAATCCAGTCCGGTCCTCTTGGAGATCAGCCGGGTCTTTAATGTTATCTCTTCCTCTGCTTCATCAGACAGTCTCAGACACTCCAGTGACAATCCTTCCTTTTAGTCCCAAAACCCCCAATCCCCCTGTGTGTGTGTGTGTGTGTGTGTGTGTGTGTGAGAGACAGACAGGTGTGAATGATTGTGTGTGTGTCTCGGTGGACGGCTAATTAAAAGGTACATTTTTATTTCTTTTTTCTTTTCTTTTATTCAAGTCTTACAAACTCTCTGAGTCTTAAGTCAAACTCAGGCTTTCAGCTGAAAGACTCTGCATCAAAAGGGACTTTTTGAATCCATCTGTTTTAAACCTTCACTGGACACTTGCCACATTATCGCAAAAAAAAGAAAAAAGAAGAAAAAAAGCTAAATATGTACAGGTTTAACAAACAATGCTAAGAAGCGGGAAATGTAGACAGAATTTCCACCAATACGTGACAAGTGTCCGGTGTAAATTAACATAAAAATGTCCCTTTCACGTGTATAATAATAATAATAATAATAATAATAATAGTATTGCTGGAACACAGGGAACAGGTGTGACAGATCATTTCAGTTGAGGTACTGTCGAGAAGAATGTCTTAAGTTTTCTTATTTTCTGTGACGTTGGACGCACACGTGGGGGGGGTCGTAGTTTTTAGGTGATTTCTGTCACACATCTGGCCTCTGTTGTGTTGTTGCTGCTGTGTGGAGGCGTCGCTGTGGCCGTCACTATGCAGGTGGGAGGAGGAGCCCTAAGGGGCGGGGGGGGGGGCGGGGCCTCGAACATGCTAGGTACTACGTTGTGTTTTATAGGAACAGCCTATTAGAAGAATTCTACACTCGAACCCTGAGGTAGCTCAATGTAAAATAATTAAAAGTTTTAGTGTGCGTCGGCACTCCCAGCACTTTTAAAACACACACACACACTGTCGCTGCACAGCAGGACTCGACTGGACAATGTTCCACAGTGGCCATTTTGAATAGTCAGAGGAGGAAACGTCACAAAATCTAACGTATGAAATGGCGAAACAAGTATTTATTTATTTTTAAAGCACTCCCTGAGCACTGTAATTTTAAGCAAATGCTCCTTGATGGGAGGAAATGGTACATTTGTGGGGGACTACTTTCAGCGGTGGATTAATACACATTCGGTAGTGAAGGGACAACAGCGTGGCTCATTGGTGTGCTTTTAATAGTTTTTGGAGCTCTGTGGCAGAGAGGAAGAAGATAAACACAGACAATCCTTGTTAGTAAAATATAGATTATCTTCAGTCCCAACGTTTAAATCATTTTGCTTCAGCACATAACGGCCGCGTTGAAATCAGCGAGGAAGTCGGCTAACTAGTTTAGCTACACGCTGCACCGATTCATCTCATTATAGGTCCAAATAGTTCACGTTATTGAAACGTGAACTCATTCCTCCTCCAGTGTTTGAGATCCTGTAGATTCCTATTTGTGTAGAAAGTGGAATTTAAATGTTTGTATAGCTTTTCATAGCGGTTGCGTACTTTCCGGTGCCTTCACTCGGGGTCGAGTTGTGCCAAAATGAAAGGCCGAGATAGACGCTAACATTTAAGAGAAGAGAGAAAGTGGAGCGGGATAAAGTTATTGTTTTCTTGTTGTTTTTGTCAAAAAAAACAAAAAAAAACAGCAATTCACTATTTTTTAAAGGACAACCAAGATCAACAAATCAAACCAACTGATTTTAAAGCATATCATTCACTGATTCATCTCAGGAGTTACTTTTGAAGGCAGCGTTCGTCTTTCCCCAACATGAGTATTCAAAATGGCCGCTGCACTCGCCCGTTGGCCGGTCTGTTCGTTCGGTAGAGCTTTTAGACGTGTTCGCTCGCTACTCGGCCAGTTAGTAAAACATTTAGCTCGTCGTTTTTAATGTATCGCCACGGTTACTGACTCACCACGGATGACAACCAACAGTTACCTTCGTGACCAGCCACTGTCCAATCAGGAGTCAGCGAGGCTCGGCCAGTTGCAGCAGCTTGAACGAATGTTTGTGTTTCCCCAGACTGAAGCTGATGATGATGATGATGAATATGTCCTTCACCCCTGTAATCCCTCTCCCCTTCCCCTCTCCAGACTGTACTGAAACTAATCCAGTTTGAACCCGTTCTTACTGTCTACCTTCCAGGTTGTGTATACTACTACTGCTATCTGAGAGTTAATATATGAGCGCTGCGGGGGGCGATAGAGGCGGCCTGCTGTTAATTATCACTGTAGAAGAAGATGTACTTTGTTGTCTTTCAATGTTCAGAATAAACTTCGGTTGGACCAAGATTGAAGGAGTCTGTCGATGGTTTCTGTGGCAAATAATTTGTTTTGAGTGCAGAGAATATAAAGGAGTACGAGAGGAACTAAACTTTCTTCATCACAGAATCATATTTATTTTGTTCGACTTTGTCTCATTGTTCTTTTCTTATGAAAATCCCTTTCAGACTTCTTAAAATCCGTTAAAAGGAAACCGTTTGATGTAAAAATGATTCTCGTTCAACCCCAAAAAGGGCAGGGAACCACAAGGTCACATGGAAAAAGCATTAAAACTGATGCTTTTTAATTAAAGGATTCAGGCAGTGATTAAGTTTGCATTAAAATCAAACAAAGGACATCCAAATAACAAAAAAACAATAACACATGATACAGCTAAATCATGCAAAACAAGATTCTCAATATCAAAGACACATGTAAATTATTATTAATAAAAGATGTTCTGGAAGTTTAGTTCTTATTAAAAATGTTCGTCTGCTACGACGTGTTTGTACAGCTGATAAATAAAATTTTAAGCAAATTTACAACACATTCTCATTGCAGCGAATGCACATTATGGTAGCAACCACGGGCCCGGGTATGGACCCGTGACATAGTCCTGTCCTGCCCCTTCTGTTCAATCTGGAAATGGTCCTTTCTTTCAGTATGCCGTTAAAAACACGGGTGGTGACGCTGTAACGTGATTGTTGTTGCTCTGTGTTGTTCTGGCACGTGCAGTGAAAAGGGGGCGTTGTCTTTATTCAACCAGTCTGAGTCAAGGCGGACACATTTAGTCACGGAATTCAAACACCGGAATTCAAAATAAAAGCCTTCTGACTGGAGTTAATTTATTTAAAATGCACTGATCTGACGTGTAACTTTGTACATTTGCTCGTACAATTTTGAGGTACTTATGCTACTTTTTTCATTTTAGGGAGAATTATTTAACTTTTTTTCTTTTTCTTTTTACCTACCTACGTTGATTTAGTAGCTATAGTTACTTTTTAAATTAAGATGTGACATATAAAACATATATGTTTATGAAAAACCCATTGTTACTATTTTACTTTTGAAACTTTAAGTACATTTTCTTGCCCATACTTCTTTACTTTTACATACTTACTTATATACACAAGTATTAGCATTAAATACACTTAAAGAACCAAAATTAAAATAACTACCAAAAGGTGGGAATAATTTTTATTACTTTATGGACAACTACTGCTTAGCTCGTAAATTCCCCCCCCTGAGTTTAATATAATCTTATTGAAGATTATATGTTTAAGACTACAAACAGACTGTTCTAAGGCAAGCCAACGCAATAACCGACCCATCCTTTGTGCTGTACACGAGTACCAGCTACAATATATAAAAAAATATTTGTATCCCTACTTCAATATAAAAATGTAAACAGCGGCAGATTGAATAAGGATGTGGTCGACATGGAAACCAATAGAGCTGTGGAATAAAAGTTGAAACTAACATACATTTGAAATACTGAAGAAAAGTACAAGTACATTAAAATTGCACTTGAGTAAATGTACTTTATTACTTTCCACCACTGTATCTGAGAAATACAGTTGAGTAGTAAACTGAAAAGTATTATCAATAAATACATGTTTAACTTACTCATCAAATACATTTTAATGTTTCATTATTACTTTAAGTGATTCAATAAATGTCACGATTTACTGAAATGTTTGTTAAAGACCAGTACGTTCCCAAAAGCCCTCCAGGACCCTGAAGCAAGAAAGACTGTAGCCGACCGCTCTCACCCTGGACACAAAGTGTTGGAGTCCCTTCCCTCTGGCAGGAGGCTGCGGCCCATCAGACCAAGACCTCACGGTCCATCAGGACCAAGACCTCACGGCCCATCAGGACCAAGACCTCACGGCCCATCAGACCAAGACCTCACGGCCCATCAGGACCAAGACCTCACGGCCCATCAGACCAAGACCTCACGGCCCATCAGGACCAAGACCCCACACCACAAGAACAGTTTCTTTCCAGCTGCAGACGGGTTCATCAACAAAGCCAGGGACCCCACTGACTCTGACTCTTACGTGCCCAGGACAATTTCCTTCAACAACCTTGCACATATTTTCTTTTCTTAGTAAAATACATTTGCCACTTTTATTATATAATATATACTGGTTTTAAAGTACTGTTATTTGTTTGTTGTTTATCATATTTATCTTTCCATTATGTCTCGATTATTGCACAATGTTTATTGTTTTATTCTCTGTCTATGTTTATTGTTATGCACCTTTCATTCAATTCCTTGTCTGTGCAACGTACTTGGCAAATACACGAGTCTGATTCTGAGTCCGAAAAGAGAGCTTGCGGTTGAGGCTTTTATTTTGATATCCGTGGACGGAAGCGCGCTTGTCTTCTGTGGTGTCTTGATGAAAGTGTCTGGAGGCTTTAGAGGAGAGCTTTATGTCACGTTCGTCGTGAAGCCGTAAAACACACAGGTCTGCTCTTCTAAACATAAACACGTCTACTAGCAAACAAACAAGCAAACAAACTAAAGATGGGAAGTCGATTCAATCGGTTCAAGTCGACACCGGAAATTGTTTTTTTTATTTTTATAAGCTCGCTAAATGAGTTCGTTGCGACTCGTTATTTGGCTTTTTGTGCATTTTAATGAACCTTTAAAATATCCGAAGAAGAGAGAAAGCCCTTCGTGGGGGAGGACGAGAGCTCCAGGACATTTAGTACTTTCTCACAGCGACCTCTCGGTCCTGCTCAACCTTCACCAAAGAGTTACAAAAGTATATTTATATATTCTTTTTTTTATTTAAACAATCATGGCTGCTGCTTTGTTCAGAAGAGGAACAGGATTATGTGTAAGTACATTACAAATGTGTGATAGGATGCATAGTAATTACCTTATTAATACCTTCACATAAACAACACCAACAAAGTCAACTTCATTGCATTTGTTGCATGTTTACTCAAACTCTGTGTCCTCAGCTGTGAGTAAAATGTACTTTTCTCTCAAAGTAAAGAACTGCAAATTACTCATGCTTATGCAATATCAGCATGTTGCTCTTTGTGTGTGTGTGCGTGCGTGCGTGCGTGTGCAATATAAACTATATCTCATATTTCCGACCTCACCTGTGCAATAATGTGTCTCCATCCACTCAATCTGATTATACTTTTAGCTTTTTTTCTTTTGTGCTTTACTTATTTATCACACATTTACTGTTTGACTGTTTATTGTACTTGTTTTTTGTTTTTGTTTTCTACTGATACTATTGCTGCTGTAATCCTGCAAATGTCCCTGCTGTGGCACTAATAAAGGATTATCTGATCTTATTGTATTTTATTGATTGTAAAGAAGTTAATCTCAAAAGGATAAACGTATACAGTCGCCTTAAAAACACACATAAACCATTTGTGGCTGAATATAAGATCATATATGTTTATGTAGCAGTTCCGTGTATTGAATTCCTGAAAATCTAACTATTCAATCTAGAATCAAGTTTGCCATCTGACACCGTGCGTGTGTGTGTGTGTGTGTGTGTGTGTGTGTGTGTGTGTGTGTGTGTGTGTGTGTCTCCAGTGTATTCACAGGGAGTTGTGCCGAGTTGTGTGGAGGCCACAGGCGGCACTGTTCAGCTCCAAACCACCGGACAGAAAACAACCACGCAGGACACACATCAGTGAGACGAACACACACTTTTTTTTATTGTTTATCTCCAGGTGTCACAGTGTTTTATTCACATGTTATTCCTTCTACACCAGTTGAATAGTACGAGCAGTAACTAGAGGTTTTACAGGTTATTCCTTGACAAACTGCTTGGTGTATGAATGAAATCATCTATCACAATACATGTCACCTTTTATTTCACAAGATGACATGTATTGAAGTGAGTTTATTCTCAGTCTGTTTTCTGTCGCTAACAGAGAAGGCCAATCCGCAGCCGGCGGTGGATGTCGCTAAACTCCTGGAGCAGCTCTTCCAGCAGCACAGACCGGGCACAGCGCCACCTGTTGGTAAAGATCAGCGCACTGGGGGGTGGGGCGGGGGGGGGGTTCTGTCGAGCAGCGTGTCAGAATGAAGCCTCGATTATTTATTTTTCTTTCCTGTCAACACAGCAGGTGACGATAATTCGCAGCTACAGAAAGTGCTGTTTTTTTGGATTTTGACAGTTTTCTTTTTTTTTGTCCTAGCCAGTAGTCTAGAAATCAAGATTAAGAGGATTAAATGTCTTCTTCATCACTCTACATGCTGTATTACTTTTCCATGTCTCATTTGTTGCTTCCTGTTTCTACTCTATGAAGTAGTGGAGTAGGTTAGGGACATTTTGTGCAATGACACAAATGTTCCATAGTTTGGGGAATCGGCTCTTTATCGGCCTGAAGGACAGTTGCGTTAACAGACAATAATTGAATCCCTCAAACGCTGATTTGTTCTGCTTGTTCCTGCCATGTCTGTGCTGAGTGGTTTTACTTGTCCCTCTTTCCCTCCTCTCTGTGTCCTTTTCCCCCTCCTCTTCCTCTCCCCTGCCTCCTACAGCTCAGTCTACCAAACCTCCTACCGCCTCCTCAATGAATGTCTCCGCCTCAAATGTTCCTCCTTTGTCGAAGACCGAGCCGTCAGCGTCCGTCCCTCCGGCCGCTTCTAGTTTTGAACAAGTCGATGCTCATAGTCTTTCCAGTGTGACTGTTCCTACTACAACCTCAGGTTCCTCTCCAACCAGCGCAACACCGTCATCATTAGCATCCGGAGCAGCTGCAGTAGGATGCCGAACCTCGATGGAAACAATAGAGACCAGAGTAGAAACTGTTACAGAGCCGGTAGAACTCCAAACTGCCACACAACGACCCTCATCGGACCACGTGGTGCAGGAGGTCGCAGAGACATCATCTTTTCCTGCTGCTCCAATAGAACCCTTAATAGAAACCACAATAAAATCGCCAGTGGAGCATATACTACCCCACCCAGTAGAGCCTACAGTAGAAGTGCAAACCAAAAACATGGACGTTTCCTACAGTCCCAAAGTAGAACCTTTAATAGAATCCACAATAGAATCACCAGTAGAAGCCAGCCATTTTACCGCGGGAACACTAGAAACCAGAGCTGCTGTTGTTGAGGGTCCAGTAGAGCCTACGATGGACGTCACGGTAGACGTAGCGGCTCGGGAAGTAGAAACCAAAAGCGCAGACTCAGGAAGGGTTGACATTTCACACACTACGACAGTAGAACCTTTAGTAGAAACCACAGTAGAACCAGCGTCGGAGAAAAGCCCCTTTCTTCTGGAAACGCTAGAGAACAGACCGGCTGTTGCTGAAGGTTCAGTAGAAGCTACAATAGGGGCTGAGGCAGATACGGCGGCTCTATCAGTACAGACTGACAGCACAGACTCGGGTCCCGTTCAACTCTCGCATGCTGCCGAAGAAAAACCTTTAATAGAAACCACAATAGAATCGCCAGTAGAAGCCAGTCATTTTACTGTGGGAACACTAGAAACCAGAGCTGCTGCTGTTGAGGGTCCAGTAGAGCCTTCGATAGATGTCACAGTAGATGTAGCAGCTCAGAAAGTAGAAACCAAAACCACAGACTCAGGTCCTGTTAACCTCTCGCACGCTGCCGAAGAACAACCTTTGATAGAAACCACAATAGAACCAGCAGTAGAGGCCAGCGACTCTCCTGTTTCTGAAGGTACAATAGAGCCTGCGATGGAAACTGAATCAGGTGACAACCTCTCGCTCTCTGCCTTAATCCAAAATGCAGAAGAATCTGCGCCCGTGACCTTGAAAAACGAACCCACAATAGAATCCACAGGGCAATCGGTGAATGTTGCAGTGAAGGAGGGATGGAACAAGTCTGAACAGATGACGTTAGAGTCCGTAACGCTCCATGTGGACGAGGTTCTGGTGGCGTCTTTCAAAACCGACGAGCTCCGCCAAACAAAATCTGTTCTGGATGAAAAGGCGGAAAAACAGATCCGGGAGCTGTTGGTCCAGACGGCGATCGGAGCCGAGAGCGAGAGCGAGAGCGAAGACGAGCGCGAGGTTTTAACCGAAGTGCTCTCGAAATGGGACTCTTTGTCAGAAGACCTTCAAGAGTTCGAAGGAGAAAGTGGCACGTTGGTGGAGGAGCTCCTCTATCACGCTCCTCCCAAGACTCCTCGCTCGGTGAGAACAAGTTCAGCCTTTGATCCACCTGTTGGAGAGCGGACGGAGGAGAAGGCCACCGGAGCAGAAGCCATGACGCTGGAATCCATAACTCTACCGGAAGTGAAAGCAGAAGTTGGAGGTCTTGAAGCCGAAGTTCTGCTAGAAACGAGGAACGCGCTCGAGGAAGAAGCCGACGCGCTGGCAAAAGAGGAGAAGGTGGAAGTTGCGACCACGATAGACGAGGAGACGGCCGAGGCTGAATTTTTAACTGTGACTATGAATTTGGCGGGAGTCGAGGCCTCCTTGGGAACTCTGGAGAAGGAATCCCTGAGTGAAACCACGAATCTTCTGGAGAAAGCGGCCGAAATCATCGTCGGAGAGAAGAAGACGGAGGTGGAGGACGTGGCGCCGCTTGAAGAGACGACTGAGGCTTTGTCTCTGGCTGGAGCTGACGCTCTGGCTGAAGATCTGCAGATGGACGCACTGATGGAGGAGCTGCTCTTTTCCGTTCCTTCTCCTGTAACCGGGGTAACGGGAGACCCGATTGGTTGGGAGACCGTAAGAGCGCATACTTTGGACGGTACGTTGGACCCCTGAAGGTGAAGAGGCGTTAGGAGAAGCAGGAGGTGGAGGTGGAGGTGGTCGTAGATACAGCTCGAACTTTTTGAGTCACGCTAATTCAAAGGAATAGTTTTTGAAATACTATTTATTTGCTTTCTTGTTTAGAGTTAGTTGGGTACCACTCTTTAGTCTGTGTGTTGTAAGTATGGTGTAAGAGCTGGGGGGCGATTAGCTTAGCTTAGCATAAAGACTTGTGATGGATGCATAGATGAAGGCTAGCCTGGCTCTGACCAGCACTGTGATAAGAACCTGAGAAGAGTTTAAGATGGAAGCTGTGAGTTTGAGATGTGATGTGGAAGAGACATTTATTAAATCCCCTCCCCATCTTCTATCTTCCCATTCTCTAAGGGTGAATGGGGGAATGTTGGAGACGCAGCCAGACTACGAAAAATACCTATCAGAGGAGACGGCAAAGCTCCGGAGACTTTATGGAGGAGGAGACCTGAGCAGCTTCCCTCAGTTCACCTTCACCGGTGAGAGAGAAGTTCAGTCACAGAGAAGTTATGACTGGATTTAAATATCCACGTCATTTGTTTCAAAGACATTCCCTCTGCTGATGATTCAATTAATAGAAATTAAGTATTTGAGATGAAGAAAAAACACTTTCTTTCGAGATGCAGTATATATATATATATATATATATATATATATATATATATATATATATATATATATAACTTCTTGTTATTGATGAGGACTGACACGAACTTCATCTCGCCAGCATATATATATTATATATATGTATTATATATATATATATATATATTATATATATATATATATAATATATTATATATATATATATATTATATATATAATATATATATACCTCTTTTGTGTATATATTATATATATATATATATATTATATACTGTGTATATATATATATTATATACTATATATATGCTGGCGAGATGAAGTTCCCAAGGGATAATAAGCTTATCACAGATTTATAGTTATTGGTGTATGATGTCTTATAGAAGAATCCTAGATTCCTTACCTAAAAGTGGTTGTTTATGTAAAAAAAAAGATTATCAGAATATATATCACAATCTGATTTTGTAAACTCTGAAATATGGATTAGTTTTGGCCTCAAATATCGATCTGGCGCTCTAATAAGAAGCTGAGCCGGTCCTGTCCCCAAGATGAACATCACGTCCGATGGAGCCGATTACAGTCACACAACTTTGGAGCGGTTGAGATCTCCATGGCAACATGATGATTACGATTGGTGAATTTCCTTTTGGATGAGCGCACGATGTCCTTCCTCAGTAGGGATGTGAGAGAGAAAAAACAAGAACAACATAAAGGCATCACAATGACACACATCGTGGTTAATAATCCAATTCCTTCTGGAGATTATGAATTGTATTTTTTACCTCTGGAACATGATGCTTTCATTTCTCACTGCACAGACTTGTTATAATAAGCACTGTGAGGAAATGAAAATGAATATGTTCCCAGATGCAAAGTAAATGACTTCTGCTGTTTTCTCTTTAGAGCCACAATTGGACCAGGACTCCAAATGATCCGTGACAACTACTCCCCCGCCCCCCACTCTTTGTGTTCTTCCTGAACTCTGTCTTCCTCCTCCATTACCTCCTCGTTTCACATTTCAGTCCATGGGAGAACAGAAAGAGGGAGCGAGAAGAGGACGCACGTGAAGTTTGTTTTCGGCAATTTTCCATTAAAAACAAGTTAACATGTATTCCTGGCTGTTTGTTTGTATTGTGCAATAATGATTGCAGTGGCCATTTGTCCAATAAATCAAAAACAAACATAAATCAAAGGCCACTGATGTACCATGGGTTTGTGGTTTACACAGGCAAAAGAATGGCCAGATTCACAGGGCTCCCTCGAACCCCCACCTCAAGATATCTGAATGAAAATGCGTTCTACGGGTGATAACGGGTCTTCCTTTTACAGATACGCAAACTTTATGGGCTAATCCCATGCAGTTTTGTTCATAATGTGTGATAGAAATGTGATTGTAATACTGAGGAAAGTAAACCTTTTATTTATTTTATTTTACTTTACAAATGCACAAAAAATAAGTTTAATTAAGCTGTAGAAACATGTCCCCAAATGTCAAGAAATATGACTGGCGGTAATTTGAGTGTGCAATTACTGACACGCTGCATCCATTGTTATGATGAAACAAGTGTGCGATTGGTCTCAGACTTTCTTTAGACAGAATCGCTCGCTTTTGAGTTTTGCAACTGAGCTGCTTTCATCTATTAAGCAAAAAAGGAATTAAAATGGCTGCTTGTTTAATTTGCAATTAATTTAATTTGTTATGCTTTTAATTGCCTGAGTTTATATTAAATTATAGTCATGTTTCCCATATAAGCACCTTGTTCATTTAATTTGAAAGTTCCTCTTCTTCGTCCTCCTGTCATTATTTTAAGCTAAGAGGTCTTTTCTTAAAGAGGTAGTGGGTAAACACTTTAAATCAGGCCTAAAATGTTGGATGAAAAGCAATCAACTTTATTTTACATACAAACACTAATTCACTCAACATCTTTACTGTCCATATCATTTATTTGCATTTTAATATATTGGAGTAAAAAAGCCTGGAAGTGGATTAAAAATGCAATTAAAGTCAAAATGTAGTTATAAAAACAGTATGATGATTCTCTGTGGTTTAAAGAAAAGATGAATTCATTGGGTTTCAATTTTATCACAATTTCTTTTCAAATTTCAGTATCAAATATCAGATTATATGTTTGCTAATTGGGTTCTATTGGCCCAAATCAGCAGCAGCTCCTGACCCGGCCCAAGCTCTCCAAGAAAGAGTAAAAAAACTCCCCAAAATCCAGAAAAGAAATGGGAAGAAAACTCGGGAAAGGCAATTCAAAGAGAGATCCCCTCTCCTCGGACGGGTGGGCGTGTTACAGGATCTGAAAAGGGGTCGATTCTTACATCATATATAATATGAGTCCAATTAAAACATTTATCCATTTGTAAAACCTGTATTGTAGATACTAAATAAACCTTGAATCCTTGGATCTGTCCAGCAGGAGTTCCTCGTATCCTCCTTCCTGTCAAAAAGAGAGCAGCATTAGTATTTCTATGATATTGGATAATAACTGTATTCTAATGCAATTTTTTTTATTACTAATCAAACAATGGTAGATGGACTTGCATTGAATAGCGCCTTTCGACCACTAAAGGCGCTTTACACGACATATCATTCATTCACTGAGGACTGGGGCGACCACACAAGGTGCCACCTGCCCATCAGATCACATGTTCACATATGCTCTGTGAACATAACTCCCTCTGATTACCTGATGGGCTGCAGGTGTGACCAATGCCACGTGCCTAGTGGCTGCAGCACCTGAACTGGATAATAGATTCCCTCTATCACCTCCCCCAACCTGAGCTTGGGAATCTGCCCAGCTTTTCCCACTGGTTTGCCACAGTGTGTGTGTGGTGTTAGTTTATCTTAGAAATGGGTGATCCTTAAACTGCTCCAGGGTGAGACGCTGATCCGGGTCTCCCTTCAAACACTTCCTTAAGAAATCTTTGCAATCTGGAGAGAAAGAAGGAGAAGAAATGTGAGGGCGACGGCTCCGGTGATCCATCAGAACGTGAACTCAAATGAACAGATTTGTGTCTGCCGACATATTTGTGTATGTTTTTCTTACTTTTGGAGAGCTTCCTGTTGATTCTCTGCTTCTTTCCATAGAACAAGTGTGAATTGAAGAATACAGCGCTGTGGACCATGCCAAACAGGACCACTCCCATCTGTGAGAACCTAGAATATACAGACATAATAAAAAGACAGTGAGGAGGAAGAGCTTTGTTTCAATGTAAAAGTCACCGATGGCTAGGTTTGTGAAGAGCAGGAGTAAAGCTGAACATCTTACCGTAGAAGACGCGGTAACAGGCTCGTTTCTTCACGAAGCAGCTCACACCAAAGTCAATGAGGCGAACTCGCGGGACGTCCGAGCTGGTCTCAATTAGGATGTTTCCCCCCTTAATGTCCCGGTGGAAAGTGTGTCTGTGCTCGAGGTCAATCGCTGCATCGACCAGCTGTTTCTGTATAATCTGACAGACAAAAAGAGAGAGATGAGGGATCAGAGAGGAGGATGCTTTGACATGTTTTCATGCCTGTGACCCTAAGCTGGCGACAGCATCTTACCTCGGCTTCCTCTTCATCCAAGGAGCCTCCTTTTGAATCGGCCTCTCCAGCACCAGGATCAGCTCCCGGTCCAGATCGTACCAGTCCAGCAGGGACACGTGTGCTGATGTCCCCTCTGACTCGGCCGCCAGTTTCAACATGACGGCGACCTCCACGGAGATCTGCTTCCCATCATTGTCCTGAAACATCACAACAGAGTTAAAGGATGAGAGAGAACCAGGATTCATCCACAATACATTCAGAAAGAGAGTGTTGAATACAGCAGATCTTAACAGCAGCATGTGTCGCTCACTCACCTTGTGTTTGCAGAAAACGTTGTCTTTGGGAATGCGTTTGATGACGACCTACGAGATACAAACAAGACTTTGCTTTGCACTTCCTGACCGTACTGTGTCTGCGTGTGTGTGCAAGAACATGTGTGTAACACTTACAGGCAGATTATCTGCTTTGCGGGAGCCACCAAACACAGATCCACATCCCCCTTCGCCAAGTTTCTCCTGCTGCTCGTACTTGGCCTAAAATTTTGCTGAACAGACAAACACATTTTTAATACATTTATGAGTAACAGCAACTATATGTTACCTATTTGTTATACCTAATTTAAATCATCATTTTACACTTCACATAATCAAGCCAAACATTACATTCATCACTATTGACTGACCTGTTGCTTCAAGTACCAACAAAGCCTGTTTTGCATCCTCGGTCTCCTTCTTGGTTTTCTTGGTGGTCTCCTTGGTGGTCTCCTTCAGGTCCATTCTCCTCCTCCTCTTCTCGTTTGGTCCTTCCTAATCGGCGACGTCTTTCCTCTTGACGCCTCTCTTGCTCACATTCTTCCCAGATGTGTTGCAGCTTTCTACGAAAACATCACAACATTCGTATGTTGACAGTCACAACACTAACGTGGACAAAAAGTCCTTCAAACTAAATGACAAGAAGGGTCGTCAATTCGACGTCTCCGAAATCACACGTGAGTCTTTTCTGCTCTGCTGCCTCTTAGTTAAAGGAGTAGCTCATCATTTATAGCAGAATAATAGTTTAGAATTTGATGTGACCCCTTTGATTAAAAAATAAATTTCACATACACACACGTCTTCTCAATATCCCCCAACATCGTAGCCTAGTTGTTTTAACTCGCTCCAATTACAATAACGGCATAA
The DNA here is from genome assembly GCA_016806645.1 of Ophiodon elongatus. Classification (NCBI taxonomy): domain Eukaryota; kingdom Metazoa; phylum Chordata; class Actinopteri; order Perciformes; family Hexagrammidae; genus Ophiodon; species Ophiodon elongatus. The sequence continues at coordinate 5,496,967 of JACSYO010002062.1, read as the reverse complement.
AGTATTTTGTCAGGCGGATACATTGGTCTAAGGTTTTGACATGTCTGCCCCCCCATTCTCCACCTGATAAGTCCGATGGATCATTAACACCAGTGAATGCACATTTCTGGCTGGATTTCTCACTTACCTCGACCTCTGTTGAGGGCCGAAGAACCGTTATTGTTCATCTTCTTTTCAGAGTCGTTGTCCATGATAATGTCAAAGAAGTTTCTAACACGAAAACTTCAGTGTGTCTTTATCCGAGGCTTGAGTCTGAGTGAATTTGCCACTGAGTGTGTTCTTAAGTTGTGGTGAACGGAACATGGAACATGATGACATGTTCTATTATGAGTTCATGACTGTACCATAACAGTCAAGTGTTCAGTCAAGAGTAAATTGTGTGTGTGTGTGTGTGTGTGTGTACAGTATATTTGTAAAGATGGAGGTTATCCACTGAATACATTCATACAGTGCATAAAATACTATGTGTACAAGCATACAATACTCAATACTGACTGTCATCTGGCTGACGTGCCAACAAACTATTAAAATATCCTCATCCTATTTGGATGGATGGCCATGAAATGTAGTGCAGATATCCAAAGTGCTCAGATGATCTTTCCTATCCCAGGCAACCAGCAGAGTCCAGTACATTTACTTCCCTCCCATAACCCACGTAGCACTGCAAATTCTTGCTTTTACACTTACATTTTTGCAAGAGTTAAACAAATAAGATATAAAGTGTTAATTAGTGAGATGTAGAGGTGCTGGAAGGCAGATTTGGTTCAGATCCAGGCCAGCTGTTTCCTCTTAAATTAAGCTAATCAGCAAGCTTCACATTCTGTAACGGGTCGTATCTGGACCCAAATGCAAAACACAAGATTCCAGGGATCTTTGCCCTTTTATTGCAAACTTCCAGAAACAGCAGGCCAAGTTAAACAGAGTCAGGATCCAAAGGCTGGTAGGTTCACCGGGAGTCAGGCTTGCAGGTTAAACAGGGACAGGCAGGGTCGGTAACAGGAAATCCATCCATGAGAGAGTGCTGGAGAGTCTGGCATGGAAAACCGAAGAACAATCTGGCCAGGTGTGTCTGGGAGGCAGGAGTCTATATAGGGGCTTGATTAATGATCAGAGGGTTTGTTGTTTTACGTAGTATACATACACACACACACACACACACACATATATATATATATGTATATGTATATATGTATATATATACATATATATGTATATATATGTATATATATATGTATATATATATATATGTATATATATATATGTGTATATATATATATATATATATATATATATATATATATATATATATATATATATATATATATATATATATATATGTATATATATGTGTGTATATACACATATATATATATATATATATATGTATATATATGTGTATATATATATGTATGTATATATGTATATATATATATATATATATATATATATATATATATATATACATATATATATATATATATATGTCCTAAAACATCAAAATATCTAGCCTAAATAAGCAAATATCAAGACTAATTAAACAATACTACTTCTGCATAAAATAACTAAATACTAACATAAAATAAATAGCTCCTACAATGATACTAGTGCATTATATTATTAATATTCTATTTTATTAAAGCAGCAGTTAAAAAAAGAAAGAAAAAGAAAGAGGTAGTCTTGTGTTCTCAGGTGTTGAGGATGTGTGTGTGTTTGTGTCAAATGCAATTAAAGCGTCACAGTCAAAGAGCAGTGGAGGCCTGGGTGAACAGCTGTTAGGTCAACCTTTTCTATTTGGCTCCATTTATCTCCGTCTACCTCGCTATGTTTTTTTGTCCTCGCACTTTCCCTCTTTCTGGTATGTCTTGATCTTACCTGCATTTGTCTATATTTGTCTCTCCATGTCTCTCAGCATCGCTGCCGCTGCTGTGTGGTGACAGAGGCACTCTTTGCCAAGTCAGATCCCCCTCAGTCACGACTCTGTGATAAGAGATGGCGTGACTCACAACCACAGTTACACACATACACACACCAACAAAAAATTAGCGCAGCGCCAAACTACATCCTATAAAAATGCGAAATATATTTCAAATAATTGTTTGTCCTTTATTTTGGCGGGGAAAAGACCCGTCAGAGTAATGAATGAATGTAAAACATGCTCTAAAATAATTCGGCCATGTAAAGGGGATCGATATAATATAATATAATAAAATAGATCAAATGAGAAGCTGTCATTCACATTCATTCAATTCCAGCTGTGTTGATCAGGATGCGCTGTAAATGGCCCTGCGGTGACGTCACGGGATTTAGGCGGTACTCGGATTGCCTGCGCAGAATACCGGCGTGCGAGCGCTATCTTGTCCTTCAGTGTCAGTGAAGCCGCACGTGACCCCTCGGTTGTCTGGTCAGCTCGTGACACACTTTTTTTAATCGTCAGTTTGCTACACGTTAACGGCAACATTAATACCGCCACAACGGTTGTTGCTAAACCGTTGTTTTGTGTGTGTGTGTGTGCGTTACGAGCCGCACGCTCGCGCTCTCTCTCTGTCTCTCGCGCTCGCTCTCTTTCTCCCACTCTCACCATCACACGCGCTCACTGCACATCACCCGCTACAACCACCGCACGAGCTCACGGCCACAGCTGGTTAGCTAGCGAGCTAACGGTCGCTTCTTCCCAACTGGCAGTGTTCTGTTTGAATTAAAGTGCTGTGTTTCGGTAATGTGTTGACGTGGTGGACGTTGAAGTAACGGACTATCCTCACCCCCCCCCTCGGCTGACCGGGAGCCGCCATGGAATGCCGTGTCCTGTCCATACAGAGCCACGTAGTCCGGGGATACGTGGGCAACAAGAGCGCCTCGTTCCCGTTACAGGTAAATACAACTCGCGTGCGCCCGTAATCGGACAACGGTTTTCGCACGCGACACCCGGTCTGACACGCGAAATAAATGTGACTGCGACTCTTCCAACAACAGATAAACCGACTCGTGTACATCCGGGTGTTGGTGATGAGACACGATAATTACGCCGTTTAAAGTTCGTGCAACCTCTGTGCACATGAATCGGTCATCCGCCTAAATCGTTGTATCCCCCCCCGACCATAAAAGATGGTTTTGTTACACGTGCTGTGAAAAGCCCCCCCCCCAAAAAAATTAGTACTGTCATCTAGCTGTCAGGCAGTGAACGTAACGACAGGTGCACATCGTGTTTACTGTTCCCTCCATTCACCCGACGTCAAACCACGTCGAGGGGAAACGTGGGAGATAATATGGAAGCTTTCTTGTCTTATTATTCTTTATGTGACGAGGAGGAACGTTTTATCCGACTGTGTGTGTGTGTGTGTGTAAGGTGTTTTTTCTACTAGGGTTTTTATCACCCAAGCTCGAGAAAAAAAAAGCATGATATGTGTTTCTTAAACTAGTGATCAATGTCCTGGCTGTAGAGCAACTTCGACGTTTTAAATGCCAGAGGTGGCAGAGTTGTGTCTGATAATGAACCCCTGGTGTTAATCAAATGACCCCTACTTTGGATGAGAGGGGAGACTGAGGATTAACTCAACTTATTCAGTCTGTCGGCCCGGTGGGGGTTTGCAAAAATAGCTAGCTACTGATAATCCTAAGGGTCTGAGGGACATTTGTACCCAGAATATGTTAACCAATCACCGCAGAGGTTGGCTGCCTCAGACAGACAGACAGCTGTGTGGTCATGATGTGTAGGTGAACATCTGGACACAAATCCAGCCTCCTGCAGCGATAACCTGTAAGTCCCTACCACAGGATGGCCACATAATCAATATAGCTATTAGCTGTTCTAGTACACTTGCACAGATTCGAGGGTTGGAAAGGGTTTTATTAGAACAATTGCACTCATGTACATTTTGTTGTGTGTCACAAAGGCTTGAAGACTGCACACACGTTGTTTATATAGTTCAGTGGCACTGAAATCATTGATTACTGATTAAAAGTTGCCTTTTCAGGGATGTTTTGTTCTTTGTTTGTACACAGCTTCATCGTGGCCACTGGCTGTCTTGCAACTTACATTTTGCAGAAAAAAAAAAAAGAGACTGTCATTGTGATGCCATCCGTCTGACCTTTTATTATGGATCTTGCACAGAACTAAATTTGCTCATATTGCAGTTTTAATGAATTGTCTAATGAGCGGTTATTACAACCAGTGACATCTTACCAAAACAGACCTGTATCTTCAACTGGTAATTAATCAAGACAGTTGCAGGAGAACTGAAGAAACACATTCTCTAATGAATGGAAAATAATAATTGTTTCATACATCGTTATTGGTGTAAATATGCTAATTTATCTTAATATAGATTTCAGGTCATACCGTCCAAGTATTGATTATCTACATTATGTTAAAGGTTACTCTCAGTAATCATTAAACAGACTGGCAACAAAGCGGATTGTAAAGAGATGAAGATGTCGAGTACAGCTTTTTGGGCGGCTCAACATGTATTTTCGCTCTTTAATAATAACAGGAAGTAGTGACTGTCCTGTTGAGTCATTACCTACATTAACAGTAGCAATAGAGCCCTAAACCTGAAGGCAGAGTTTACTGAGCACGATACAAGAAAGCCATGACTACCAGAATAAGGAGCCCAAAAAGGGAAAATGCGTACAAAACAAGCCATTTATTTGATGATATGAAAAAGGACACAGAAGCTATGAGCTCCTCCTGGCCATGCAAGTGAGTAATTTCCCTTTATGATCCCTAATGTTGACAGTAGGACAATAACAGTGATTGCTTTGGGTCTGTAATTGCCACAAAGACGCCAGTGATTGTTATAGTTTTCATATTTTCCACCGGCAGCAGTCGATGGTGTGGCTGGTGTAGGCTGACGGTTTACACATCCCGTCATCCCGAAAGACAGTCTCTTGTTGTGAGAAGTGCTGAGTCTATTTTTAGCCCCGCTGCGCCCCAGGATGTATTTTGTGGTTATCCTAACGGCTGCTGGGCTTTCATGCATGTCACCAGCTTCAGTGTGGCCACTAATGTCCAGCTATGGATGATTAAGGCCCGTTTGTACCAGACTAATGTTTAAAAAGTGTTTTCCCAGTGCAGCCTAGTGAAGCTGACACTAGACACTGATTGTAACCAGTTTATTGTGCTACGTGTACTAAGTGTACTGCTCAACCAAAGTAGGTTACAGTTCAGGGTCAACATTATTCAGTAGGACCAGTTGATGCATGAGGCTGTTTAAAGATGGTAGTATCTAATACCCCCCAACCCAATATGTGTTGATGTCAAGATGCATTTTTCAAGAGTGTTGGTATAGAAAGATAACATTTAATTGATTTTTTTTTGGGAGGGGGGGGGTAAGATGTCATAAAACTATGGCAATATTTATTATCACTGCACATGGCCCCTTACAAATACATACAATAAAAAAAGGTATATTGTTGCTTAAGTGTCATAGCCTAAGTGAAACAGAATAGGAAAAAGTACCAGTATTACAATCATCAAATATTAATATAAGTATGTGTCGTGACAAATAATTTCCCAGAACATGATTATTCAGACAGTGTCGGTAATAAAGCCTTATGCACGTTATGTTACCTAAATTCAAGACCTTAAATAGTCTCGCAAAATCCTTTTACAATTTGAATTAGCTCTCTTGTATCTGACTGTTTCTTTTGTGATTTCTTTATGCACTGTTCCATGCTTTCAAAAATATAAAAAAGGAGACAAACTTGAATGAGATGTAAAGAGGAATAATAATGATGTAAATGTGCAGTTGGAGTCATGTCCAGTCAGAGTGCCATTCAATCATCAGACACCGGGTTACGTATAACTTTACAGTGTTATAAGTGTATTTGGACTGTCAGTTTATGAATCTATCACCACTAATGCTTGTAGACTACTTTAAATTTAAACCAATAAACAGAAAGGCCAGAGACAGAGCTGCTCTTATTGTTCAGAGTCACAACCGTGATTGAGTTGGTGTTTAAGATAAGGGATATGATGATGATGATGATGATGATGTCGTCAGCAGGCGTGCAGGGCATCCCTTTCTCTGTGTGTGCTGAAAGCACAGAGGATCTCAAGCCTGTCAGAAGGCAGGAGACAGCGGTGTAAGGAAGCAGGCCTCTGATTGGCCGCCACAGGATTCCTCCTGGTGACGTCACTGAAGACGGAGACAGGCTGCCTTGGAGCCAGACTGGGTAGATTCAGTTTTCACATAGAGACAAAATTCAGGACGGCTGCTGTCCTCTGGCACCCAGTTATGAATATGGAGTCAAATAGAATTGATATTCTATTTATACGAGGACGTTCTGCTCAAAATAACTAAGCAGATTGTTCGTGCACAAGTCCTCTCGAGTGAGAGGCTGTAAAAAGCTGAAAAGGGGACGGTTTGGGTTTGCTTGAAAACAGCCCGACGTCAGAACCGTGTCCCTGGAACTGGCAGGGATGCAGTGTTTTGCTCAAGGACACGTCAGCCAGCTGGTTATCTGCTGAGGCGGGTCTTCTTCTGCCGTTGTTCATTTCACTCCACTGCTGTCCTGAGAGAGAATCGTTCTGCTTTTTAAATGGAAGAAGAAGCCTTGCTTCATATTTATCTGGCAGCTCATTCAGTTTCAGATGATATTGATCCAAAGCGTCCTTCAGAGGAACATCTTCATTGTCTGTAGCCAGACAAACCTTCGTTCAGTGCTGAAACTTGTTCTTGAGGCTGGAGCTGACGTTGTTCCTTGATTTAATCAATAACTTGATGAACAGATAACTACCTTGGTAATTGATAAATCATTCACAATGCGAGTTTTGTTGCTTACGGCTTATCAAATGAAGAGTTCAGCTAGCTTTTCTGCTCGTCTAATTGAAAATCTGTGTCTTTGGTTCAGGCGGAAACACCTATTAAAATGGTTTGCCGTGTATTTTTGTCGTCGTTCATGGATCTCAGACGATGAATTATAAAACAATTTGGAGATCCTTTGACTTTTTCACCTGTGCCATCGTCTGATCAAAAACTTACACAACAGGCTGATGTAGGAACAAAAAGATGACATGCGCGCACACGGAAACAGTCACCAGTACAACGTAGACATGTGTTTTTCATGTTTGCAAGCTAACACTAAACGTAGAGGAGCTAACCCAAAGCCGAGGGACTCTCTCTACTCAGTCACGATGCAGTAAATATAGCGTTTGTGTTGACTCAGACGTGATCAGCCTGTACTGTGGCACACGTTAATTAAAAGAAACCCTTCATTCTTCAGTTGCGGGAGGCCTTCCTCATCTGGGAATTACCATAAGTGCTGGAAGTGCTTCCTCAAAAAGATGCAAAATGTTTATAATCGTGGTTAATATCCTCTCCTCCGTCTCTGACGATGCTTTCCAGTCAGCAGCACTGTAAACAGTCTTAACTGTATCACTGAATTGAGGCTTATGAATAGAGCGTGAAAGGATGTGACCTAAATAACATATTCTTAGCCCCGTCTACATCAGGAGATCACATCAACAGTCAATTTGCAGTGAAAGAGTTCTGTTTCTAAAAACCAGTCAAACACCTTTTTAGTCAGGCAAACAGAAACAGATCTTATAGAATACATTTAATTGGCCATGAGCCAGCAGAAAGACCTCCAAATCAATTCTAAATTTAACTGCAAGTTGTTATAAGGCAGCTGAAAGAGTTGGTAACACTTTTCTTTCTTCTTGTGATAACAAGCACCCTTTGTCTTGAATGGGAATCCAAGTTTGATTGAAGTTGTGGTGCTCCGTGCTGTAAGTTTATTAGGACCACTGAATTAGAGTGAATACACTCTCAAGACAAAAGTCCTGCAATGAATCCTGCCTTCATATAATGTTCAGTTTCTGTCAATACTGTTTTAGGGACGTTGATTTAATTTCATGGTCATTTTAGAGGCTGTAGTTTGTGCTGTTGACTTGAATCATACTGACTGTGTTTCTAATATTATGTCACTCAAATCAATGTGTAATATAACATAATGCAATTCAACAGCGCCACAAAATACAGCCGTTAAATTGACCTTAAAGGAGGCACCCTGCGGACATGAACTCCAACGTCCTTGGTTTGACCTTCAAAGAATTAATTCCTTGATGAAAAAATCATTATTATTTCTATAAAGGTAGGATTTGCTTATGGTTTTTACTGCATTACATATAGTTAAGTGTAGCCAATCAAGCGGAAATCAAACTTGTGTTAAGTTAACATTTTTCCCAAGAACAAGTTTCAGGTGTTGCTGGGGTTCTGACAAATGTGTTTTCCCCTTTGAATATTATTAGAAAATCACAACAATTAGAATAAGAGCATTCACACTTCTATATGTCCACCAAAAGAGTATTCTTACAATACTCTTTTGTAAAAAAAAAGAAAAAAGCTTTCAATAGAAAAGGTGTCATGTTCGGTGTTCCCGTCCCCACTGAGAGCGTAGCATGTTTCCATGAATGCCTCATGATGATGATAAAATTCACCTTTTCAGAAAAAAAAGTTTTCATCAGTCAGACAGCAATAGCCGGAGCATTGACAAGCTCAAGGTCAAAGGGGGCGAGTCGTTGCCTCTCTCCTCTGAAAGCAGATTGGTGTATCTCAATGTGGCAGCCAATTGAAAAGAACAAAGAACTCATTCAGTCCGCCGGCTTCCTGTTTCAACCTATAATTAAAATAAAGTCATTCAGATAACAATTGACTGCGCACGTGGATGGGTCATGTGTCTTTCTCTCGCTCTTTCTGGTAATTAAATTTTCTTTCAAAAAAGACAGACGGGAGGACACCAAAAGTTGGTTTATGAAGCTGTTTCAGATCTGTGCGTGCGTCACTCTTTTCTTTTTTTTCTGAGCTCAAAGATAAATGAAGCCAGATGGACTTTTATTTACCAGTTCGAGTTCCAGATACGTGTTTACATGCTGCAGTTACTATGACATGGGGAAAGAAATGTCACTATATTATTACATATTCATGTCATGTGATGCTATTTTCAAGGATGGGTATTTGTGCTTTCAGAAGACAAAACTCTTTTATGGCTTTTATAGTGTTTTTCAGCTCTTTTGCAGCTTTACAGCTTTGGTTCACTCTCAAAGCGTTTGTTGACAAAAGAAAGACGAAGTTGGCGACTAGCTGGTGAACACAGTGGCTCACTGGATAGCTAAAGAGACCGGTATTTCCCCTGGGAGCTGGTGGAGACCAAACACAGAGCTATGAGGGGAGCGAATATCGGTGAACAGTAACACAACTCCAAATGAATACTGACGATGCTCTATATCTACTGGATGTATTTGCCGTTACTTGAAACTGTTTCGGCTGCAGTTATTGCAGGTTTAAAATGTACAGTGTTGCGTGTACATTTTGTGGTGTATTTGTACTACTGCACTTGCACATGTGTAGCTGTTCTCTCCCCTGACTCCTCGTCTGTTTCCTCTCTCTGTCCTCCAGGTGTTAGGGTTTGAGGTGGACTCCATCAACTCTGTCCAGTTCTCCAACCATACAGGTAAGACGGATGAAGTAGCATATTTATTAGTTCAGTGTGTGTGTGTGTGTGTGTGTGCTGTGTTTTAGTTCAGTGTGTGTGTGTGTGTGTGTGTGTGTGTGCGCGCTGTGTTTTAGTTGGTGTGTGTGTGTGAGTCAGATCCCCTGGTGTCACGATGGAAGTGGCGAGTGTTGGCGAGTGTTGGAGAGGAGCCTTCGAGGCTGACGAGTTGACAGCCGAGTGAGTCAAGTTTTTGGGGAGGTCGGCGACTTCGCTGGCTGACACCAGGGCAGCTCTCAAACACAGAGGTGTCCGCTGGGGACAAACTCCATTCATAATTTACACTGGCTCTCTCTCCGTCTTGGGGTGTCTCGGATGCTGCCGGTCTTGTTTTGATAAAGCAAAGCTGCCACGATCAGGTAACTCATCCTGAGGAGTACTACTCAGCCTGTGAAAACACTTTGGGCTCAAGAGGAGCTCTCTTAAGTCTTGAGCTTGAGGACCACACATTTATACCATCGGGGAAAGGATATGTTTTTACATATGGGAGGGTCTAATGACATTTTTAATCTGTTTCTCACAAGTTGTTAAACTATATGAAATAGGGTATGGCCACATCAAAGTAATCGTTTGGATCAACCTGATGACGCAATACCCAAGGATTCATTTTCAAGCAAGAGGATTTTAGGAGGAGTTAACCAAAACTATGGGAGTCCAGAGGTCTGGCCTAAAGAGAACAAAAAGATGGCGGACACAAGGGGCCGTAGGACCCAGAGTTTCCTCCCCTGAACTATCAAAAACGCTGTCCAAACTAAACGAAGACTGGGGCTGCTTTTTCCGTGAGAGTGCAGCACTAAATCCCTAAAGTAACCTTTTAACATCAATACAACCGAGCAAGTACTAAACTAGAGGTAAGATTAAATCAATAAGAAGCAAGATAATGAACAAAGACACCTCACTCAGAGGGAACATTCTTTAAACTTTGTAACGTGTTTCCAGAAACGAGAAGAACAAATGTGCATCTCCGTCTTCTGTTCTGTTTCCTAACAACATATTCCTTTCACGCTGCCTTCTGTCACAGCAAATGTGTGTTTTACCCGCGACGTCCACTTCACCACTACCTTCTGCAGAAGGAGCTCCTGCTTGCGTGTCCTCGCACCATTTCAATGTGTTGCTTTTCGCAGCGATGTGTCGTCGTATCTTACGTTGCCTGAGCAAATGTTGTATATTAAATAATAACGGAGGTTATTTTCTGAACGTAGCAATTCAAAAAAATATCTGTGATTACGAAATGCTTTGCAAAAGGCCATTTAAAAGATACACATTTTAAACTTCAAAAAAAAAAAAAAGGCCTACTTGCAATAGTTTAGAAAAACTTGGACTGATGATGCATCTTGTCGCTGATTGGCCCGGAGCGAGTGTCTGCATGTCTGACACTGATGGACGGTCTCGGCTGTTATTCATGCAAACTAAAACGTGAAGAATGAATCAGCTGTGAAAACAAACACATCTGCACAGCTGTTGCCTGTTGCTTCACAGTGGATACAACATCCATTCTCCAGCACATTATGACGGCGTTTACAATGCGTTTGGTGTGTGGCTGGCAAACGTTGCTCATTAAAAGTTACTTATCCCTTTAGACACCCACCAGTTTTTCCTGCTATCGACATGAAGATGAGTATTGACAATAAGAAATGCTCTTTTAACTTTTTTTAAATGTTTTTTGCAACTTAAAAGAAAAAAAGAAGTTTTTCGCCTTTATGATGTCCGGATTTACCCGTTCTCTATGTTGAAAAAAAGGTAAACTATGTCAGGGATCCCACCCTCCTCTAAACATGGTATTTAGTTAATGATACTCCTGGCTACAGTGTTGTGTAGTGCAAAGTGGATGACTGTAACCCCCTCATGTCATGGTTGTCTAGTTTGAGAATACAAGTAATCACAACTCAGTGTTTCAAGCTGCAGAAGGTCAGCGAGCAGTTTGACATCTTATTGATGATGGGGTTTGGTTTCTGTGCTTGTGAGAGGGCCGTTTATAACCAGCCTGGTTAGTTGTTGTTGTTGTTGTTGTTTAATTTCATTGTTCTCGAGATGGCTGATTGTGGTGTGGCGTTGCAGACGAGGGTGAGCATAATTGTAGGTGTACTGCAGGACAAGTGTTGTTGTGTGGGCGAGCGTCTGTAGCGGCGTCAGACGCTGTAATTTACATTTGAGCGGTTTGGAAGTGGCGGATTCAGCCAAACGTCCACGAGACGACGTTCCCTCGAACAAGTTTCTTAACACACGTGTCGCTGATTTAATAAAAAAAAAAAACTCAAGTGTCTTTGTTTCTGAATTCACAGAGTGAACGGAGTTCTTTGGAAACTATTTTCTATCCAAGTGGGTCAGAAATCCACTTTACCCCAATCCACTTTGTTTTAGCCTTATTTATTAGCAGTTATCAAATAACCGCAACGATTAAAGTTAATTGTCATGTTTAGTCTTTATTTTAAGTAAATTAATCTGGAGTTTTGCCAACATCCTCTTAAACCACCCAAGGATAATTGCAACGCTCGCTTGGACATTTTGTCTTTACCCGCCGCCCTTTTCTCGTGCGCGCTGGATCAACACTGCACATGTGCAACTCTCAACTGAGATGAGAAAGGAAAGAGGCCAGATGGCTCACTCTTTAGCTACTTCCATCATCCTACTCCTAAAAAATACATTGAGTTTAATTATTTTTTTTACCACTTTCCCAATCAGGCCCCTGAGTTGCTAGATTTACTCGCCCGACGTGGCATTTGACTTGCTTTACTTCTACAAGTTCTGAGCCCCACAAATGAAATGCTACCCACCTCTTGTGCATTTTAGAGGCAGCAAAAGCTCTCAAAACCTTGAGCCAAAAACTAATCTGCATGGCAAGATTATTGATGCTTACAATGTTTACTGAGGTAATAAATCAAGAGAGAAGTAGAGTCATTTTCTCATAGACTTCTATACAATCAGAAGAGTCGCCCCCTGATGGCCATTAGAGAGAATTCACGTTTCGCGTCGGCTTCACTCGGCAGAACCGGAGGTTGCCGCACTGCTTGCCCGTTTTTGATTGGCCAGATGGCGTTAGATTGTGTTGCAAAAAAAGTTGATGACTGAACACGGTTTAAACTGGATTCCTGTGCTCCCAGCTAAATCTATGTTCAATTAAAATCTTAAGGGTCCCATTATACAAAGATAAGAATGACCATTGGTGTCATGGTCACTGTTAGTATGGTACAGAGTAGACGATGACACAGCTGAGGACGATTTCAAGATTCCTCAACGAGAAGAAAAAATCCTCACACCCATGGTTTGAATTGTGTTTGTTTCAGTGACCTTAACATAAAAATGCCCGAGACTCCGGTGTCTGTTTAATCAGATCATGTGTATTGTGGACGGCAACATTTGCAATTTTCTTCAAGGAGTGTATGTAATTCGGTGTGACATATTAAAGACGACGTCTGCATCCGAGAGGGAGCGAGAAGGTGAATAGGGAGACAGAGAGACAGAGAGACAGAGAGACGGGACATTTTTTTTAATCGGAGAGACAGACAGAGGGTGAGGAAGGGAGGGAGGGAGGGAGAGAGCAGGAGAGAGAGCGACGGCACGCAGCGGTAAACAGCAGCAGGCGTCGTGAATTGCGACACCAGCGAATGATGACGACAGAAGCAGCTCTTATCTGTAGGCCTGCCTTTATTCTCTCCCTCTCCCTCTCCCTCTCACACACACACACACACACACACACACACACACACACACACACACACACACACACACACACAGCACTCTGACTGCTCATCTCTCTTTCTTAGCCCCTTTGGCTTTCTCCCGGCTTGTTGCTTAGCAACCAGAACCCCCGTTCCCCCCACCACCACGTGACCCGGCTGTGACTCACCTGAAGCTGCGACATCATCGGCCTGCAGCAAACATGTCATACGCAGACAGACGTGCACCAGCGCGCGCTCACATTAGCATTCTCGTCGTGTTCATGTACATCCAGATCGGTACACGCAACACACATTCACACCCAGATATGTACAAATACACACAAACCCAATACACCCCCCCCTTCCACACACACACAATGTAGGTGTGTTTGTTAATAGAGGGGTTGTGTGACCTCGGCCTCCCCAGCCGTGCGTGCGTGCTGAAGGCCGTTTTCATTGAAGTTCACATCCCACTCGGTCCCATTAACTAAGAAGTAGAAGATAATCCTCAGATCCTTTCCTTAAGTTAAAAAGCCCAAAAAATAACTACTTAATTACAAATAAAAAGTCCTGCATTCAAAATCCTATTTAAAGCTGGGAGTGCAGAAATTTTGTCTCCCCGCCCCTCTAGCGTAAGAGCACTTACCATATTGGAGAAACCATAGCAACGGAGCAGCAGCTACCCTAAAAAGCATCCAAGAAAAGTTTCTGGAGTTACAGTTGAACAGGAAGGACATCCTTTTCATTTGATTGGACCGCTATAAAGTGGGCAGGCGCTCCACAGTGTGTGTGTGTGTGTGTGTGTGTGTGTGTGTGTGTGTGTGTGTGTGTGTGTGTGTGTGTGTGTGTGTGTGTGTGTGTGTGTGTGTGTGTGTGTGTGTGTGACGAGAATCCTCAGAAAAGCAGTGCAAAAGGTGAGAGTCAGCCGCTTAGCAACCACAATAACTCCTCTCCTCTCTGCAGGTTATTCTCATTGGAAAGGCCAGGTCTTGACAGCAGATGAGCTCCACGTTCTTTATGAGGGAATCAAACTGAACAACGTTCACCATTACGACTATGTTTTAACAGGTGAATACCTCACTTTCATACTTCACTACACTCCTGCTGTGATTGGAGCGCTCCACCGCCGCTCTAGCTTCACATTAAGGTTCATGTTATTACATTTGTATTCAGTTAATCCTGCGTTAATGTTCCCGTCCGATCTCCTCCTCCAACTTTTTTATGCTCGACACTTGCGTGTAAATTGTCGCTGGATTTTGTTCTTGAGATCACAGTGAAAATCTTGAGGATCTGATAGCAGAGCTGACTATGTGATTTAATAAAAATAACTCAATGAGCATTGAGTAACACCGCTGTATTTTAATAAGTTGCTGTAGTTTCAGTACTTTTTATTTTTATTTATTTTTTTTTTTTTAAAGAATGCCCGAGTAGCTGCTATTTTCTGCTTAACTTAACAAATAAGCATTTATACAGAGTACAACGGCTGATAAGTTCTGAAAATAATGATGATGTTGTGTTCAGGGTACACCAGAGACACGTCCTTCTTGGAGATGGTAGTGGACATTGTTCAGGAGCTAAAGAGAGCCAACCCCAACCTGGTGTATGGTAAGTAACCACATGGTTCAGGCTTGTTCTCACTGTTCCTACTTATACTACAAAAAGTACTGCACTATAATTTGTTCGTAAACCCCGTACTTATGAGCCAGGACGTGACGTGGTCTAAAGAATGACACAGTCCGTGTAGGGGACGAGGTCGGGGTGGATGGGTGGGTTTAAAAACACAGAACTTTCACCCAGGAGGCCGCCGTCCACGTCCTGCGTGAGACCAGAAGTAAACGTTGAACTTTATGAACAGTATAACTTTTCGCCAGATATCATACGAACAGGACGCGTTGCATGTTTTTCGAAAAGCCGCCTGCTGCTGCTGGAAACGAGGTTGATGGGAGTCAAGTTTGCTATGAGCGAAAAGAGGCTAAAAAACGAAAACCTACAGAGGTGCGTGGTCAGGTTATAATTCTCTGTGGCTTTGTCACCTTGACACAAAGTCATCCGATTGTTGTCAGAAAAATGTCCATTAGTGCAGCTTTGACGATTAAAAAAAACGCACTCACCAAGCAAATTAGGCCGCGGATGAAACATACAGATACAGAAAACATTTAAAAGTGATAACCCAGCCAATAAACTCAATAATTAATAACGCTAAATATTCAAATGTAGCTTGACGTTAATCCAGTTCTCACTGTGGGCGACTCGTCGTTGCCAGATTTTCTTACACCGATCAATATCTGGGACATTACATAATTTGCGTGTTGTCAAAACTACGCAGAACTGTGTCCCAAAGAACTGTCGTTCTTTACCTGTCAAGTATTAAAAGATGGCTCCAGATGCTGAACGTGATTTACTGATTCAAACCATTCCTTCTTCTCTCTTGAGAAGATTGTTATTGTAGGTAGATTGTTGTAAAAAAAATGTAATAAAATAAACTGTGATTCTGGTAGTGGTACTGAATCTCAGGTTTCATGTTGGAACTGATATTTAAATATATATATATATATACAGCTTTTGGTGGAGGAAGTAGTGTCTATTTCATCGCTAACGTATTTCTTTCTGTAAAATGCTGGAGTTTGTGTCAAGATTAAGGGATTTTTCTTTTTTTTTTTTATTCTGAGGGAATGGACCTGGTGCTTGATGTGTTTCTACTATAATTATTTAAATGCTGCTCTGATAAGTATTTTTATATTATCAACGGAATAAATGAGGTGGCACTCGTAGTCACAGAGAATTATCACCTGACTCCACATTTTCTCTCGTCTCTACGGAGCGCTTTAGCCTCTTTCAGAGCCTCGTTCTGGTTTTACAGCCCTGAACTTTACTGTTTCGGTTCAGGTAAACCCACTAACAACCCACCTGCCCAGACTAGTAAACCAGCAGTAATGTTGGTGACTAGCTGATGAACATAATGTTGCATTTTGAAGCTGAAGAGCCAGATATTTCCCTCAGGAGTTAGAGGAGACCAAAACGAGACACAACACAAAACAAATGCTAACGTTGTGCCGTAGCTGCTGGATGTTAAGTTAGCCACCTGTTTGACACCACTTTCCCATATTACCTTTATAAAGTGATAATATTGTATGTCGGTGCTATGTCCCCTCGAAAACATTTTTGTTGCCATCCTCCATACAAATCTTAATTATGATCTCCACTACTGCTAAAGGTGTAATAATAGAGAAATGATCAGTATGTTGGTCACTCCCTCCTGTAATGAAGAGGCAGTAGCGGGGCCTTTTTAGTCCTCTTTATTTAGGAGAATGTCGACATTAAAAATGAACGTCTTTCCTGTCGTGTCCCCCTACATGCTGGCTTGGATGCGTTTACATCTCCAAAATCCAGTTTCACGCCTCCCTATCACTGCAGTATACACGTGATGTGGAGCTCTTACAGGTCTGTGCTGGGTGTCTGACTCTGAATGTGTTCGTGTCGTTTCAGTATGTGACCCCGTCCTCGGTGATCATGGATCTATGGTGAGATTAGTGTCCTGTAGAGGAAGTTGTGTTGTGTGTCTGTTGTTATTAGATTTATTTTGAGGATTCTTGTGCCTTTTTAATGTGTGTGGGAGGGTTTTAGTGCTCATCCTTGTGTATGTATTCTAGTGTGTTAGTGCTCTGGGGGGGGGGCAGATGGATTATTGTGATCTGACAGAAACTACATACGCAGTGACTCACAGTGTGTGTGTGTGTGTGTGTGTGTGTGTGTGTGTGTGTGTGTGTGTGTGTGTGTGTGTGTGTGTGTGTTTGGGGATTTAAGATCACATTCTGTCCGTCAGAGCTCATCATTTAAAACCATGAAAACTGAGCCCACTGAGTTATGTGTGTGTCGTCCTTCATTTAAAGCACTGTTGGTGTGTTTGTCGTCGTGGTCTGTGACTCTAACCTTTGTGTCTCGTTCCTCAGTACGTTCCTCAGAATCTGTATCCGGTCTACAGGAACAAGGTGGTTCCTGTTGCTGACATTATTACTCCGAACCAGTTTGAGGCCGAGTGAGTACAAGTTTTATTTTCATATATGCAGATTTGTATTAAAACAAACAAACCGGCGCGACATGTCTGTAATTGTCATTGTCTTCAAGATTAACTTCCTTAGTTTAGATTACCTTCACCTCAGTGAGGAACCGTGTGAGTAGCTGAGGGTCAGCGAAACCCATCTTTATGTAACGCCACTCATGCACGTTATCTAATACCTTCATTTTGTGGTTTTACACATTTTTGCAAAGAATGAACAGGGAAAAAAAGCCAAACCGTAGCTCAAGCTTCTTGTTCTACCCTTTTAAACCACGTAGCTTTAAAAGTAGATTTATTTTCAGTACTGTACATTGTCACTGTTCAAAGTTAAAACACTACTTATGGCTCCTCATTAAGCGTCTCGGCTCCGTTATCTTCACTGTGAAGTCACTCCACCTAGTGGTGTTTCCATACGTCTGCAGGATCATATTAAAGGTTTTCATATTAAAGGCTCACTTAACTTCATGGATTTTTCCCTTTTTTTTGCACTTGTGTGTTCCCATAACTGGTATGAGTTGAATAAGTTATTTCAAGGTTTTAATAACGAGTCTTCTTTTTGGACTTTTCATTTCAGCTCTTAAAGGGAATCTCTTGTGTTTTTCTGTTCCAATAACCTGATTTTCAGTGTGTGTGACGGTGCCGTTTGCTTGTGTTGCAGATTATTGACGGGGAAAAACATCAGCACAGAGAAAGACGCTGTGGAGGTAATGGCTCACTCACCTTATACTCCTTCCTTTCTTGCATATGTACTTTGTTTACAAAATAAACTTGGCATGTTGCTTGATTTATCTTGCTTAAAACCCTTGTCGCTGACTAAAATACTTGACGCTCTGCAGGTTATGGACCTCCTCCACGCTATGGGCCCAGACACAGTGGTCATCACCTCCTCCGATCTGCCCTCCAGACTGGGAGACCGCTTCCTCGTGTCGCTGGGCAGCCAGCGCAAAGGTGGGTTGACATTACGCGTGAAACGATTGCTGTGCGTGCGAGTCGTCCGCGCGTCCGTGTTTTGTGGCACGGCGCGACCACAATGAGCCCCTTCAAACGTGCCGTGTCTTTGCTGTGCCGCTCAGTTCGTCCCGACGGCAGCAAGACGACGCAGAGGGTTCGAATGGAAGTTCACAAAGTGGACGCCGTCTTCGTAGGAACTGGAGATTTGTTTGCTGCTATGCTGCTAGCGTGGACACACCACTACCCCAATGACCTGAAGGTACGCTAACCAGGCTGAAGATGAAGACACACGCGTTTTTAAAAATGATCTATGTCAGGAAATTGGGTTTTGATTTTTTTTTTTTTTTTTTTAAATGCTAATAACAATAATTACTTCATTTTCCCCTCTTCTCAGATGGCCTGTGAGAAGACTTTTTCAGTGATGCACCATGTTATCCAGAGGACTATTTCGTACGCTCACGGTAAGAAAAGTCAGGCTGGTTATCAACAAACCTAAAGCTTTAACTTGGCTCTAATCTATGCTGTTTAACAACAACAACAACAACAACAACAACAACAACAACAACAAGGTCAACAGGAGAGCTAGAATGTAATCATGTATTTAAGCAGTTTTGTCGGAGGTTATTGAAAAAAAAAAGGTTGATAGCAATATTTGTTATATAAATAAATGTTATAAAAACAGATATGCTTCTTTTATCAAATATAACACGCCACAGAGACTTTGTGACACGCATGTAATGTGTGTTTTTCTTTTTTTAAGCCCTGATTTATATATATTTATCTATGTTTAGTGAAGCGTAATCTCCGAGGACAGCCATTCGAATTACTCAAATCTCCTGCTGTCTATATGTTGCAATCACAGCTGCGTAACTCTGGGAGGTCATATTTTAAGATGCAAAGCACCTTATAGTCTTGTAACTCACTCAAAGCACCACTTACTGTGCATTTATCAGGCTACAGATTATTGGACCAGTTCTTCTAATGTCAGGAAAAGGACCAGCAGATACAGACGTAGCTATGTTGATGTTGCCACCTATTGACGAGGAATTTAAAGCCCTTGTTACATCTGACAGTGGACCGAGGACACATGACAACACTCGCACATCTCTAAACTCTTTTTCCAGGGTTTCAGATTGTATATTGGAAAAAAGAAAAGAAAAAAACTGCATTGATTACAGGTGGCATAAACATCCAAAAAGAGTTCAACTCTCGCTGCTGTCACGTTCATTAACTTCAGTTTGTACAAACTATTTTTACATTTAAACAATTGCGTAATGTAGCTTTAAAATAAATGTTAATCTTATTCGTCTCTGCATCTCCATCTGCCCCCCACCACCCACCCCCTCTGTCTCTCAGAGTTAGCAGGTCCTGGTCGGAAGCCCAGTCCGCCCCAGCTGGAGCTGAGGATGGTTCAAAGTAAAGCTGACATAGAAGACCCTGCGATAGTGACGGAGGCCATAGTCATATCCTAACATTACCGACCCATAAGACTCATACTAACCTTGTCCTCTTCACCCGTGAATCTCTCAAATCCAGTATCTCGGTGAATCTCTCATCACTGTAAACCTTGACTGTCGTTTCCAAACTTCAACACCTCATTATCCAGACTCCTTTAAAAAAAAAAAAAACCTTAGTATTGTAACCCTTGTAGTCCTTTGCCCCTTTAAGTCCTCAGTGTCCCTGACCCCTTAAACCGTATCCTTGACCTGTAACCCTTTTGCCCCAGACCCTGTTTTGGAACTAGAGCCATGGATAGACAGAGAGTTAGGTCAGGTTGGACTTTGGCGGCCGGTTGCTGCCCCTCTCTAACGCGGTATGTGACACAGTTGTTGGTTTTTTAGGGCCATTCAAGGTCCAGTACTCGGCACAATAGAGGACCTTTTTTGGATCTGTTAAAGTCCAATTTGGACAAAGTTGATGTCATATTTGCTATCGAAAAGGTAGTTGTTGTTTTTTTTGTCCTTGGAGTAACACTAGGATTAATCAAGCTCTAGTACTTTAGGAGGTTCTCTAACTCTTTAGTGGGGAGTGTTGAAAAGCAGTTTTGGGTATTTTCACTGGTTGAAAGTTTCTCCGGTTCCAAGTCCGCTTCACGTCTGCGGGGTGCGGCCAGTTGCACCTCGAACCACACCTATCGGTGATGTCGCTGAGTGCTCGCACACCCTGGAGTGCACATCCATGTCAATGTAGTGAAGTGAGAAATTTAACCGCGAAGAGCTTTCAAGGGACGATTAGTCGTTGCATTCACAAACAAAACACTGCAACGGAGGCCCAGTTCCCGCCTGGCTTTAGAGTGTGTCTCCACATACGTGTCGTGTGACCACTTGTGATTGGATCTCACCTCCCCACTCTATATGCAAATTAACACTATTTTGCAAAGACCAAATGTGTTATTTTAAAAAAAAAAAAGTGTTTTAAATTACTTCATTTTACTTGTTTGTGCCGATCAAATGAAGAAGTCAGCTCGTTACAGACGGAAATAAATATATTTAATTCACTGTGCCGCTAAAATGGCAAATATTCTATTCCCTCACTTACACAGATACACACACACACACACACACACACACACACACACACACACGCACACACACACGTACGTCAGTTGATGGACATTTGCGTACACACTGCTAAAAAGAATGTGGCCACATGTGGCCCCCAGACCACCTCCGAATGTGGTCACAGCGATCGGCTCTCAACGCGTCCTGGGTGCGTTCACACCTGCATTTACAGCTGTCCTCTTGTGATTGGACCACACATGACGCATGTTAGTGTCGGGTGTAAACGGGGACGCATTTTGCAGTATTTATCCAAGAAGTGATCTGAATTGATTCCAGCTGCTGAATGCTCCAAAACTCTACCTCTAAATTGTTAAATGCAAACTTGCCTTTTGCTTTTTTACTGCCACTCCACTCAACTTGCGTATATGTTTTTGGACAGACTTGCACTTCAGCTGTGTGTCTACACACACACACACACACACACACACACACACACACACACACACACACACACACACACACACACACACACACAAATTGCCAAGTAGCAGGATTGCAGCCCTGACATTGTCGGTGCTGCAAGACTAAAAGGACCAGACGCTGTTTATCCGTGGCTCTGCACACCACTATTTCAACCCCCCTCCCCCCGTCTTAAAGCAGTGATGTAATGGTGACCAAGTCTAAACCCCATGAGACCCTTGAAAATATAACAAAGAAAAAAAAAAAGACGCACAATGTATAGTTGATGTATAGATGTTGTACTATAACTGTATTGGACCATCTGTATGATATCTTCTATCTGATCTGTCTATTGGACCATTGTGTTGATGCTACTGTACTATAGACTACACGCACTACAATATCACCCAAACCAGAGACATTTGGGCTGGTTCTGGCACTCCGGGAGGCTCCAGTCGTTGTCACTTAATAGTACTAGGTAACCGTCTAATAGTCATAGTGTGTCGTTGAACTTCTTTAATCGCAGCGCAACAGAAAAGAAAAATGTGCAACCTGAGCCGTCTGAACCGCGCCGCCCCGGCCGGTTTTGCTAGAACCTCAGTGCCAGAACCAACCCATTACAGCCGGGCGGTTCCCGGCCGAGCTCTGGCCCAGAACCCTATATCTGAGAGTTGTGCCACTGAATTTACTGGAGGCCTCGAGAAGTTGTGAACCCCCTCCACTCCCCCAACCCCACACACACACACACACGTCCTTTAGCAGCTCTGTAAATGTTTGTTGTAGAACATGTCTTGTTTAGGCCGCTTCACACTCCACTGTGGTCACAGACAGGATGCAATTTTTATGTGATGCCATGTCAATTATGTTAATAACTTTACATTTGAATGATTTGAGATATTTTGATATTTGATATCTGGGATCTAACCTTATTTATTAACCCCTAATCTGTCTATTATTTATTTTTATTAATTCTTTTGTCTATTTAATGACATAAATTCATCACTATTTCCCAGAACTCAAAGTAAAAAAAAACTAAAACATATTTAATTAACAGTGATTAAATCCAGAGCATCTGGAGTCAACAAGTGTTTTACATGATAATGATTTAAACTAAAATGTCAAGTGGACACAAGCGATATTGACAGTACTGTATGGACAAGCTGTTATCTACTTGAAACTTGAAGATATTTGTTTTCTAATTGACCCAGAAAACCTTTTTTTATTACCCCTATAATTTTGAGTTTTATGATTTCAGGAAATCAAATCACAGTTGTGTGTTTTCCGGCTCACTCGGCTACTAAACTAGCTCACCTAACTTGCTACCTTGAAGCAATAATGCTGCTGCTCGTGGTTTAATTATAATTAATTAAAAATGGCAACCAAAGTGGCATTGAGTTTATCTGTCGGCCATTACAATATTCTGTTATCCACAGTGGAGTGTGATCGGCAAGAGGGGAGCAGAACATGACGCGCGACAGTGGTCGTGAGCCGGTTTCAAACCAGTGATGTCGCGAGAACTCGGCATGTGCCTTAGCCCGCTGAGCCACCGGGGTGCCACAGGAAATTAGATTTTAATGAGACTTTAACACTTTTAATTTACCCCAGTATCTTGTTGCTTTCGGATTTGAATGTTCAGTAAACTGCTAAAATTTCAACCAACATTTATTTAATTTTTTTGGGAAAGTGTAAACCAAATAACCGCAGGCTTTGAAATAAAAAAACAAATAAAGGACAATCCAGATGCCGTCAGTGTTACTCCTGAACTGGATGTAAGGTTCTGGGCAGGCCAGTGTAATTCTGTACTGCTGTTGTTTCTCTATGGACCATACTGTGATACTGCCTTAGGAACTTCACATCATAACACCACCATACTGCTCACTGAGGGGGGAGGAGGAGGGGGGAGGAAGGAAGGAAACATGAGATGTCTTAAATGTAGGTACTTTTGATGGCAACATTTCTGTTCTGCAGACGCACCTGAAAGTGGAAGAATTGAGAAAAGCTTCTATTTTAATCTTCTTCTTTTTTTTTGTTATAAGCAATTATGTTTTTCATTATTTTCAATTAACCAATTTAATCGTTTGGTTTATAAAATGACAGAAAATTGTGATCACAATTTCCTTCAAATTGCTTGATTGTTCTTTTTCTTCAAACTCAAAACCCGAAGACATTCAATGATGTAACACAGAAAAAGCAGCGGAAAATGATTTAAATACACATTTTCTAAATGATTTATCATTTGAGCAAAACTCGTTCCTTTTGTTTTCTCGACTTAAGCGACTAATCTGAAAACACCTCTCGGACTAATGAAGGGAGGGGAAAATGCAGTCTCATTTTTAGAATTGCAATAGTTCATCTGGACTTCTATTGTTATATTGTAGCGCTGATTGTCATATCGATAACAGACTGCGGCGCTTTAAGCTCTGCTATAATCAACATGTGCACAATCCAGCGCTCTGCTTCCTGCTAACCAACCAGTCAGCGTAATATTGGGTAAAAAAAAAAGGTGTCTATCTGTCGTGTGAGTGTGTGTGTGTGTGTGAGAGAGAGAGAGAGAGAGAGTGTGTGTGTGTGTGTATATAAATGTCCTCTATGGTCACAGGGTTTTGTGTGTATGTGTGTGTGTGTAATGAAAAAGAAAATCCCTGAGAAGTAAAACAACAACAAAAAAAAAGATGGGGAACCACAAAGGTTTAAACAAAACAAAAAAAGAGACAGAAATAGTGTACATGAGGAGGGGAGGTTTGTTCAAGAGGACAATCATTCCGCTATGTGACGCGCTGTTGCACGACTTTTCTTTTCTCCCATCTGCTCAAACAAATGGAGGGTTTTGTTCCGGACTTAAACATTTCCTTGATGCCTCACATTCTCCTCTTCCTCCCCCCGCCCGCATGCCGATAGCCCCGTCCTCCGCCTCCCTGCAGTTAGCGTGCCAGTCGTCGTGTCTGTAGCGTTAGTTTTTAAACCTCGCTCTCTGTGTGCGTGTGTGTGTGTGTGTGTGTGTGTGTGTGTGTGTGCGTGTTTGTGTGTTAGATGGTTATACTGTACCCCGGCTTCCCCCTGTCACTCTCACTAGATTGTCACTATTGCCCCTGCTTTCCTCGCTGGTCCTCGAGCTGCCTCCTATCTCCACCTGCTTGCCGTGTCTTTTTGTGATACAACTTAACCTCCTGCTCCACCCTCTTCCTCCATTCTCACTGCTGCCGGCTTGTTAAACTAGACCGCACACGGTTCCCTCCACTAAACATCTGGATAGATCCGTAAATCCTCTGCTGAGTTTGTGCGGAGAGCTAGTTTCAAACTTTCAAACCATTAAGAGATTTTAGAAAATGCCTCAGCTCGTTGAGACTCGTCCCAATCAAAAGCAATCAATTGTGAAAACAGGAAGTCGCTGTACAGCACAAGCTGTGACTTTTAAAAGGTTAAATTACGTATTAATCTTGACTTCCAATGCTTTGTAAGCGTAGGTGTGAGTTTGGTGTATTCCTACACGAATACATGGAGAAATATGTGAGGTTAATAGTTATTACTATATGTAACCAGATCCTACATGAACACAGAAGTTTCTGCCAAAGTTCGAACGAGTTTTTTAGTGTTTCGCATTCGATGTTTCTGGATTTGTTTGTCCGATCAAATCGCAGCCACAACGTTCCGATGGAGCCGATCAAATGAGTTTAAGTCTTAAAACTCCAAACAAAGAATAGCTTAACGTGTTTTTAAACATTAATAATCATGCTAACATGACCAACGTCATTTTGTAATGTGAGTTTTTTTTTTTGTGACTTATAATTTAATGTTGTAGCAGCTTACGTCCTAAATAAACAGCATTTTAAAGGGTCGTTCCGTCCGGTAGCTATAGTTAATTTAACCGTACAGGACAATTACACCTGGCAGGTACTGGGTGTAAATACTTGGTAACAATAAATCTCTGCGTAGTAAGTAGTTTGTTACTTAATTTGTAATTTAGTAAACCCTTTATGATAAGTAAGACGAGTCTGAACTTGCAACCGGCTGCTGGCTACTAATGAACTAACCAACGTAGTTTGGGCTCCATCGAGTCGGCTCAAGTATCGGTCTGTTTTATAATCGTTGGTGTGACGACGCATCGTAAGCGACTAGAATACTGCCTGAAAGTGTCTGGATTGTGGAACAGAACACGCATATCCAGCAGAAACCCAACAACGGTCCCTCATTTCTGGAGAACCGTTTTGCTCCACAAGCCGTTGAGAAAATACTGTTGCCAAGTACACAAGAAGTCCTTTTTAGTCAGCCACTTTTGGGCCGAGCAGGGAGCGTTTCATCAGATTGCGTGAGTTTTTTTGAAAGCAGCTGCCCCACGATTTCATGTAAACTGCCACTTTTTTATTGTCCTTTCAGCCCAGCGAGGTAAAAGCAATGAGCCAAAAGCTGGGATGTTCGGGTTCGGAGGGATTGGCAGTTCTGGCAAACCCTTTCGCATTAAAAGGCATTTAATTTGATGTTGATGTGAAGTCTAAATTACGTTCACGGGCTTAAATTGTGTGATAAAACATCTGGAGCGCTACAACTTCCCAAATGGCTCCAGTTTTATTTTAACGTTGCACGTTTTTGTAGGATTAACTGCAGATTGGATGGTCGAACAAAAACCAAGCGGGACTCACGCGGGAGACCAACTTCACCTCCGTTTGTCTGTAATTTAGATGCTTACAACAACCCTCCCGTGTGCTTGACGCTCACCCGTCCTCGTATCTCCCCTCCTCTGTGCACCTGTTGCGATAAACCCTCTGATGCTCATCCGTTTGGTTAGAAAATGGCTGCCACAAAAAAAAAAAACCTGCGATGGTCCAACCGTCGGTCTTCCACCGTGGTCCTCTCCTCTCCTCCCGATTGACAGTTTTGTCTCCGCCATCTTGTTGTTGTTTTTTTTTTTTTTTTTTTTTTATGTTTTTGGTGGCCAAAACAAAAACGAGGAAATGTAATAATCATTGTTTGGTAACTGTTTTTAGTGCTATGTTTTTGGAGCGTTACGAGTATTTTCTAACATGTTACAATAAAAGATTGTAGTGTACAAATTCACATTTATAAAATATATATATATATATAGATATATGAGAAATGTATGTTCTAATGCAATAAAGAGAGATTAAGAATTATGAAAATCGGATCACTCTGATTATTATTATTTATATTTGATATAATTTCACTTCCTTCCTGTTTTTCATGCTGGTTTCAGTCGGTTACTGTGTAACTGCATTTTTAACTTTGAATTTATGGAACAAATATTCACCTGGAGAAAAACTAAAATCACCCGTTCGTTAGATATTCGTTTTCTGACAGTGGTTTCGTGCAATCCTTTATTTGACCCACTTTTTCCTCTTTGTGATAAGTTTAGCCACTGAAAACAATTAGTCAACTTTTTTTTGTCCATACAAGCTCATGCAAACATTTAGTTTAAGACAAACCTTTCACCACCGATCAGCTGGAGTTAATGATTTTAGAAATGCTCCAGCAAAACCCAGGTTTTTTTCCTTATTTATTGAAATGGGCAATTATATTTTTTGCCAATTTGATCTGCTGGTAAAGAAAGTAACTTAACACTAAATCCACTGTTAGTTACTGTCACTTTATGACAGCAGTCCCTTTTCCAGAATACAATCCAGTAATTCTGTCTTCTAAAAACCCTATAAAATATAAGTTGAAAAATCAATGGCGTACACCAGGATACTCTGATACACACACACACACACACACACACACACACACACACACACACACACACACACACCCGACATGACCACCTGATCTAAATAAGAAGGCCTATAAATAGCACGACATTGTGTCATTACTTATTTTAGTACGTTGCGTCGTTACAGTGAATCAATCAGCGATTCGGTTCTGGCAACAAACGGTAGCGGCTGCAGTTATGTTTATGAAACAAAACCACTTATATAGGCTTAGTAAAGAAAAACATCATGTTTGGGCTTAAAATAAATACCTAAACTAAGTAACGACGGAAACAACTTAACAGGAAAACACGGCGCTAACGTAACTTAGTAAAACGGCATTCTCCTGGTTGCAAGTCGTGTGTTTGTTAGACCCTCTTGGTCCCGCCTACATTTCATACTACGTATCTTTTCATAGCGTTGTATAGTCACACTGCCGTCAGTACAGACTACGTGGCGTAAAAAGCAAGAACGGCGTTGTTGTTGCGCTCAAAATAACCTACAAATTGTTGTGTTGCACGCACGCCAGTTGGTGAGAGCACGCTGAAATACAGCAATCAACTGTTAGCAGTGTGTGTGGACATTAAAGCCCCTGAAGACACATTTGTGATATTGGGCTATAAACATAAAATGTACTTGCTGTATGAAAAGGTTGAAATGCAACTTGGAGTAGAGGAAGTCACTCAAATACTGTACAAATTTCAAGGTACTCGAGTATTTCCATTTTATGCAACGTCATACTTCTGCTCCTCTACATGTCAGAGGCAAATATCGTTCTGTCACCAACATTTGTTTGTCAGCTTTAGCTACTTTACATATTCAGGTTAGCACAAAAAAAACAACAAATCAACCAGTTTATGGTTATGATAGATACGCAGCAGCGTGGGGCAGTCGCTCCACCACGCAGCAGCTGAGGCCGCTCCGAGGCGTCTCCATGTCGCGGACGATCTGCCACCTGTTGGCGGTCTCGTCGTAGCGCTCCACCCCACAGATGGTGCCGTGGCTGTCGAACCCTCCAGCCACATACAGCTGGTCCTCCAACACCGCGATGCCGAAGCTGCACCGAGGGTGAATCGTGGGTTTAATGGCGCTCCACTTGTTTGATTGTGGGTCGTAGGCCGTGACTCCTTCCGAATGCGAGTTGTCTCTGTAGCCACCAACCTGAAAAATACGGGAACGGTGGAACATTTTAAATGTTTACTTGCGAACACCACAAAAGAAGAAAAAAAAATCTCAACCCACACCCTTAGACATTTTCAACGAGCCACCAAAAATGGTATTTTTTAAATATATTTTTACATTTAATGTGTTCATTTAATTGTAATCTTTGGAACTGTCCAAATTCAGTTTCAAAGCCTTCTTTGCAACTCCAGGATATAACTGTGATTTTATACAGTCCAGTTGAAGAATATTGGAAAATATTGGCACAAACCTTTTAAAAGTCTGCTTTTAAACTCTAACCATTTTACTTGTCTGTCGTAAGTGCGTTATTGTCTATTTCTGTGGCATATGTTTTTTAATATTTCTCTCTATTTTATCCCCTTTGTAAAGTGTTTTTGAAAAGAACTTCCTAAATAAAATGTATTATTATTATTGTGTATACAAAAGTCACCCTGTGTAATTTTTGTCATTGTAGAACGTAAATGGGCAGTCGGGGTCATTAAAAAACCTTCAACCTCCCATAATCAATCCAATGATCTGTCCTCCGTGTCCTCAGTCAGTCAAGTATCAAAAGCAGAAGTACTCATGAAGAATGATCCCTGTCTGTGTTATATTACTATATGTTGTGCATTAACACGAGCTTGGTACACCAATAATGCGAATCCAACCAAAACTAAACAAAAATACAGAATCCATCCATCCGTGTCTGTGTGTGTCGGCGTCTGTGAGTGTGTTGATGAATGGCATCAATGTTTCGAGCTCCTCTTACGACATATATTCGGTCTCTGTAGGCGACGGCCCGCGCCGCATTACACCCACTTCCCATGGGGGCGATCAGCGTCCACTGGTCGGTGTGAGGGTTGTAGCACTCGACAGTCGCCAGAGATTCATTTCTGTTGAAACCACCGCAGATGTACACCTTGGAAAAATTAAATATGTCAGTTATTGTTCGGCAATGCTACCAATACGTACACTTCTGCATCACTGCAGCAAGATGAGGAGATGAATCACAGGAAGTCGGTGCAAACAAGATTTCCAGCTCCTGATTGCACGGAAACCAGGCGGCAACCTCCGATTCTGAAAAGTGAAGCTAATGCAGAAGTGTCTTAAAACTTGCATTCTCTCTCCTGACCATCAGGGGGCGACTCTGGTTTCAAAAAGATGTCTGAATGTATAGAAGTATATGAGAAAATGACTCTACTTCTCTCTTTAAACATCAGTTTATGGTCTCAATCTCTAGTTTAAAGTCTTCTTAAATATAGCGTGATGTTCATTTAGTAAATTATGGTCCCATTTAGAGTCAGGCAACCTTGTGATTGACAGGTTGCTACCAGAGCCACATACTATATGTCACCGTCCAAATATGGTCACTTATTGGTTGCAAAAATCCAAGATGTCAATGGATGCATTTCAGCAGCCTGTAGCAGCTTTTTGTGATTGTTTTAAACAAATGGTAAATGGACTTGTACTGATATAACTTTTCTAGTGTTCCGAACACTCAAAGCACCCACCCATCAGGACTATCTAACCATTAATACCCATTCATACCCCACCGGCACAGCCTATAGGAACAATTTGGGGTTAAGCGTCTTGCCCAAGGAGCAAGTCATTGCGGTGACTTTTGCTGGATCCCCACTCTATATGACGTTACCATCCGTGGTTACCATGATCTGAACAATGAGTGCGTTCAGTCTAATCAGGGTCCTCAGCTCCACCTACCTTGCCGTGTAGTGTCGCGGCGCAGGAGTTGCTCCTCTGCTCGTGCATTGGTGCGATCAGAGCCCACTGGCCGGTGTCGAGACGGTATCGCTCTGCGGTTTTGAGCTTGCGGCGTCCGTCGCAGCCTCCGATGGCGTATATGCAGCCGTTCAGCTCCACCACGCTGACGTAGCACCGGACCGCGTGCATTGGCCTCACCTGTTTCCAGGTTTGGGTGATGAGGTTGAGCTTTCGTACGCTGCTTAGATATTTAACGCCATCGAAGCCTCCGATGTAGTAGATGCATCCATTGAGGAAGACGCAACCGTGGAACGCCCGAGGAGACCCGACACGGTTGTTCACTCTCAGCCAGCGGTCAGCTCGAACGTCGTACAAGTCGATCCTGTTGGTTGGAGAATCATTCTCCCAACCGCCGATAGCCAAAAGCACAGCGGAGGGCAGGCGGGTGCGGGTCAGAGGTTTCTCCGTTTTGGGCTCACGCAGGGCGTTCATGGCGTTGACCACCATGTTCATACACATGGGACTCTTCCTCACCAGAGCGTTCGTGCTCACGACGTCGGCTAAGTACTTATTGGACATTAACAGCAGGCGAACCTGGACGGAGACAAGAAGGAGATCAGATCAGAGATTAACGGAGGGCGTTATCGATCCTTGAGGCCCATTTAGTACAGACACTCCAATAGCTATTGATAGTTTCTGCCAGTAACCAGGGAAACCAGTTGGAGGCAAAAATAACACAACCTATGCTACGGCGATTACCAAACATAAAACAGTAAAGTTTTTAAATCGCCATCCATTTTTTTAAGCCTGACCTAACTTTTTCTAGAGTCTATTTGTTTCTTTGATTTAAGAACGGCACTATTTTAGCATTGTCGCCTCTTTTGTTGAATTATTTCTCTTAACTAAAACTAAACTAAAGAGCTCCATTTTTTCAAATAAATAATTTTGTAAAGCTCTGGTTTTATATTACTTCCGTTTCCCTAACATAGAAAGTTTTCACACTGATTGGAAGTTTCATGTCTTGTGGATTTTCTGACCTTGAATAACAAGAAAAGAGCCCGTTTTCCCCAGTTGGTCACACAGTCGACCAATCAGAGCTTTTTAGACCAGAATGAGGACATCGTCTTCCTGTGCCATAATAAGAAAAGTATCTGTGCAAAGTAGTGATACGGCCACAGCCTTGCAGCCTCTTTTGCTTCACTAAAGAGCTCTTTTTGTTCAAATAAATAACTTTGTAAACCTTTAAAAGTCAGGTTTTATGTAACTTCCTTTTCCCTAATTGAGCCGGGTCGTAACAATAGTTAAAGAGAAAGAGACGCAAGATTGGCGACGAGTTGAGTTTGACACTGCTGTACATCAACTTACAGAAGTAATAACTCCACTGCTCAGTTTATAGTTCCTCAAAACCCCTCGAAAAAGAAAAATTGGGGATGCAGCTTTTTTCACCTATGCTCCCAAACAGCCGACCCAAAAACATTAGAGGCAGCTTCTGTTGACATTTTCAAGCCTTATTTAAAAACACATCTATTTCACTAAGCCTTTATATTTTCTAACAGCACTTTTTGTGCGTTCCACAGAGTCCCACATCTGTCTTTCAAATGATCTTTTATGTATTCAAACACTTTTATTTATTGTTTTTTTTTTCAGTTTTTATTCATCTGTTGACATTTTTAATTGCACTTAAAATGTCATTGCAAAATACAAACTTTCTTCCTCCCACTTTTATTTATTTTATATCTGTATCAGGGATGTTTTCTGTTTTTATTTATTTTAAATGTACAGCACTTTGAGCTACATAGTCTGTATGAAATGTGCTATATAAATATAGATTATTACTATTAATAATAATAGTCATTTTTTTATACTGTTGGGTGCCAAAGTACCAAGACCTATAGTCGGCACACTCTCTCAAAATGGGAGCACTAGTACCTGGAAACCCCTCGGTTACCTTGCTCAGCAGCGTGGCCATGTGACCCCTGCGTTCCTCGGGCGCGTAGTTGATCCAGAGGAGGACGGCCTCAAACGCGGTGCTCTCCTGCCGCACGTTGAGCTCGTCCTTTTCAATTAAATCCGCCAGCTGCTGCGCAGAGAGGTGCAGGAACTTCACAGAGAACCCTGCGACCTCCTCGAAGTTATGCAGGATGTAGACGTAGGCCTTCTGCCTCAGCTCGGGACATCCGTGGAAGTCCGCCAACATGCAGACGTGGACGCAGTTCTTCACGTTGAGCTGCCGCTCCAGGAAGTCGCAGCAGGCCCGCATGAGGCCCTTGATGGCGAAGTGGTCCGCTCCCGCCAACAGCTCCAGCACGCTGTCCTCCTTCAGGGAGACGGAGCCGGTGTAGGCGTACTCCACAATGAGGGTCATTATTTCGGGGGACACGTGGAAGAAGGTGTAGATCTGCTCCGCTGATGTTGAGGATTTACTGCAGAAGAGATCTCTGTGGGATCAGAGTTCAGAGGTCTGCAGTGAAGTCACAGGAACCAGCATTTTAAGAGGGTCTTTCTCTGATACTTTCACAACTTCTAGTATTCCACCAGTTTAGTACTGCAGTCCTCTAACATGGTCAGACTCAAGATAATATGATAATTAAATGTATTCATATAGCACTTTTAAAAACAAAGTGCCTTACAAGATAGAAATGGCAGACCAACAATGATAAAACAGAACAATAGTATAATGAAAGTACATTCTACAATGACACACAAATTACACACGTGACTTTTATAT
Organism: Ophiodon elongatus; assembly: GCA_016806645.1. NCBI lineage: Eukaryota > Metazoa > Chordata > Actinopteri > Perciformes > Hexagrammidae > Ophiodon > Ophiodon elongatus. The sequence goes on along the minus strand of JACSYO010002062.1, from coordinate 5,464,544 downwards.
ATATTTTATAGCCATTATTCTTCAACTGGTCGGTTTAAGGCCAACAAATAAATGCACAACATTGAGCAAATAATCAACATATGTATAGTACATGTATAGTATGACTTCACACAGCTCCCTCTGGAGCCACTAAAAAGATAAACTTTTAATAAAGATAAATCCAATATTCTCTTTTCTTTTAAACTCTGTTTTAATCTCCACCATCTTCTGAGAAAAAGTTAGCTGCTAAACATGGAAGCACATTGCTTTCACAAAAGAAAAATAATTAGATATCTATTTTCGGAATTATAAGTTATTGTCTAGTAATTACAATACATTATCTCATAATTATGAGAAAAATAAACCCGTAATAACCAGCTACAACCTAATTATAGCTGCAACCCCAAAAATTCCCAATAAACATTCACCAAAATTATGAAAAAGTATTTTTCTTTCTCCAGAGGGAGAACACGGATGCATTAAGTGTTTCTGGTGACACTACATTGTATAACAGTGAAGATATTGAATATTTTTGTTGTATGTCTTTTCAGCATTGCACTTTCTAGACGCTCACTCGTCTCATAACCGGCTGCACATTCGATTTTTCTAACTCAAAGGACTAGTTTTGATGAAAGATTCGGTTGCAGCCCGTTGTCTATACCGTACTACGGTTGCAAGGAGTCGTAAGATGTTCGTGAATTATCGATCAGGGAAGTCTGAGATCCGTGAATATCTTTCCAACTTTGCCGAACTACGGCTACATTAACGTTTTTCATATTTATGAGATACTTTTTTCTTGTAATCACGAGATAGTAACTCATAATTACGAGCTCACCTGAAGTATGAGCTGCAGTTGCAGAGGATGATCCGGTGGACTTTGAACACGACGCCGTCGACTACGATCATAGCGTCGCACAGCTTCCCTTCCAGACGGAGGTCGTTGACCGCATCGTAGAAGATGGTGTTCATCGTTCAGTTGTTACCACAGAGGTTGGACCTGCTTGAAAACTTTTTTTTTTATATTTTCCTTCATAAAATCAACATTTGTAAATATTTCTTTGTAAGTTAGTAGCCCCTTATGACTTTCACCTGCCAGATTGTTTTTATTTGAAAATTGTGAAGCTCTGTCACATTCTATTGTTTACGTCTCTGCGGCCTTGTTCCCTTTTAAATACAGTAAAAGGCTGCCGTGTTTTTGTGATTGTAAAGCCCTCTGAGGAAAACTTATGATTTGTGATATTGGGCTATACAAATTTGATTTAATTTAATTTAATTTCTTGTTGTCATATTTCAAAAATGTCAGTAGACATTACAAACTGTATGGGTAACTATGGTAATATCCGTACCCTGCTGTCCAGTGAAAACCATGTATATCCATAATTTGTTTTTTTTTTAATTCATCTGAAGGATTTTTATGTATTTCTTAATATAAATACACGATTTAAAAAAATATACTTGGATTGGCTTTATAAGAAGTAGCTGAAAATGAGCAAAACCATAAACATCTACAGCTGTAGATGCAAAATACACATTAATGCAGCAGTAATAGTTTGGCCGTCGAAACTTCATGACTACTATTCTCATTATATGAATAATTTATATCATATGTATTGAATGTGTTGTAACTCCGTTATTCTGTGTGGCTGAAGGCAATAAGGCTCGAAAGCCTTGGTGCCACAGCACACAGACTAAACTCCTGCGGGCTTCAACATCATAATAATAATCATCATTCTGTGTGGCACTGCTCAGAGTGCGTGAGGTCATCGCCAGAGTTCTGTATTTTCAGCTATTTTCAGAAGTTTTTAGTTATTTTCAGAAATTTTCAAATATTTCAGCTTCAAATTTCAACTTTCAGCATTCTAACGCATTTTCAGCAGGAAATGCATTTTCTAGTTCAACTTTTTATTATTCTATTTCTTTCGTACATGTTAACCCTATGGAACTGGAGTCTCTTTGAAGTAATCACTATGGAAACCTTTTGATGTGGGAGCACCCAGGTGTTTGTGATGAGCTAATTACTGCAGTTTGACAGCCACAGACACACAGACATAAACAAATGACTTGGAGATATTCAGTCAATGGCATTGTAACACCTCCTGTCTGTCTCTCTCGCACTCTCTCCCTCTCTCTCTCTCTGGTGCATGCTGGGAGTGAGCGTGTGTGAGTGAGTCGCTGAGTGAGAGGTTCTTTCGATTTATTTTTTCCCTTCGTTATGCGTATTAATTTATTGCGGTTTATTGGTTGGTGTTCACCTTAGTTTGGGTTTGGTGGTTGGTTATTTTTTAGGGGAGTTTGGGGTTGTCTTTGGGGTGTTCCTTTTCTCCTGCCGGTGTCTCGCCGGTCGGCGTCTCTAGACGCCATGGTGAATGGAGACACGTTGTCCCACCTCACGAGGAAGCACGGCATCAAGATCGCCGTCGGCTTCTTGTGCAGCGTGGAGGACATCGGGCTGGCTGTGGGGGAGAAGGTCGGGCACGGCAGCGTTAAGTCGGCCGCTCGCATGAACGGCGCCGTGGTCATCTTCCTTGACCAGGTGGAGAAGGTGAACCGTGTCGTCGAGGCAGGTCTCACGGGGAACGAATTTTTGTGCAAGTGTTGCCGCTGACGCAACCAAGGTCGTCCTGTCTAATGTCCCTCCGTTCATCACTGACGAGTTCCTCAGCAGAGAGCTCTCCAGACACGGAAAGATTGTGTCCCCGATCAAAAAGATCTTGTCTGGTTGTAAGTCTCAGTTGCTGAAGCACGTAGTGTCTCACCGCAGACACGTTTATGATCCTTAACAACAGGAATGAGGGGCTCAACCTCCGCTTCCATGTTAAAGTAGATGATTACGAGTACGTGATTTTTGCAATATCGTCGGCGATGAAATGTTTCGGTTGCGGTGAGGAGGGGCACGCCGTGAGGGCCTGTCCGAGGTGGGGGGACCCGGCTCCACCTGGCCCGGGTGTGGTGGGCGGCGCTGTGGCGGGGCCGTCCGACGCTCCGCCGGGTGCGGGAGAGCTGCCTGGGCGGCCCGTCGCAGCGGCTGCGTCTCCGGCTGGGGACGCGGCGTCTGGGCGGCCCGTTCTGGCGCAGCGGCGCGGCATTGCTGCCACTGTGCCTGACCCGCACAGGGTGAGTGCGAGTGGTGTGGGTGATGGTGATGGTGATGGTGACCAGGGCAGTAAGGGGGAGGCTTTGGTTAAGGTGGGAAATGGTGAGGATGGAGGAGAAGGGAAGGAAACGGGTGGAGACGGTGCTGGTGAGAAGCCCGTAGACGTAGAGGTGGAAGAGCGGGTCGGTGGAGGAGTGGAGTCAGGAGAAGAAGGTATGATCGGGGGGGGCGTGGGCTGAGCAGGTGGAAGAAGTAGAGATGGAGGAGGAGGAAGCAGGAGAGCCAAAAGCTGCCCATAAGAGGAAGAAAAAGGCCCAAAGCGCAGGCAGTGAAGTTAAGGCCAGCAAGGTTGGGGAGGACGAGCAGACGGGGCGGGGGCAGAGGCAGTCTGAGGACAGTGAGAGTGATGGGGAGGTGTCAGACAGCAGCGATGCTCCGGCTGTATTTTTAAGTGTCAGCCAGCAACAAAAAATGTACACTGCGGAAAAGATAAAAACTTTCTTGCAAAAAACAAAAGGCAGGAAGGAAGTAAAAGTCGGAGACTTCTTTCCTGATTTGGTTTTATTCCACACCTCAGCCAGACACCACATGAGCCGGAGGGAGGAGTCCAGTCTCACTGAGAAGGAGGGGTATAGATTAAAGAAACTTGTGCCTAAAGTAAGAAGAGCAATGAGCAAAGATGATGGCGAAAGCTCCAATGTGTGTTTTAATTAATTTATTGTTTTTTATTTGGGTTTTAAATCTCTTACTCGCAATGAATACTTTTAGAGTGGGAAGTTTGAATGTGAATGGAGCCAGAGATGCAAAGAAGAGAACATCTATCTATGAATTTAACAGAATGAAACATATAGATGTTCTCTTCCTACAGGAAACGCATAGCGACAGCACCAACGAGGCCGACTGGAGGAGGGAGTGGGAAGGGGAAGTCGTCCTGAGTCACAACACTAACCTCAGTGCAGGAGTGGGCTTCCTCTTCTCCAGGTCTTTTACCCTGGTTTCACTGGAGGTCAAACACATCATCGAGGGGAGGTTGTTTTTAATTAAGGCACGGTTTGACCTTTTTAAGATGGTTTTTATCAATGTGTATGCTCCGGCAACCGGTGCAGGGAGGAACCTGTTTTTACAAAAAGTTAATGATGTTTTAAATGGCTGTGCCTCGGAGGATTTTTTATTCTTGGGTGGGGATTTCAGCTGTACGGAAAATGAACTCAAAGACCGTAATCACACAGAGCCACATCCAGCTTCACAGCATGTTCTGAGGCAGCTGGTCCATTCTCATGGCCTGGTGGATGTGTAGAGAAGGATGCACGCTGACTGCCGACAGTACACATGGTCCCACTTTAGAGAGGGTAGGATCTCCTCAGCCAGGTTAGATCGTATTTATGTTTTTAAGCACCATTTTAATATTTTTAAAATGTGCAGTATTGTTCCTGCCGGTTTTACTGATCATTCTTTGCTTTTATGTAATGTTTTTTTTAGAAACATGTTACCCAGAAGTGCGTATTGGCATTTTAATTCAGTCTTAACCTTTGATAAGAATTTTAGAGAGGTCCTTATTTATTTCTGGGGTGTTTTTAGGCTGAGGAAGAGCGATTTTAGCAGTCTTAGGCAGTGGTGGGACCATGGTAAGATCGAGATTAGGCTCCTTTGCCAGCAGCACACTTTCAACGTCACCCGAGACATCACCAGATCTATGAAGGACCTGGAGACTGATATAGTGGACCTAGAAAGTTTAAGCGAGTCCACAGGAGATCGAGGACATATTGAAGTCCTCAAGAGAAAAAAAATGGCTCTGGCCGACCTGTTAGATGTTAAAGTTCAGGGTGCACTGGTCAGGTCTCGATTCCAGACCATCACGGAGATGGATACTCCCTCTGACTTCTTCTTCGGCCTGGAGAAGAAGCGTGGGCAGAGGAGGGTAATCCACTCACTGTTGGCAGACACAGGACAGCCAGTTGTGGAACCAAGCCAGATAAGAATGCGAGCTGTGGGCTTTTACTCCTCCCTGTATACAAGTGAGTACAGGGAGGAGGAGGCACTGATGGAGGGGTTCTGTGGGGGGCTACCTCAGGTCTCTGAGGAGACCAACAAGGAGCTCGACAGGCCCATAAGCTTGCCGGAGCTGAATGCCGCCTTGCAGGGGATGCAGGGACGGCGTGCTGCCGGCATCGATGGCCTCTCTGCTGAGTTTTTTTAAAGCTTTCTGGGACATATTTGCGGGTGACATACATGATGTTTTTAATGAAAGTCTGGCCTCTGGTTCCATGCCGATGTCCTGCTGGAGGGCTGTAATAACACTGCTGCCAAAAAAGGGGAACCTGCAGGACATCGGAAACTGGTGTCCTGTGTCTCTACTGTGTGTGGATTACAAGCTTCTGTCCAAGGTCTTTGCCTCCAGGCTGAGGGAAGCTATGTAGCAGGTCATCCATCGGGACCAGACCTACTGTGTGCCCGGCAGGTCCATGGTAGACAATGTCTACCTCATTTGTGACGTTTTGGAGGCTTCCAGCTCTTTGGGTATTAACACTGGTCTGATTTCTCTAGATCAGGAAAAGGCTTTTGACCGCATTGAACACAACTTCCTCTGGAAAGTTATGGGGAAGTTTGGGTTCAGCGCTGGCTTCATAGCTAAGATCAAAGTGTTGTACAATAAGGTTGAGAGTGTGCTGAAGATAAACGGCACTCTGTGTGCTCCTTTTAGAGTGTGTAGAGGGGTCCGGCAGGGTTGTGCTCTGTCCGGGATGCTCTATGCACTCTCCCTGGAACCCCTCCTCATCAAGATACGCTCTAGCCTGCAAGGGCTGGTTTTACCTGGTTTTAGTGGGAACATGATTTTATCAGCTTATGCCAATGATATTGTTGTTTTTATTAAGGACCAGAGGGATGCAGACCTTTTAACTAACATTGTGGAGAGTTTTAGCAGGACATCGGCAGCGAGGTTGAACTGGAAGAAAAGTGAAGCCCTCGCTGTCGGTGAATGGCGTGACGTCTCCCAGTTCTCCCCCAGAACTTAGTGTGGAGGAAGGACGGGTTCAAGTCCCTATTTTTTTTGGGAGGGTCTACACTGGGTGCCACAAGGGGTGCTGTTTTTAGCCAGAGAGGAGGGGGGACAGGGCCTCGTCCACCTGGCCAGCCGAACAGTCACTTTTAGACAAGTCCGGAGGGTTTAGTGTGGAGAGATGTGGCCAGCTGCATCCTCAGACGTGCAAATAACCTGGGGCTGGATACTGCTCTTTTTTTTAATTGATTCTAGTGTTTTAAAGTTAAGTGGGCTGCTGCCGTTTTATCAGGGTGTTTTTAAGTCTTGGGCCCTTTTTACTCATAAAAGGTGCCCACAGTCTAACTCTCTGTACTGGTTGCTGAGAGAGCCATTGGTTTACAGAGCCAAGCCGGACATCAGCAGCAGCGTCACCCCTGGCCTGACGGGGGCACTGCTGAGGTCACGAGCCCTGGGCTCTCTGCTGGGTCTGCAGTCTGTCCGGGTGGCGAGGAGGCTCCTGGAGCTGTGGAGGCAGTGGCTGACCGGGAAGGAGAGGAGCCTCCTCAGAAACTACAGCCAAGGAGACGTCGAGCCGGACCCTGCAGACCCTTTCCCTGAGATCTCCCTGAGCCCGGGGCTAGGGGAACTCACCGGCCCCCTGCTTGCTACGACACGCCCAGAAGCTTTGACACTACATAAAGCAGACAAGAAGACTCTGTATTTTAACTGTGTGAAGGGCATCAACAGGTCTGGGCTGTGCAACAGGCCCCCCACTGTGTGGTCAGACAGACTGGGACAAAGCGGACCTGGCTCACAGTGGAGGATTTTATACAAACCTCCCCTCAAGAAACGGACTGCTGACCTCCAGTGGTGGATTTTACACGGTGCTGTCGCCTCCAATGCTTTTATTTCTGTTCTTAATCCCTCTGTTCTGAGCCAGTGCCCCCTCTGTACCCTTCGAGAGACTGTTTACCATGTTTTTACTGAGTGCAAGAGACTTGCAGGTTTCTTCTCTCTTTTAACATTGGTTTTTAGTCTTTTTAATGTGTTTTTTTTACTGAGAAGGTTTTTATCATGGGAGCTGCCTACAAGAAGGCAGAAAAAGAAAAGTGGCAGCTCCTGAATTATCTTTCAGGAGAAGCAAAGATGGCCATTTATTTAAGCAGGAAAACCCGAGTGGAGAACAGGGAGGGGCAGGAGGCCAAGGCAGTGTGGCTGTGCAACATAAGGGCCAGACTCTGGCTGGAGTTCCGTTTTTATAGACACATTGGAGACTTAGACGCTTTTAAACAACGTTGGTGTTTTAATGATATCGTTTGTTCTGTTGTTGAAGATGAATTGGTGTTTGCACAAGTTTTTATCCGATGAATTATGTGTTTTTTTTTAACAAAACAAAACAACCTGTGATTTTAACGAATTAGCACTTTATTTGTAGAAATTGGAAAAACGATAAGTATGTAAATAAAGTGTTTTTGAAAAATAAAAATCTCCCTGTCTCTCTCTCTCCCCCTTTTTATCTCTCTGTCTCATTCGCTCTCTCCCCCTTTTCCCCCCCCTCTCTCTCCAACTTCCAATTCTGACACTTTTAAAATTCAACTACCAGGTTTTTTAGCAATGCAGTTATTGGCTTTTGAGCTTCAATATATTTTCAGGACAGACACTACAGACCCAACTTTCGCACTCTGTTAATCAAGTCATCCTCTCAATCTCGGCTATCGAAGCAGTAGGAGCTACGGTTATATGAGATAATGAGATAGTTCGACAGGTTTTAACTCCATGTTAAACGTATGGAACTGGAGTCTCTTTGAAGTTATCACTATGGTAGTAACCTTTTGATGTTAGAAGCACCCAGGTGTTTGTGATGAGCTAATCACTGCAGTCTGACACAGACACATACATAAACAAATGACTTGGAGATATTCAGTCAAAGTCTCTCTCTCTCTCTGGCCGTCTGTCTCTCTCTCTCTGATTTTCAGCAGTTCAGTTCAATGCTTTTGGGCTTTAACACTTTTCAGCAGGTAGTTTCCCTTTTTTGTATTTTCAGCTGTTTTCTGTATTTACAGCTATTTTCAGAGATTTTCAAATATTTCAGCTTCAAATTTCAACTTTCAGTTTTCCAACGCATTTTCAGCAGGAAATGCATTTTCTAGTAATAATAATATTCTTCCCGTTCTCCTTCTTCCGTACAGAAGTTTGGCGGGGAACTCGTCCCACAGCGTTGAAACAACATAAAAAAAAAAAAATACATCAAAACGTGCGGCCTGACCGGGAATCGTGGGGAATGACTTTTCTAAGAGATTTGCCCGACCTTCAACCCCGAAAAACCCGAAAAATGGCGTGAAATTGTCCCATTCCCTTGAATGGGTTTTTGCTGTGAAGAGAGCAAAAAAGCACAAAAAAAAACTGTCATCATTGGAACCACAGTGACTCGCCATACTTTAACGTAGAAAAAAGATTTCTATTTTCAAACGTTGACAAAAGTCTGGAGTTTATTTGGCCAAAAGGGCATTTTGATAGTTAGCACGGTTCTCCTCTCATCCTTGTTGAAGTTCAGGAAAATTTTGGGACCTTTTCTGACTTTATAATGGATGTGTATTGCGCAGGTCAGAGCACGTGAGGTCATCACCAGAGTGAACAGGTGCTTCAGTTTCTTTTGAAAAAAATATTTGTATTTTGCCACTAATTCCACAATTTTCACTCTTCATACACCATTTGTGGATCAAAACGTAGGAAATCTTGTGCTTGTCGTACACATATGACTACGGAATCCAACAGATTCACACATTTGGCTAGAAATGTCTGAGGATGAGAGGAAATCCACCTCTCTGCTCCATAGAGACCCATGTTAACTCTGACTCCAGAAAGATCTCGCACAGACAACTGTACCAGATTTCTATTCTGCCATAAAAGCCACTTTTTTTTACACTACAGACCCAGAGTTTACACTATCTGTTCATCAAGTCATCCTTCCTCTCAATCTCGGCTATCGAAGCAATAGGAGCTACGGTTATATGCGATAATTGGACAGGTTTTAACTCCATGTTAAGCGGATGGAACTCTGGTCTCTGAAGTAATCACCATAGAAACCTTTGATGTGGGAGCACACAGGTGTTTGTGATGAGCTAATCACTGCAGTTCGACACACACATACAGACACAGACAGACCCTGACACACACATACTGAGACAGATACATACACAGACAGAGACACACAGACTTATGTTACGGCCTGTCTAGTGTGCCTATGGGTACACAGGCGTAACATACATTTATGAAGAGACCTCGGCAAAGGTGGAACCGAAAAGACAGAATGAGGCAATTGAAATACTTAGAACAGGAAGTGGCATTTATTGATAACTTCACTGGTTAACAAAAGTAGAACAACCAAGAATGGGAGCAAAGACGTCAGGGTCTCTAAAGCCAAAGTAATAAACAAAACCCCCACACTAACTAGAAAAGAAGGTCAACTGGCCTGTCGAAGCAAAAACAAAAGACAATACTGAGCTCCCTGACTATCCATAAAACAGAGAAAACAACAGAAACGGCAGAGATCCCCTAAACAGCTCCCCCAAAATTGTGACAACCAGTAACCTGCACTCAGGCACCATGCCACCAAAAGTCAGACTGCTCGCAGCTCAGAGAGGGAAGAGAGGGAAGCACTGGATCAGGGAGTTGATATCCAGCTCCGCTGATTGATTGATACAATACAGGAGCACTTAGGACAATCTCTTGCTTCATCAGCTCCCTTTTTGGCATAGGACACCGGTACGCATGTTGTTTAATTGGAGAAGCATTACCGACGTCAACATCGTGCTCCAACACAGTGGTACATGAGGGCACATCTCCGAAAAGAGTAGGATAAGACTGAATTAGTCTCTGCACATCCTGCTTTTGGGAATCTGGAAGATAGGAGAGGTGGGTATCAAGGGTATCAAGGATTTCTGAGTTAGGCAGCCTACCACATTGCTGAAGGTCGCCACGCAACTTCAAACCATCATCATCCGCCAACATGGACACCAGAGAGATGGAGGAACATGGTGGCGTAGGCTCAGGCTGCTTCTCGTTTGGATCCTGGACATCTGGGGCACTTCCCCTGGAGTGAAACAGCTTAAGCATATTTACATGGCATAGACGCGTTTGACGTCTCCGGTGAGGGCAGGACTAGGCGTAGGCATCAGCACTAATACGCTATCACCAGGCTGAAAGGTACGTTCAACTGCTCTCTTGTCATAATGCCGTTTCATGTTCCTCTGCGCGGATGAGAGAAACTTCTTAGCTAGAGAACAAGCATGGCGTAAACGCTCCCAGAACCGTGTAACAAACTCAAGTACATTGGTTTGATGTGATGCATCAGCCGATAATTGTTCCTTCAGCACTTTCAATGGTCCACGTACACTATGGCCAAACACCAGTTCAGCTGGGCTAAAACCCAGGGACTCCTGCTTTGCTTCACGGGCAGCAAAGAGTAAGAAGGGCAGACCATCATCCCAACCTTTCTCATTCTTAAGGCAGTATTTACGCATCATTGCTTTGAGGGTCTGATGCCATCGCTCCAGCGCACCTTGTGACTGTGGGTGGTATGGACTGGAGACAACATGCTTAATACCTAGGGACTGTAAGGTCTGATTGAAAACTTTGGACTGAAAATTGGTGCCACGATCAGTTTGGACCACTCTGGGGAGACCAAAGGTTGTGAAGAATCAGAGTGTCCCATTCCCTTGAATGGGATTTCGTCATGAAGAGAGCAACGTGTTACGGCAGTCGCAGCCACACAGTGAAAATTTCTCTGAAATCTTCTAGTTTTAAATACTATACGAAGACTTTTTTTCGACAGACTATACTGTGACTCATTTTGACAATGCTATTTTTTTACATATTATGGGTTTGAATCTCAATACAACCTCGAATGCCCAGCTGACAATGTATCAGGCCATGACAGGTGGAGGAAAAAACAGAAACAGGGGCGGTAAAGGAAAATGGAGGGGCAGAGACTTTGACGCACACACACCCTGCTTTAAGACTCTGTGTGTCATCAATGTGAGGGACATTGGAGGAGCGACTGCCCACAAAATTCATGGAACAAATACAGAAATGGGAGGGCTCAACATCAGTCGTCAGAGTGAGGGGAGGAGGCGGCGGGGTGGACCCCAGAGAGGGACCAACCGACACACACACTTCGACACAGAGGGTGAGTTAAATTCAGATTCTTACTATGACAAACTTTTACATGCAATACATACATTAGGAACAAGGCAATAAACCTCTCACACTCACATGTCAGATGTATTTGAATGAAAATGAAGGTTTTAGAAAATGACTGCAAGTCATGCTTCACTATTCACTATTCAACTATTAAAGATAAAAATGTTTTTGCCTCACAACATTCACCACATGCAGAATGTCACATGCAGGCCGATTCACTACACTGCACAGCATACGTGTCACGTGGAAGAGATGAAATATTTGAGGAAGTATGGTTTGGAGGAGAAGAGAGAGAGGTAGAGAAGTTATCTAGGATGGATATTTATTGGACAGAAAATACTGCTGCTGCCTCTGTTTCTCTGTCTCCCACACAATCCAAGTTGTTTCAGGGGGAGTTCCCGCATGTGTCCTTGGCACGAGGAACAGGAATGGAGAGGAAGGTTTGCGAAAACTAAGCTTATCAGAGTGATAGCTATTATGTATTACAATGTAATTATATCAAATAGAATGATTTGAATGTATTAAGAAGTCAGACAGCGAACGTGATCAAGATAAGAGGGCATGAAGCAAGTATGTGAAATCACCACGCACGGAAGATGCAGATTGAAACAAGACCCCACACATCAGTAAGGAATTTGTGAAACAAGGACTTGACCAATTGGAAGACTGGAAGATTTGGTCAAGACGGGGGTTTGAAGGAACAGAGAGCAATAAAACTGCACACAATTTCAAAGAGACAGAGGAGGAAGGAAGCTTTTTGGACGGACTGTCCGGCAGGCCAGACTACCACTGGCCTGCCCGGATTGGATGTATTAAGGACGCTATTCCATGGAATATATTTGCATATTTTATGGTGTGATTCAACTTGTGATTATGTTTACTTTACCTTTTTATATAAAACCATTTTGCTATAACTGGAACCATGGATTCGGCTTCAAATCTGTCCTCAGAGCACAGAGAGGGCCAGCCTGCAGAAGGCCTCTCTCCTCCACAACAGGGAGAGGAGACATGCAGAAGCTCTCACTCCTTAATAAAGGACATGTCTGACTGGTGGCACAGTCGGACTCAGCTCACTGACTTCAGTCCCACAGAGGATCCTGGCAAACTGTACAGTAAGAAAGGCGACGTATACAAAACAAGATGTGCATCACTGTCAACGGTAAAGAGTCACTCAATTTATGTTTGATCAAAACATACACACCATGGTTTCAAATGTTCCATCTGTCGACATGGCTGAGCTGTCTGAGGTGCCCTCCTCTCTATGGTCTGCGCACAAATATGATGTAGGACTGGTGAGGGGTGCAACACCTCTGGTTGTTCACCCAAAATCTGATTGCAGGCCATGCATGAAGCAATATCCACTTTTAAACAAGAGGCTATTGATGTATTACACCTGTTTTTGAGTCTTTATTGAAGGCTGGTGTAATAGTCAAATGTGATAGTTCACTGGTGCGCACCCCAATTTTTCCCGTAAAGAAAATTCGAGATCTGGGGGAACCAACTGAGTGGCGATTTGTCCAAGATTTACAAGTAGTTAATGCTTCGGTGCACCCTCGAGCACCTCAAGTTTCACTCATCCCTCCAGACACAACACACTTTTCTGTTGTCGAATTTGCCAATGCGTTGTTTTTTTTGTTTTTTTTTCTGTACCTGTGCACAAGGACAGTCAATTTTGGTTTGCCTTCTCATTTAAAGGAAGAGGCTATACCTGGACCCGGTGTCCCCAGGGATATTCAGAAAGCCTTGGGGTACATCCCAAGTCTCTTAATTGTTATTTCTTCGCTCCTCAAACCTCGCTTGAACCGGAAATTGTTCCGCACCGCCATATTGACGGCCATCCCAAAGCTCTTATTTCTGCTCTGAGGAGTGAGGATTGAGGAGCGAGGAGGGATCTCTGAGGAGCCATGAGTGAGGATGCACGAGAGCTGACACGCCCCCTTATTGTTAATCAGTTATTTGATTGGACGCTGCAGCTGATCGGACTGATCGCTGGAGTTTCCTACCAGAGTAAAGACGGATCACAGATTAAACTCAAGTTTTATGTTTGATTTGTTTTCTGATTCACCATCTGGCTAAAATATATGTTCATTCTACGTTTAAACATTAGAAGGACCACAAATGGCTTTCTTCATTTATTCAAAAGTATTGTCTTTTCATGATCTGTTAATTCCCTCAATAACTTTTGCTGTGGATACAATTAAAGTCAGAGAGATCTAAAGAGACGAAACACTTTTTACATAATTTATCGTCCTTTCCATTCAATCACGTGAGGCTAATCATTACTGAGTGTCGGCTTTGATGAGTTATATTATTTAAGTTTAACCTGCAACATTGAGCCTAATAAATCAATTCCAGTGTTAAAGAGAAAACATTATCGTATTCTGGGTTATTTTTTAATTACAGAACACAGAACACAGTATAAGCCGATCACCTCACTCATTTTGTGTGGCTGGGGAGAGAGAGGAGGGTAGCAACCCGAGTTTCTCAAACTGGAAAGCTTTCGTACAGAAATCAGTGTGGTAGGAGGTGAAATTATGTGTGCAAAGATGATGCCACCTAAGTAACGGCGATGGAAGGCAGATCTCCAGCACCAAGGCACCCATTCCGAGGCCCAGGATGGTGTGGCCTAAGAGGTGCAATGCGTTTTCTTTTCTTCTGTGCAGTAATAATTGTGTTTCCTATCATATTAATGCATGAGAACCTCATGACAATAGATCTCTTGAATAATAGACATATATTTGTGATGCCAAACTCAAATGTATATGTTTGTAATCAGTGTACAATAAATTCATGTGTATGTATATATTAACCATTTCCAGTCTTTATAAGACATACATCAAGCTCTCACACTGCCTGTGAGCTGGGTGGAGAATCACCAATTGGTCTCACCTGTGTATTGTAATTAACATATGTATAAAACAGCTGGCGATGGATCAGTGAAGCAGTCAGTCACTTCTCTTCAGAGTTGGTTTGTCGCCTGGTGTGCTGGGTGTGCAGGGCCAAGCTCTAACAGTGACTGGATTCCTCTAGTTCTTTTGTTTGGCTGCACTCAGACTGCAACATGTGGAGGCTTGGTAACATGTAAGTTAATTTAGTTTCTTTTTTCAAAGACTGCTAGCTGCGCACTATCTCTAAATTAAATGTTTTACTTGTTAAAGTTTGTTATGGAACTTGATGGCTGCAGTAATCATCTTGGGTCAAGCAAGGCCTGGTATGAAGCTCAATTCACAGTCAAGTAAGCCTGAATTCAAACAACATTATTTTACCAGTGTTACAGAAAGTTTACTCTTCCTCAAAAGCCTTTTCTTTTAACAAACAAAGGTTTACATTCGGACTGTGCGGGTAATCTAATGAGGCTGTCATTGGACAAGGACCTAGCAGTGGGGAATGAGCTTGAGGTGGAGGCCATAAGTGAGTATACAATCTGCTAATGAGCATGGTTGGTTTATCACTAGGAGAGTAGAGTCCTGTAATGCTTGTCGTTACTTTCCCCCAGATGGCACCCAGCACATCGTGTTAACACCCAACTTGGCTGCTCGGTGTGGATACAGCATGCAGTTTGACCCATGGGTTAACACCAGAATCTACTTGTCTCTGCTGGGCTGTTACGTGGACAACAAAGTATGTTGGAGCTCACTTTATTGGATGACTTTTTATTATAATTTGCAAGTGAGAAAAACATTATGGTATAATTCACCTATTCCTTAAATTCTTGCGATTTCACACAGTATTTTGAATGTGCTTTCCTGAAACAATTCAACTCAAACCTCCACACGTTTTTAACTGTGCACTTGGCTATGAAGTATTTAACTTTAAAGACGAGATATGTAGAAATGTCAAAGCTGCATTTTCTCACCTCACTTAATTGCTTGCTGTATAACATTTCAAAAGTTAGGTTTTAAAATATCTTGTCAACACTAGATAATGAAATGGACAAAATTGGCTGTAAATGTTTGCATTAATTGAACAAATAGCTTGCTTTTCAGCTCTATTGACTCCACTAATGCCAAAATTCTTGTTTCATGCATTTACTTTGTAGGACGATCAAACCTTTAATGTTGGCTTAAGGCTCCGAATGTACGGCCACAGTGGCTCGGACGTGGTTACCCATGATGTGACGAAGACATGCAGCTACACTCGCTGGGCCTCTAGAGAGATTCTCTGCGACAGGAACTATATGGAAGTAGGTCACTTTACATTGATAGTTCTACCAACTAGTTTCTAACAAACTATTAAGCAACCATATCTTGTTTTTAGGTGTCCAACCACATCGCTACTGCTGAAGCTAAGGGACACACTCAAGATGTTAAAGAGATCGACACCATTCCTGATGTATGTGTAAAAATTCCTCTACAGTGGACTTGCTTTTTAACCTGCACCATTTGTTATCTCATTCAAATTCATAATTCCTTATTAATTCTCCCCTTCCCTACAGGCCCCTGGGGCAGAACATGGTATCTGGAAGTTGACATTTTACACCCCAGAACCAGTGACAATGGTGCTGAGGGAGGCTGAACAAGCCGGCTATGGTGCCATGGAGACCTCCACCCGTCTGGTTATGCGATCCCCATACAATACAGCAGAGACTTATTCGGAGGATGTAAGCAACACACCCATCTCAAGTGTCTTGCATTAAACTTCGCCTTAAAAGCATGACATTAAATCTGACCTCTTTTAGGTGGGTGGAGTCTCCATGGAAGTGTTCAGGGTGAGCGCCTACTACAAGGCACCACATGGTCTGAGTGTGGTGAACTTGGCAGCTGCTTGTCCCACAGGCAAGTCTCGAGCAATCGGTGGATGAACACGGTTAACGTTACGTTGTCCCACAGTTGCGTCAACGGTTGGTTTATCATTAACAGGTGGTGTCCTCTTCATCAACAATGTAATCTCTTGGCACGTACCTCGCCGTGTGACACCTCTGGTAGATGGCAACTTTGAAATCCTAGAAATGCACATGGGCATTAACGGGAAGAGGCTTGATAGATCTCAGATGGCTGCACGGGGGTACACACTGTCCACCACAGATTTCCACATTGTCATTGAGATCCCAGTGGGCTCGCCTGATGGCCACTACAAGGTTGGGAAGTTCTTTAATAATACATGAGAAAGAAAAAGTGATTTTTACATTTCTAAGCTCAACTGTCATGAATCATTGCAGAGCCATGCCCCAGATTACCAGTATCACATCACCTACATTGTGGAGCCCATGCTTGAGGTACTGTGGAGGACCACTAAAACCCAAGATGATACCAGATACAAGGTTTTGTTCCCCATTACCACCCCTCTTATGCTTCAGCCTCCCCATGTCCAAGAAAGTAAGTCACTTTATCTGGCAGACTACAGAATTTCCGGCTCAATGAGGAGTCTATAAACCTGTCGCTTTCGATTCCTCAGATACTGTGCCAGAGGCCCGGGTGTTCAGCGTTCACTTGGGGACCCTTCATGATGTGGTGCTGAGGAACATCACCTTCTTCACTGGTGTTCTGACTGTTGAAGAGAGCAATGCCAGAGGCTTCACTGTCGAAGAGCACCGCTACTCCAATGGAACCAAGAGCTTCTCTCTTTTAGTGTCCTTTGATGCAGATGTTGTCTTGAAACATGTATGTGAAATTATAGCTGCAAAATGTCACTCAGTGCCAGCTTATTTGCTCTGTATTTAAGGGTTTCAGTGACAAGACTGAGCTGTTTATATCTGCAGAATCCTGAACGCTTGGTTACTACCTACTTCCTCCCCCTGATCTTTGGGTTTATCATCCTGCCTGAAGAAACTCCATTTGCCCACCCAGTCGAGTTGCAGGCATCTCTGCAGGATGTTGGTGAGAGATTTAGCTTTTCACGGTAGCTAGCTGACAATGCTCTGACCCCAACAGGTGACTAGGGAGAGCACTTTAACTAAAATTACCATGAGACTTCCCCAGGTACTTTTAAGATGTGTGTGTATATACTTGTAAACATTTTGAGTTTGTCTAATTATGCTGACTTTTGGTGCATTCAGGAGAAATCAAAAGATGCAGATACAACTGTTAAACGTGTAGCTTTCGTTCGACTGAAAGAAGTGTTATGGAAGCAAATTCGACAACTTGGGTGTCCGCCCTTAAATATGAAATGACACCAATGCAACCCCACTGAAAGCCTATGGGAGAAAAAGTTGCTAGGTCAAATGGTTAACCTTTTCTCTGCTTTTAGAGCTACCCACCATCACTGGCACCTGCAACCAGAACCAGTTTTACATCAGTGTGAAATACGGAAGTCAAGGCACCAATTTCAAGGCAATGGTTGGACATCGACCGCTGACACCCGAGATGGCTGACTACCGGTTCAAAGAAAATGACACACACTTCAGCTTCATACTGCCGTACACTGCCAAGGACACAGCCTTCGAGGTATGTCTCATTATAAAATCTCACCATAAATCTTCTGCACTCGATAACTTCCCTCTTTTTCTTACAGCTGATAACCTCAGATTCACTAAGAGCCCGCGTTGACGTGCTTCTGTTGGATCCCAGCAACGACTGGGTGCTTGCTGATCTCTTCTTGGCCTGCAACTTCCCCTTAACAACAACCGGTAAAACAAAACAAAATGTAGCGTTTCTGCTAATGGGGCTTTTGTAGGACATTTTCTTCACCCTTGCCACCTCTACCCTCAGAATGCTACCCCAATGGAACAATGACTGCCCTGGCTGTGAAGGTGGATTCTGTGATCCCTCTCATCCCGAGTAGGCTGACGCTAAAGGACCAGTCGTGTAAACCGGCATTCAGTGACGCTCGCTTTGCATATTTCTCTTTCAGTGTTGCTTCCTGTGGAACCACTAGAACAGTAGGTGTTAATAAATCTTAAATCCCCACATTATTTTGTAAAACATTCTAATGCCGCCTGTCTTTATATTTTTCAAGTTCTTTGACCACTACATGCTGTATGAAAATGAGATTGCCTTGCCTTACTACAACAACAAAGGAGCATCCTACACCACACCAGTTGGTCCTCAGTATAGGTAGGGGGACTCGTCCAAGCTTTTATCCTAATCTACTGTCTAATGAAGTCAAACCCTTCAGTGTATCTTTTCTTTTTCTTTAGCCAAACCATTTCATGCTACTATGTGGTCAATGAGACTCGGACTGTTGGCTTCAGCTCAAAACCAAGACTCTATGAACCCACCGCAGAGATCGGCTCAGGACAGCTGATGGTGCAAATGAGGCTAGCCCAGGGTAAAGTTGACTTTACTAAAAACCTTGTTTTTGCAAGACTGTACATGGTCTGGTCCATGCCTCTTTTTAATGGGACTCTTCTCCTCCAGATTCATCATACGAGCTCTTCTACCAAGCAGAAGATTATCCAATTGTAAAATATCTGAGGCAGCCTCTGTATTTTGAGGTGGAGCTGGTTGAGTCTACTGACCCAAATTTGGAGCTCATCGTGGAGAGCTGTCGGGCTACACTTGATGAAGACCGGACATCTCTGCCTAGCTGGGACCTCATTGTGGACAGGTAATGAGTAGCATAAAACAAGTGCAATCTCAAACTTCAGGTTTGATTTGTGACAAAGCATAATCCCAATTTTATGGGTTTAATAACAAGCATTCAAATGTGTGTAATTTTATTCCTCGTCCCCCCCCAGCTGTGAGAATCCTGATGACAGCTATGTGACAATTTTCCATCCTGTTGTGAGCAACGCCAGGGTTTTAGTCCCATCCCACATCAAACGCTTCTCTACGAAGATGTTCACCTTCACTAAAGATGAGAAGGCTCTGAAAGACGAGGTAAAATGAGTCTGATCTCCAAATGTAGCGTGTATTGGCTACATCGCACGGTAGGGCTGCGTAATAAATCCTTCTGATTGTCTACAGATCTATGTCCACTGTGATGCAGTGATTTGTGACACAAACAGCCAAGCAGATGGTTCCTGCAGAGGCCAGTGTGTGCAACCTACACACCAGATTAATTACAGACGGGAAGGGGTAAAACGGGGTAAGTGACATCTGGAAAAAACAGTCACTTAAATCTACATGCAGTTATATATTTGTCTTGTTTTTCTAGGGCAAAGAGGAACAGACTCTACCAACCAATGGCAAATCTCCTCTGGGCCTCTTGTGTTAACCTCTGGTCAAACTTCTGAATAAACCAATTTCTTTAAACTTTTGCAAGCGTCTTTTCTTTGCTCCATTTGTAGAAAAGCTTTGAAAAGCTGTTTTTTTTTTTTTTTTTTTTTTGACTTCCACCCTGTATTGCATAAGTCATACGGTTTTGCGGGGAGCTGTTGCACATGAGACAAATCAGCAATGGGTGACTTTGTGTACAGGTGCAGTTGAATGTAAATTGGGGATAAAATTGTCTGTCCCCATAAATGACAGTATATCATTGTAGGAGTTTGTGTGGATTGTACAGACTCGTCAACCAAGGCTCACCAGGTGAAAAGATGATCTTGGGATTACGTTGTTGCACCATCTTGCAGACACTGGGGAGGTTTGACTATAAACCAACCTTAATCAAGTGTTGGCATACAGTAAAGAGTCTGAGCTGCAAAGGAGAAACATGTTAACCCTCGGGTCATTCTGACCCAGCATTAGTGTTTTCGCCGAGATATCAACGTTGTCCCCGCGGGTCAGACAGGCCCACGTCTAATCTGTGTGTGTATACATCGTCCCAAGCCTCCTGCTGCTCTCGGGTCTGAGGGACCCGCCGCATGCATAGCTGTGTATACATCCCCCCTCCCAAAATGTCTGTCTATATACGGTGTACATAGAAATAAAGTGGTGTAACAAACTGTTTGACTCATTGTGCGGCCCAAAGCCCAAGAGACAAGTGGCCAGTTCCACATTTAGTCATATCTCCACAGGGAAAACTATTACGAATAGCATCTGCGGTCCACGTCCAGCCATGTTGTGGCGGTGGTTGCGTCCGTGGTGCTGAAGTCATCGTCATGTATGTGCATCGTTTCAACAGAACAGGTTCTCGACCATGTCTTCCTCAAATGTTGACATGGAAGATCTGTCAGAACAAGACAATGATAGACGACGAAGACAAACGATGGGGAGGAATACAAACCAGTGCACGATGAGTCAGCATAATCTTCAGACTCAAGACGAAGACAGAGACCGACAGACAATGAGTCGAAAGAGACCGTCCTGTCAAAAAATTGAGAAATAACATGGTCCTCGGCAGCGTACGACCAAGAGGGCAGCACGGTGCGAAACGCTACGCCCGTGACATAGCCTCGACGTTCTCCATGTTTGTCAAACCGGCCACAAAAAGAATCATCCTGGAGATGACAAATCTGGAGGGCTCCCGAAAATACGGCGACCACTGGAAGGGGATGGACGAGACTGACCTACGCGCCTACATAGGACTGCTGATCCTAGCAGGCGTGTACAGGTCTCGGGGCGAGGCCGCAACTAGTCTGGGACGCCGAGAGTGGTAGGGCAATCTTCCGTGCCACGATGCCACTCAAACGCTTTCACACGTACTCAGACTGCTACGCTTTGACGACCGCGAGGTGAGAAGCGCGAGACGTGCCACGGACAAACTGGCAGCCGTGAGAGCTCTGGGACGCGTGGGTGGAGCGGCTGCCACACCTCTACAACCCAGGGCCTGAAGTGACAGTGGACGAGCAACTGGTTGCGTTCAGAGGTAGTTAAGCGGTAGCGGCAGTAGTGTGTGTGTGTATGTCTTTCAATATACAGTAACGGTAATAGCTGTACGAGCGGCAAGAGCGGTAGTTGTAGTATTAGCGGTGGCAGTAGTGCATGTGTATGTCTTTCAATATGAATACAATACAAGAAAAGAGATACAAGCAATGACCCTCTTCTGTTGTCCAAAGGTCGCTGTCCTTTCCGCCAGTATATGCCCAGCAAGCCAGCGAAATACGGGATCAAGTCGTGGGTGGCCTGCGACGCCAGGTCCAACTACGCGTGGAAGATGCAAGTGTACACCGGGAAGGCCACCAGTGGACACCCAGAGAAGAACCAGGGGATGCGCGTTGTGCTCGATGTGACGGAGGGACTGAGGGTTCACAATATCACCTGTGACAATTTTTTCACCTCTTATGAACTCGCACGGCAGCTCCTGCAGAGGAAGATCACCGTGGTTGGCACGGTGCGAAAGAACAAGCCCGAGCTGCCACCTGCACTGCTGCTGCTCATGGCAAAGGACAGAGAGGTCTTCTCGTCAAAGTTTGCCTTCACGCCCACCACCACTCTGGTGTCCTAGGTCCAGAAGAAAAACAGGACTGTGCTACTCATGAGCACGCGGCACACAGCTGACATTAGCGATCGCGAGGACAGGAAGCCACTCATCATCCCCGACTACAACTGCAACAAGGGAGGTGTGGACAACCTGGACAAGGTGATCGCAACGTACAGCTGCAGACGGATGACCGCACGCTGGCCCCTGGTCGTCTTCCACAACATCCTTGACGTTTCCGCCTATAACGCCTTTGTGATATGGAGAGAGATAGTCTTGTGGATAGGAAATTTTGTGCTTGTCGTACACATATGACTACTGAATCCAACAGATTCACACATTTGGCTAGAAATGTCTGTGTGAGAGGAAATCCACCTCTCTGCTCCATAGAGACCCATGTTAACTCTGACTCAAAAAAGTTCTCACACAGACAACTGTACCAGATTTCTATGTCTGTACACATGACATTTATTGTACTTCTGTCCATCCTGATAGAGGGATCCTCCTCTGTTGCTCTCTCCAAGGTTTCTTCCCCTTTTCTCCACGTTAAAGGGTTTTTGGGGGAGTTTTTCCTGAACCGATGTGAGGGTCAAAGGTCAGAGGATGTCCTATGTGTGCAGATTGTAAAGCCATCTGAGGCAAATTTGTAATTTGTGATTTTGGGCTGTACAAAATGAATTGAATTGAATTAATATAAATCAAAACACATCATAAATAGTAAAACACTGACAGAAATAGTTTTCTTGCACAATGACAACTTTTACTTCCCCTACTTTGAGTAATCTGCAGATAGTTAATTATTGCATATTGTTCCTTCAAGTACGGGTTTGAATGCCCTTCAGTGGAGTATGTCCGCTGTGTGGTATTCGTACTTCTACCTATAACGTTAGATAAAATACTCTCCATCCCTCACATCACAGGAGCAGTAACATGCGCCTGTGAAATGTCCCCACCAGACTTCCGTAGCAGAGCTGACGTTTTGTTGACATTTTCCCCCTCTCCATCAGCTGACTGTCCACAAGTTAGCTGCCCAGTTTATGAACCTCTGAGCACAAACACACATCAACATGACGCTCTCCTGCCAACACGTCCGGTCAGCTCTCACACAGCACGAGCAGACAAACACGTATCTAGACGACTGGCAGCTTATTGTATAACCCGCTGTCCCTCGGGAGAGAAAAGGCGAACGTCGGCCAGCTAGCTTGTTCGCTTCAGTTAACTGTTACGGCGGAGAGCTAACATACACATTTAACCGATGTAAAGTGACACAATGGAGGGGATTCTGTACAAATGGACGAACTACATGACAGGTGAGTCGTCCGTCTGTCCAAACGGCTGTTTCAGCCCACTTGTCTCCGTGAGGGAACGACGAACGACGGCGTTTGTGTTCGCCAAAGGTTCGAGCTAACGTGTGACGTTCTATTCCGAACGGTCACATTTTTTACCGTTAACACCGCAGCACACAAGCTAACGTGTAACGTTCTATTCTCAACGGTCACATTTTAACCTTTAACGCCGCAGTCGTCGTGTTAGAAGACGTAACGTGACGTATTCAAGCTGTGGAAACGTGATGTTTTAGTGTAATATTTAGCTTAATGTAGTCAGAATCATATCATCAAACAGGCACAGTGTAATTTCACTGCGGTTTAATTCAACCTGCAGCTGGTGCTAATGATGTGCCATTATTATTATTATATTATTATGCAGTATATCAATAAAAAGCCACCCATAGTAACATTACAGTGGCATTTGACCTTAATGATGGCAGCACAGCATGTCTATAAATAATAGTGGCAGAAGACAGCACATAAACACTGCTGTGTCATTACAGCACACTGCTATATATATATATATATAAACTGCTTTCTGTCAGCTGTGCAGGAAGTGAGAGCTCATGTGAGCAGTCTTCCCTAAATAATACTAATAATAATATTGTTTATTTGTACAGCACTTTTCAAGATGGGAGCACAAAGTGCTTTTCATAGACAGCAGATCAATACCAACACAAAATATCAAGAAATAAAAACAGCAGGATAAAAGACCGTATAAATACATTTACAGATGAATCATTCCAAAGGTAGGACAGGTGTAGCTATTAAAATAGACTTAAAAAGCAAGTGGTTGCACAACAGAGCTATATTTAGAAATAAATGAATGAATTAAATTAATCGTTTGCTGAAAAGACAAGTCGGTAAAAATGTGTCTCAAGGATTTAAAAGCGGAAGCAGTGTCAGCAGATCGGATACTTCCAGTTTGTATCCGAAGAGAAAACTCCCCAACTTTTATTGCACTTAGCCAAGAAAGTTAGTTTCTTCTGACTCAACTGTGTCACGTGATCTGTTGCTCAAATGGCCTCAGTATGAAATGTACAAACATATTTAAATAAAGAGGAAGCAAAGTGCAGACTAAGGGATCGAGAGGGAGACGGAGGACTGGAGCGTCCAGATCCTAAATCATCCTGGTGGACAACTCGAACATACACAGGAATCACACACACGGCACACCCTGCCTGCTTCTGGGACACTTTTAGGGATAAAAGTGCAAGTGCATTAATGCAAAGAAATAAGAATAATAAATATATCTTATAATAAATAAGAAGACCACCATTGAAGATTAATTTAGATGGTACATTCATTCAGATTTTGCCTTTGCTGTGCTACAAAATTAGCACAATTAATGATTATGTACAAAAACATCAAATCATGTGTATTTGTTGTTTTTTTGCAAGCCTAGCAAAAGTTTGACAGTGTGAAAATGTATCGCTGTTGTTGTTTGCACTATTTATCAATGACGTAGAGGACCACCTGTTACAGTCATGTAATTATGAATTATGCTTTATCAAAAAGCAAACCTCCCGAGCAATGTTTTCCTTTTTGTGTAAATGTAGAAAAGTTGTTTTACCTGTCGATACACTCGACCTGTTTGACAAGTTAGTCACACGAACAGTTCTGTTTTACACATTTGTGAAGAGTGGGGGTTCGAAAATAAGAAATATATAAGTAAGAAATTGTTCATTTTACACCATTATCTGACATTTTATAGACTAAACAACAAAGCTGTTAATTAAGAAATTAATATGCTGATTAATCAACAATGATTAATAATCATTAGTTGCAACCATAGAATCCACCATTTATGCAATATGTCTCTGCCTCTGGTGCATCATTTACATTCAAATGTACATGTTTACAGTTCCTTTGATCCATAAAACCTCCACACAGAGACAGACGTTTGTTACTCAGGGTTTGTTTTCCGTCTTCAGGCTGGCAGCCGCGCTGGTTCGTCTTGGAGAACGGAGTCCTCTCTTACTACGACAGCGAGGACGACGTCGGTAAAGGAAGCAAAGGATCCATCAAGATGTCCGTGTGTGACATCAAAGGTTCGACCGTTGAAGCCTGTCCTCACTCGTGGTACGAAACAAATTCAAACGCCTCCATCAAACACTGTTTGTGTTTCTATTTTGTTCAGTTCATCCGACGGATCCGACGCGTCTGGAGTTGATCATCCCTGCCGAGCAGCATTTCTACGTCCGAGCTGTGAACGCCGCAGAGCGTCAGATGTGGCTGGTGGCTTTAGGCTCGTCCAAAGCTGGAACACTGGACAGTCACAAACACAAAGGTACAAAGAGTTGGGATGATAATCTGTCTGTCTGCCACGTCTCTTCCTGTAGGAAGACACTTTTTAACAATTTGGAGAAAAAAAAGTTTAGCCAGATACTTGATAGTCCTCATGATAGTGTTTTTATTTTGTGAAGATATTTCACAAATATAGTGTGTCTTTTTATAAAGGAAACACGTGTTTTTGCCTCTCACTTTTACTATAAAAAAAGTAGTAACTTCAGCACAAGCAGCTAATTATTACAATTAGAAAAAAGAGGTCAGATTAATCATTTGTGGCATATTGTACATTGTTAAAGTTAAATTCTAATAACAATATTTGGTATTCAGATTCGGAGGCCAGTAGGGTAATAAAAGCCTGGTAAAAATAAAACACAACACTGAGGGCGGGAAATTACTTGCAGCTTGGTAAATTCAGCATAATGTACCAATCAAGGAAAGGCTTGTAGACTTTTATTGTGAAAAATCAGCGGGAAGTGTTGAGTTACTCAAATGATGCCCAAAGATTGAGATGGTTGTTTACATGTAAAACCATATAAATTAGCCAGTTTGTGGGAGAAAAACAGACATAATCTGTAGATACTTAACTTTTTGTTTTGTTTAGTTTGTGTTCTGTGTATTGTATCTACCTTTGCTTTACTTGGAGAAGTCAAAGATTAATTTCCACTAAAGGTGCTCAGTCTTGTCTAATCTATTAAAAGATTTATCTCAATATGATGATACATTTTTTTTAAATTGTGTCTGTGTGTTTCCAGGTCCGGACTGTCTGAAGACCAAGATGTCTGAACTTCGTCTGTACTGCGACCTCCTCGTGCAGCAGGTCCAAACCATCCAATCACAGCACACCTCTGACCCAGAGGAAACGCCCACTTCTGAGGTGACGCATCTTCTGTTGACCCCAAACTACTTTGACTTTCTTTTGATTGTCACATCTTTATTTCCACAAAGTTAGACTCATAATTACATCTTTTTTTTTTTAATCTTTTTTTAGACACCACAACAAACATTGTACAGACAGAATTTACATCTACTGTCAGATGACTCATTTGTTTTTATTTATCTTAAAGAGCAAAATCATTGAGTGAGTGATGCAGTAGCAGGTTATTTTTATTTCCTCTGTCTCTCCAGGCCTCTCTACTCAGTGCAACTTGTGCAACTTTCATCAGGACTTTGGAGGAGTGTATGACCCTCGCCAACCAGAGTATAACTCCTGACCTTCGACCTCCTGAAAGGGTAATTCATTACACACTTTCTCCAGCTGATTCAAGTACAATAAGTCAACAGAAATGTGTTTTGGTTTAAAAAAAGAAACATATTTACAGTGAGGTCAAACTGTTATTGTCGAAAAATGCGTGACAATATTTTTTGTTTGCATGTTAAACACATTTTACGCAAAATTATTAAAAGATCATTTCTAATTATTAAAAAGAAAAGTAGTGAAATTCTCACATTTGAGAATTACTTTAACCATTAAAATAGTTGCCAGGTAATTTTGTGTCGGTGGACTAATTGATTAATTGATATTAATCGACAGCATTTTAGCTGTAATTGTATAAACTGTTGGGTAGTTGAATATTTAAGAAAACATATTTTTAAAGCTCTTCATATGTTTTTTTTATAAAAATAATCGTAATTTTTTTAAATAACTAAAGCTGTCAGATAAATGTAGTAAAATGTACAATAGATGCCTCTGTGATGAAGTGAAGTAGAAGTACCTCGAACTTGTACTTAAGTACAGTACTTGAGCAAATACACTTGGTTAGAGTCCATCACTGCTGAGTACATTTACTCAAGTATTGTCCTTAAGTACGGTTTTTAAGTACTTGTACTTTACTTGGATATTTCCATTTTATGATACTTTATACTTCTACTCAGCAACAGTTTGGAAGCCAATATTGTAATTTTTACTGAGCAAATTCAGATTATTGTTGCAAGAAATATTGTAAATCAACTTATAAATGAGCCTTCGCCCAATGTCAGCTGGGATGATTTATTCTGGATAAAGATTACCAGCAGTGTGTATCATAGAAATGATCTTTCATGCTATTTCTTTTTGGTTTAATTTACGGAGCCAAAGAGTGTATTTGTATTGTCTGCACCAACTGCCCTCGTTGTTCCTGTTGGTTTTGCTGCACAAACATTTTCCACAGTCCTAAAAATGACCCAAATTACTCAATCGCAGTAAACACAGAGCTTCATTTTGTTCTAGCTACGTTTCTGTTTTATAGTCATGTCTTTGTATTTGTTTTTCTTTTTCATAGTACTGCAGTGCCACACCTTATGTTACGCTCTGCTTACCATCACTCACCTGACGCCTGCAGGCTGAACTGAAGGTCTCTGCAAGAAAACAATCCCAACAATGCTGGAAATAGATGCGCATTGTAAAATGATTGGAGGAAATAAATACGGTGTTAGTAAATTGGCTGTAAGTGTAAAAGACACTGTGTTTGTCAGTGACAGCAATTATTTAAATGTAACAAAAGTTGAGGAGTTGTCGACATTAGTGACTATTGTCCTGCTCGTAGCTGAAGCCCACATCGTTTTTCACTTGTTTTTTTGTCACGTGCAGATATTTGTCATTGCAGGAATGGACATCCTTCATTTTAAAGTACCGTTGTACTAACAAAAATGTATTCTCTCCTGTCTTTTTGTCCGCCTACCCAGATGAAGAGGTCCATCAGTCACCCTGGAACGTACAGCTTTGACAGGTGAGTTAAAACACACGGTACCCAGCCCCTTTCCCTCTATTTATAATAATAATAACTTCATTTGTATCGCACTTTTCATGCAAAGATGCAGACCGTAACAGGATCAAATGTTAATCAGCAAGTCATTTTTTTAATAAATGATTACATTACCGTAAAACATTAAAAACAAAAAGAAATAGGCAGGATCAACCCAAATAAAAAGCCCCCAAAAATATGCATTTAATTTCTATTGGAATTAACTTCCTGTTCAACCAGATTTATTTAAACTTTAGATTAACTTTAGAATAGTAAAAGCATCAGGATTTCATGCACTTTGACATAATGCACGGCTGCTATAATGGATTACTGTTAACTTTGGCCTCCAGGAGGCAGCAATGTACATGACATTGAATAATTTGTGACAGCCTTTTCAAGTCTGTATTAAAACAATAGTCGGTTTTTCATATGAACAATGTTTTACATGCCGTGATCATTTCTCCTGTTTCCTGTGGCCATTAAAGCATCTTTTACTAAATCATTTTCATTGTAAGTGTTGGGGGATAAAATCCGAAGTCCTTGTTCTTTGCAAACAATAAAGTCTATCTGAAATTAATATGAGGCTTCATCAGTCAAATCAAGTGGGCTATCCTCCAAAATGACAGTTGTTTTAGTTTGAAACTCCTCTTTTTGTGTGTTAGTATCCCTCCGCCATAGCTCAACAAGGAAAAATTAAGAATTTTATACCAGAAAGGCTGAAACTTTGGAAGATATCTACTTGATTCTTGCCTCATATTAACTTCAAATAAAAAAAATGTAATACATTTTTGTACATAATGGACAAATCAACAGAGAACAAGTCTAAATAGTAACATTTTTATTGACGTTTGCTACCAACCGTGATAGCTGCTGTTGTTTGGACCGATTCTTCATCAGCTGCATGTTGCGGTGAATGAGAAACATTGTGGTGCTGAATAAAGACACAAAGATTTTTTCTTTTTACCTGGAAGTAGGTTTAACAAACGTTTTAGAGGACGTTTTGCATCTCCCCCTTCACCAGACCTGGAAAAATGAAATGTCACATTTAGATAGACAACATCTATTTGTATTTACGTGGATATGAATATATTACTAATTGATAATCATCAAGTAGATACAATGCAAGATGTCTATTTGGTCCAAAAATAAGATGTAATACATAGATGATCTTTGCTAGTGTTTGCAATGTTAAATTAGGCAGCCCAAACACTAATTACATATTATAAATGGACTTGTACTTGCCTAGTCTTCCAACCCCTCAGCAGGTTAGTCAGAACTAACCATTCATACCCGTTCAGAAATTTGGGGTTAAGTGTTTTTCCCAAGGACACATCGACGTGGAGCCGGGGATCGAACCAGTGATCCTCTGATTTGAAGGACGACCCTGCTCTACCACTGAGGCGAGAAAGTCTTTGATCATTCGTTTCTTTTTGTTTTTCTCAGGTCCGGTGTGCTAAAGGAGTACTTGAGTGGAGGTCAAAAGTCAACTCAGCGCAGGAACCGGACGTGCTCCGACAGCTCGCTTTATGATACTGAACGTAAGACACGCCGCCTTTTTTCAATCGTTGCAAAGGTGGAAGAAGTACTGAAATGTTTTACTTACGTAAAAGTAGCAAAACCCCAGCATAGAAATACTCTGCTCAGGGTATACGCCAGAAGCCTGAAGTTAAGTTTAGGCTTCAAAGCCTTGTGCTTTCAGCCACACAGACTAAACTCCTGCGGGCTTCATCATCAACATCATTATCTTCTTCATTATCGTCTTCCGTACAAAACTTTGGCGTGTATCTAGTCCCACAGCGTTGGAACATAAAAAAAAAATTGACTATATATTGGTTGTAAGATAGCACAACTAACTAAAACAGTCTTTGTTTTTCATAACTCTTTGGGCCACTGCATTAATTTAACATAATTGTATAGTATGTCGACAAATGTTATGAAAAAGTCATAACAGTGTGTCATCAAGTCACATTATAATATATATATTTTTTATATATATGTATGACTAAAAATGCTGTGAAAAATGTTATATATAATAAAAAGGTCATAATATATAGTATGTCAAAAATTGTCATAACAAAAGTCCCAATATAGTATGACAACAAATGTCATGAAAAGTCATTGTATTGTATCTGTAAGTCAAAGTATGTCATTAAAGCATTGTGACAATGCCCCTTAGCTGTTCTAAAGTCACAGCCTCTTTTGGCTCATGTTTTCATAAAACAAATACTAAAGAATCAGAATGACTTTTATTGAGAATCAGGATTTTTATTTACAAGAAATTTGCCTTTGTTTTTGGTGTACAAAAAAACCCATTTAAAAATACAGGCAAAGTACAGCAAGTCAAGAACATAAATAAAGAATAGTAAAATTACAATACAAATCAGAAAGTTCTATAAAAAGATCATATCAAATTACAGTAATATATATAGGTATAACTCTTTTATAATGCAAAAACTGTGATCACTGCTCTGCAAAAGGTCATTGAGGGATGGCAGATTGCAACCAATCCTCCTCTCCCCCCTTGTCCTTGGCAGTAGCAGCAGCGTACCAGACGGTGATGGAGGAGGTGAGGATGGACTCAATGGTGGCAGTGTACTGTAGAAGTGCAACCAGCATTGTCTTTGACAGGTTGGATGTTTCAGCTGTAGCAGGATGTACATCCTCTGTTGTGCTTTTGATGAGAGCTGATGTTCAGCTCCCACCTGAGGTCCAAGATGCAGAAGGACTCCTCAGCGTTGACGGGTGTGGGTGGGTTCTCCGGAAATCCACATCGTTCTCCGTTGTCTTTAGAGCAATGAGCTTTCAATTGTTCAAAAAAATGCCATGAAAGTCATAAAAAAGTAACAATATAGTACACACTACAGTACTTATTCCACCATTGATTTTAGGATTTACAGAAAGTTAACTACTACTTCTGCTGGGGAAAAAAAGAAGCAGATCCTAAATAAAGACAACTCACCTGTGGACGTTGATGTGTGTGTTACAGGTGTGCTGCCCAGTGTCAACGGAGACTCGTCCTCCATCCCTGAAGAGAGGGGAGGCAGCGTGAGTCCAAAGACCACACCCACTGACACAGACACTGACCTGTCCATCTGAAGAGGACGAGAGGGGACGAGACCAACATCAGTCTAGATATCGGCGTCTCATTAAACGGAGCGATGAGTTGACGGACATCGGTCTCCTCTCGGATTATCCTCCTCGTACTTTTTCCTCTGAAGTGAGCTGATTGCCAAACGCCTGCACTTTGGAATCGTAATGATTGTTTATTGTTTCCCCTTGAAGGCTGTTTTTAAGTGATTCAGTCGACCAGTACGCACTGGAGCGAACGGCGACCTGGACTTGTACCCGAGACACCGTGAGTATTTAAAGTGTGTGACGCTTTACGGGAGCCGTGGCGTTCGGAAGGGATCGTGATCTGAAGCTCAAATCCCGGACAAATCTGTGAACAAAGTGAAGGAAAATAGCAGTTAGAGTGGCAACCGGACGAGGACTGCGATCGGAGTAGGCAGCTAACGAATAACTGCTTTGAAACAGACCCGAGAATGTGTTGTCCTCCGAGGTTCGTTTTGTCTTTTTTTTGAGGATTTGATGGGGCATTTAAAATCAAAAGCATCTTCTGGCACAGTGTTTTATGCCTTTTCCCCACATGCTCAAGAACTTGCCTCGCTTTTTCCCACCGTGGGAACTCGCCAAGCGTCTTCTACATTCTTCTGTCAGGCCTCCATAGTTGTGCTCGCCTGTGGAAAGCAAAGATAAAAAAAACAAAAAGAAGGGCTCCGTCCCTCTTCCTGCTCGCTTCGTGTCTTTGAGGTTGTCAGAAGCGAAGTCTGAGTGTCTTCATCTCTGCTGAGGGTCTTCAAATGCCAAAGTTTAATGACCAACATTAAATGTGCCATCACTCTTTTTTTTCCCAGCAAAGCTTCTTCTCAACAGTTCAACTGGTCTTGACTCCAGACTCTTAACATTGCAGATAGATGTGAACGTGTGCAAGTTACTGCCTTCTTATGTTCCTATTTGAGTGTTAGTTTTTTTTGCTGATGAATTCCGGCCAAACGGGACCCTGAAAAGACGGAAAGTACGGTGGCCCTGAGAGCTCAAGTGCATCTCTAGAAAACAAAAAGATGAAACGCAAACACATTAGGAGACACAATCCTACAAAGTTGTTCAGTTCAGCTGCGTAGGCGTTTTGTTAATTTGCTTCCTGTAGCTGCAGTGTGTTGAGCGCTGCGGGCCGCCATAAATAAAGTGCTTTATAAATTATTGAAGTTCAACATTGAGTTCAGTCTCTCTCTCTCTCTCTCTCTCTCTCTCTCTCTCTCTCTCTCTCTCTCTCTCTCTCTCTCTCTCTCTCTCTCTCTCTCTCTCTCTCTCTCTCTCTCTCTCTCCCCTTTTCACTTACCAAAGCGAAACACTTCACATTTCCTTTGTGCCGTGTCTCAAACTGTCTCTACTATTCCGTTGGCGGAGCAAATAAACCTCGTCCACGGTGGATTAATCAGCATTAAACTTTAAAAATAAAAACATGTAGGAAAATCTAGTTTTCCAGGCGAAGGACAAATCAATCTTCAGGTGAAACATTTCAGTGAGTCTAAGTGGCGAGAACACGACAGCTGTCTAACTAAGCTACAGTTACAGTTACTACAGTTACTGTTACTACAGTTACTGTTACTACAGTTACTGTTACTACAGTTACTGCGTCTAGTTTCCTGTCTTGATGCATCACCTTCTAAAAGGTGCAGTCAGTGATTCTAATCAATGCACTCGTAGGCAAATTCATCAAACGTGTCCTCGGCTGTCGGCTCCGTGTGAGCGCTGAGGGGGGAAAACACATCTGGTTCTTTATAAACAACCGTGGCTCTGTAAATGTGAGCCGCACAACATTATTCCAGCCGATCGGCAACAATGAGGCGTTTGTGTTCGCGCACAGGACCGCGGACGTAGAAAGAGATGGGCAGCGGGAGAAAGAGGGGGACGTATTTGTTTGAGCGTCGAGTTTAAACATCACAACAAGACGCCGCCTGAACAAACTCCCGGTAAACAATAGAGACGTAAACAAGGGACTGACACTGATCTGGATCCCGGAGATGAGCCGTGATCTGTAAACACTTTAGAGGACGGTTCACTCCTTCACAAATGCCAAAAGAAACACATTTTACCCTATTGTATGTTTGTATTTACCTTTTGAAGAGACTTTAATATAAACCTGTAGTAAATGTTTTGGCGTGGGGGGGGAACCACGCCCAGACAAACCGACCACCAATCAGGTATTTTCACGTTCAAACGGAGTATAAAACTAATTAAACTTCACCAAACACGGTGAGGAAATGTTCAGTGTGTAGCTGTGGTCGTTTTGCACTTTAGACTTCAAGACAATGTCCTCCTTTTGAATGTTAGTGCTCTGAAACAGGTACTGTGGTGGGTAACCGTGACGACGATTGTGAAGCTGATATTAACGTTTGTTTTTGTTTTCTCGTTGGCGTCTCATTTTTGAAAGGGCGTTTTGGAGTCGCAGCAGCCTTACGTGTAACGGTACTACTATTTAAAGACGTCATCCTTTGTGTTACTTTCACCAAAACGCGTGTTCAGTATTTGTTATGAACAAACTGTGTTTTCTCGGCTTCCGATGTCAAATAACTTGTGATTTCATAATTATTTATAACAGCATGGTAGTTCTGTATTTTTATCTTTTAATGAGCCTTTATGTTTTTTTTTTTTTTACTTGCCTATCAGATGATTTTATTTATACACAAACATGAGATTGATTTTGTAGTAAAAACCGTTACATGAGCTTGTGAAGTAGTTAAGAACAGGTGCAACTTAAGTCGGTCAACAAAGAAGAAAGAAGAATAAAACATTTATTCGCTGTAAAATATCCCCAAATAAATAAAATTTCAAATTTTTCCACAACTTTTAAAGATGATATATGAATGATCAAGTTTGTGAATGTTCTCAACACATTGCTTTGGATGTTTTAACACCCTTCATTATGATTTCATCTTGGACAAACGCTCTCTTTTAAAAAGGAACAGTTCAATATTTTGGGCAATTAGCTTGAAGATTGATACCCCTCTCTTATTTGCCCTGTAATCTGTGTAGTTTTATTTTCTACAGATTAAACAAACTGTGAGCTTTAGACTTGCTGGATTTTGGTACCTTTGTTCAGGGCCAGGCTAGCAGTTTCCCCCCATTCCCAGTCTTTGTGCTAAGCTAAGCTAACCGTCCCCTGGCTCCAGCTTCATGAGACATGAGAGCGACATCAATCTGCTCATCTGAGGAAACTAAAATGTCAAACTGTTCCTTTTAAGTCAACACAAACTGCTTCTTGTTCAGAGGAAGACGAACTTTGATTAAACTGCTGAATTACAACTGAATAGTATTTTCTGTTCAGTTTTTTGGACAAACCAGCAGAGAGATTTTCATGCCTTAAGTGTCTCGAAGTAACGTGTGTGTGGTTGTATCAGACTTTGCATTATATGAATAAAACAATAATATTTTAAACTGAAGCGAATTTATGGGAGTTTTTCGTTGTTTGTTTAAACGTGTTATTTTGTGTGTCGGGGGTTTATATTCACACGTGTCTGACCTGCCATTAAGCGTAAATAAATATAAATACAACTAAGAAGTGAATGTGGTAACTCTTTTAGCTTTGAGGAGTTTTTTTGTGTGTGTGTGTGCTTTTTCTGTGTACTCTCACAACAGACATAAAAAAGAAATACACACTCACCTGGTAGTGAATGCAGATCATCACAACCTGTCAGGATCTGAAGGAGGACTTTTTTTTATTTTTTCTCATGAATTCATAGTTTTAATGTGTTTCTGTCGCAGTTGACAGTATAAGACTTTAGGAATAGTTAAATTATAAAAAAAACTAGGATGAAATGGTTGAGTTGTTCAGGGCTACAACTAACAATGTGTTTTATATTTCATATATTTTTATTTTCAACCAAATATCCAAAACCCAAAGATATTCAGTGTACAAAGACACATGACAGAGAAATCCTTTCTAAGCTAAGAAGAGAATATCTGTGTGGCATTTTCTCACAGTTTGTCCTTGAAAAATAGCATTATCGAAATGTTTATTAGTTTGTTATTATAACTCCATGACCGTCCATTCAAAGTATTTAAGGGATAATAACACTTCATTTAAAATATTCAACTTCTTTTACATGTAATAAGTAAGGAAGGCTACAACTGTTGACCGGAGGGGCAACCGGTCTGTTTGTGGCTCGGTTTCTTTATTAGGGAACGGAAATTTAACTTGACCGAGTGAAACAAGAGCTGTAAAAGCAGATTAATCTGAAAAACATCAACTTAATGTTTGTTTGTTTTTTATAGGAAAATGTTTTACAGGCTTTTTCTCAGCTGTGTTATCGCAGCCGTCAAGCAACACCTGTCTGGGAGAGAGGAGGGTGGAACAGGGAGAGGGAGGAGGAGGAGGAGTGAGGAGGAGGAGGGTGGAACAGGGAGAGGGAGGAGGAGGAGGAGGAGGAGGAGGAGGATTCAACCGTTTCAGTGGCAGCAGACGGGGCTACAATGGCAACCAACATCACAGCAACACCGACTGTCATAGCACTTTTCTCTTCTCTCGGCTCAGGGTCAAAGGTTACCACCAAAAATCTGCAATATCCTCAAGCAGCCTGAAGAACAACAGCAACATAAGGTTTTTCAAAATCAAAGAATACATTCGTTAATCAGAACGTAGCACTCAATGCATTTTTTATTTCATGAACGATGGCGCTATAATCAGCTGTTTGCGTCTCTCGCTCTCAGCTCGTCACACACAGACGGGTCAGTGCTCCTGAGCTTCAAACTGTGAGGCTCTACGTCCGTCTCCACCGGAGCTTATAGGTTTAGGAAAAGAGCTCAGAGGTTTATGTTAACGTCGCTGACTAACGACTCGAGACAAAATGTGTCCGTTTTGCACGGGACTCGAACTGCGGCCTCCCGGACCAAAGTCCTGCGTTTGTTTGACAGGCCGCCCTCGACTTCCTCTCTTTCTCTAATCTCGCTCTGATCTCGCTCTGAGCGTCTAATAAGGACGCGGGTGGGTTTGGCGGGTCGGCCACTGATCGATAGAGTTCTAAAGAGAGACCGGGTCGCTCTCTTTACAAGCACGAACAGCAAGCAGGCTGAGGAACTGGACCAAGGAAACGACGTGTTCCTCCGCTCCGTTTGAGAGCTCCGCCCGACTACAAACAGCGCTGTCCGTGGTCCCTACGCGCTGTCGATAAACGTGACAGCAGCAAAATATCACTTGGCTCATTTAAAGTACAAGTTTTGAGAATAAACCCAGATACAATTCAGGCTTTTATTCATATAAGACTAATATATCACACTGCCCCCCTGGTTTAATGGTAGCTGCTACTTCGTCTTGTGTTTTGCTTTTCACACAGTTGTACTGTAATGAATTTTTTTTTAAATAATACTGTCAACTCTGAGCTGTCTGTCAAAGACCATTTTCTTTCTTGTTGATTTACAAATCCACTACAAAGAAACTCACACTAAACTATTTTTTTTAAAAAAGAGCAAAAAATAGACTCTGTAATAAGCCTTAACTTCAACATGTCATCAAGTATTTATGAAAATCCTAAGAAAGTTTTTTTTTCTTTTTATAAAAGTCACCTGTGTGTACAACAAAATCAGAGTATTAGAGAAAAAGCTTGTGCGTATTTCCCACCGCAGAGATGGAGTTTCCAACTACATGAAAAAATACAAAAACAAAGAGGTTCTCTGTATGATGTGTGTGGTTTGTTCCACCTACAGTAGCCAGTAAGTCTCTCCAGATGTCTCCACTGAGACAAAGTGTTTCCACCACGACTGCCAACACACACACACACACACACACAGACACACACACAGACACACACACACACACACTTTGCAAAAGATGCAGGTTTCTGAGTTAGAAAGTACAAATGGACATAACAGATACTCAGAGAGACAGGAAGATGAGTTAGAGAACTTTCTTCTTTCCATTTATTCTTTCTTTCCTAGCCTCCGATTTCTGTTTGTGCGTCATTCATGGTCTTTTTCATCTATGATTTCTCATAATTCAGGTCTCTCTAACAAAACAAGCTGAAAACACAAACAATATCTTAATTCACTGAAACCTTCCTCTGAAAATGAACTTGCAGAGGTTTTAAGTTTAAAATCAGACAAAGAACCGGTTTATTTTGAGCCAAAGTGATATTATAGTATTGATATGCAGTTAAGCTGGGATCATTTTCAAAACTCTTCATAGCAGTTGTGTTCAGACATCTGACACTTGATAAGTGAGGGAAGTAGCAATCTTATTTGTCAGTGTGTGTGGAGAGTTTAATACTTTATCTCAATCGACCACAGATTCATATAATAATTAAGATTTCCAAGATTCTCAATCGATTCATAAATTACAAAATCTTATGTTTAAAAATGCTTTTTCTTCTACAAAAGAATTAGATATTGCCACCGATGAACAGTGATCCTAAACATAAATACATTTATAAAAAGACCACTATTAGCCGACCAATCATATCATATCACATCATGTAACAGGCAGCATTTACATTTTTTGTAAAACTTAAACTTGTTATTGTTAATGTCACTGAGAATTGAGAAATACTAAAAACTTGTTTGTAAAAAGTGTTTATTTGTGCAAGTTTAGCTTTAATAAATGTTATATTTTGCCTTTTGTGTGTTTACATTATTGCAATCAGTTGATATAAATATTTAAAATATAAAAACTCCATAATCTAACACAGACTTTACTCTGTGGCTCAGTGGTGAGCAGGGTCACCAGGGACGTTCTTCAATCAGAAGATCGGCGGTTCGATCCCCGGCTCCGCTAGCCCATGTCGACGTGTCCTTGGGCAAGACACTTAACCCCCAAATTTCTCCCGTAGCTGTGACTACAGTGTGTGAATGAGAATGTATGTTATCTGCCACTGTAATCAGGGTATGAATGGGTGAATAGTGTTAAAGTGCTTTGAGTGGTTGGAAGACTAGCAAAGCGCTGCACAAGTACGGTCCATTTACTTTATTTACTCTGCTTACCATATTCACCAAACCGGACTAAACAGAGAGCACAGTGTCGAAGCAAAGTTAGCTGAATATAATACATGAAGATCTGGTATTCAAACGTGGGACATTCCAGTATTGTTCTATTAAAAACAATGTGATGTAATACAGTATTTCATTGTCATAACAGCTAAATTAATGCACATACTAATGATATAATACATAATATAATGTCCTGTACTCTGCACATTATAAACTGAAAGAGGACAAGATGCAGCTTTCCATTTCTTTTCCCACCAATTGTTAATTTTAGGTTTCACTTATAGCCTACATTTTTGTTGAAATGATCAAACCCATCTACTCTTTTTAGTCTTTGAATCACTAGATAAAGTTTCATCGCCCTCATGAACATAGTTTTGCATATTAATTGCTGCAGATGGATTTTAAAAAGAGTTCACCGTTGATCTCAATTCATGAATCCGTGCGCACGAATCGGTATTTACAGTTTTACTGCCATTTGACGGCCAAGAGCCTCGTAATTGTGAGAAGTTACGGTAACTTTAAATATGTTTTGTAAATGTTGTTAAACGTATACGAGCTCAGGCCAGTCGCTTCCAGCACTGACGTCATCTCCTCTGTCAATATTCTGGGAATTTAGCGGTATTAAAATCAACCTTGGGGGAGTTCACATGATCCAAAAACCCGTATGACTTATCTCAGTATTCATAGATTCAGAACATTTATTTGAACGCCTTTAGGCCGATAAAAAAATATAGAAATAAAAAGCTTCATGTTGGGAAATAAAATGTACAGGAAACCAAGCAAACACACTACAATAAGATATTGAACATGGTAAATATGACTCTTAGAAAGGACCATGTGACTCATTTATCAAAATAGAAACAAAAGCTGTAAATCTAAGTATTATATGAACTCTTTGTGCAATGGTGCAATGTACATTCACTCAAGTACTGTACTTAAGTACCAATTCAAGGTATTTGTACTATGTATGCAACTTTATACCTCTATTCCACTACATCTCAGAGGTAAATATTGTTTTTACTCCACTGCATTTGTCTGACAGCTTCAGATACTTCTTAAATGACAGTTTTGAATCCCTTTCCTGTCCAGTGAAAACCACGTATCTCCAGATGTGTCGATGTTGAACGCTACAAACATGTGGTGATTTTATAGAATATTATGCATTGATGTAGAATAAACTACCCAACAGGATATAAAATGAGTTAAAATGCAGCACATTAATACAGCAGTAATATTAATCCAGAAACATCAGATATTAAAGAATAAAACACTGACAGTACTGCACAATGAGTACTTTTACTTTTCATACTTTGTAATCCGTGAAAACACATTTGAATGCACGACTTTTACCTGTACTGGAGTATTTTTACAGTGTGGTATTAGTACTTTTACATAAGTAAAGGATCTGAATACTTCTTCCAGCACTGCTTTTTTTTGGGGTGGGGTGGGGGCAGGGGGGTGTTACAATGAAGAATAACATCACGTTAAAAAACATCAATATAAAAAAAGAAAAAAACATATTTCTGATAATATTAAACTAATTCATTCTGCATCAGAGAGTTTGTTTTGGAAAATGCCGCAACGACCAGGCTGCTCTTCTCTCTCTCTCTAAGTCTGTCAATTAGTGATAATGGACCCCATCGGCTGACGGAAGACCACTCCCTCCATCTCTACTCCCTCCCTCCTTGACACTCTCCCTCTCTCTCTCTCTCTCTCTCTCCCTCTCTCTCTCCCTCTCCCCCTCACTCTCTCTGTCTCTTTCTTTATTTCTACCTCTCAGTCAGTAATAATGGAGCCCAGCAGTCCGAAGAAGATCCAGTTTGCTGTCCCTCCGCTGCAGGGACAGCTGGACCCACAGGCCGCCGAACATGTGAGTGTATCTGAATATGTGTGTGTGTTTGTGTGTGTGTGTGTGTGTGTGTGTGTGTGTGTGTTTGTGTGTGGGGGGGCTGAATAAGGCTTCTGTATGTTATCTTGTCTGGAATTTTCTGTGTGTGGGTGCAGACCAGCATGTGCGCTCAAGTCGGTGTCTCATGAAAACTGCTGTTTGTGTCTCTGGGTGACGGCGAAGTGCGTTTTGTGCGTCCGTCATATTTGAGCGCATGTGACGCATTTTAGGCAAAGAGTTTAAAGGGGTAATATTTGTGAGCAGATGGTATGAAGGATTAAAGGGACAACCCGCCCTATGTAACGCTGTTTGACACGTCTAGTATTCCATAGATGTTTACTGTAGTTTCAGTGATTCACATTTCACGCAAACACTTTGAATCAAATATTAATTATCACAAATGTCCCCAATAAGTGGCTGATTGTGGTAAATGTGACTATACAGAAAGATCAATCAGAGTACATTTTACTCCCGTCACGGACGATCTGCAGACGATTGCAAAAAGTTCACGCCCGTTCTTCTGGGGTGGGAGTGCTGAAAGGCATTCTGGGAAACACAGGATCACTAACAAACCGAGCCAATTCAAATGTACAAAAAACAAACAAACACTACAGACGTGTGATTTTCCTCTCGGTGATTGTGAATGGCTCCTACATTAAACATAAACAGAAGCTGGTCTTTCATACGCATTCAAACGTTGCATCGGGGAGTTGAAACCGCTCTCAAGGCCCTTTGCCCTTTTTCTTGACTGACGTCTTTGTGAACGGTTTGGTGGACGGGAACAGGAAGTTGTTGATTTCTGAGGAAGCTGGGAATGATCAGCGACAGGTCGGGGCCCTTCTGTTTGGGGAGCCCCTGTGTTGGAAACCGTCGGCATAGAGATACATCTCATGGGTTTTGTAGAAAATGAAAAGGAGTGGCTGGTTGATGCTAGACAATAGTAATACATGCTGTTCTCGCCACTTGCACTTTTAAGGAGTTAAATAGGCACTAAAACTTTTAAGTGGGTTGTTATATTTTTAGGAAGCATTTGAGATAATAAATATAGCCTGAAGTATTCCGGTAGTTCATTAAATGCGCTCAATTAAGTCTCCACAAATACAGTGTGAGAAAAACTGGGACAATTAGCTCCTGTTGATGTTTTTGTGTTTAACTTTTAGTCGGACGGTGAGCTGTGTTTTCAAGTCAAACCACAGTGAAGAAGTCACGAGTGTCTCATCACACTGAAAATATCATTAAAGCTGACGAGCAATACGCTCGATAGATGTAAAGAAACACAAATTAAAATAGGCAGAGAACACAAAAACCACCAGACTGTGATGAGAGGATTAAAACAAACCAGATGTTTACAGTAAATGATTTGAAAGGACAGATGAAGGTTTCTGTTCCGATATAACCGGTGTCGGATCAGAGGGCTGAGGGAAGGTCATGCCATATTTTGAGAATATGTTTGTGTGTTTACCTCAGATCCGTCGCAGAAGACCAACTCCTGCCACTCTGCAGATCCAGTGGCACAGTGGGTGAGAAGAAAATGATGAGAGCTATAAAGCAGCAGCTATAATGGAATCTTTATTAGATTTGTGTTGCAGCTTTTGATCTCAATGTTCAGACTGATGGAGGTCTAAAGTGTGTGTGTGTGTGTTTAGGGATATTTTACATGTCTTGTGGGGACAATAATCTGTTTACACAGTCACATTGTGGGGACTCATCAACACTGACAAATGGACTTCCCCATAATGTAAATCATGACATTTTAAAGATGAAAATTTGGTTTAAGGTCAGGTTAAGGGTTAGGATCAGTCTTATGGTTCAGGGAAGTCTCAAGGAAATGAATGTAAGTCAATGTAATATCCCCAAAAGTCATGAAAACACTACTCTGTGTGTGTGTGTGTGTGTGTGTGTGTGTGTGTGTGTGTGTGTGTGTGTGTGTGTGTGTGTGTGTGTAGGTGTGTGAGAGAGAGAGCTCTCTGCTCTTATAAACCTCCACAGGAAGCAACTGATTGAATAATCAGCCTGATTCCATTTTGTGTGCTCAGCTCAGTGCGGCTGGTTCCACTATAGTTGTATGAAGCTCTGTAGGCGCGCAACGTGTTTTCAAGCTGCCATTTATTTATTTTTCTAAAAGAAAGACGAGTGTTGGTGTCAAACAGAACAGGAAGACCGGAAACATAAACTTTAACATCTTTTTTAAATGTAAAGAAAGAAAGAAATCCAACCAGATTTTGAATAAATTTTTTCTGTCTCTTTTTTTTACTTACGGGTTATTATTGACTTAAAAAGACTTCTTAATTTTTCGGATATTTACCAAAGTTCGTCTGTGAAGTGAAAACCAGCTGGCAGCTGTAAAAACAAGAAGTGACTGTTTGTAGCTTTGAAACGAAGAAGACCACCAAAAAGTGCAGATGTTGTTGGACTATTTTTCAGTGTATTTAATAAATGCTTATCTATTCTGAAAGTATCTCACTTTAACGGACATCAAAGGGAAACATCTGGGAATCGGTTTGGTCATTTTTAAAAGCTACATCCCCTTATTTGGTTTAATTTATCTTCTTCTGGCTCAAAGTTGCTGTTTTGAAGTGGCTGAGATTCAAAACATCAATATTGAGCTAGAAGGAATTTGGGAGCCATAGTTTCACTTGGTGATATGTCCCTTTATTACCATAAACACACACTAGAGCACTGAATGTAGATTAATCCGCTGCTGAAAATAGTCCCCAACAAACGCGCTATTTCCTCCTTTTGGTCCAGCGTCCAGCTGTTTTAGGAGATTATGTCCCTCGTTTAAGAATGATTATACATTTGTGACGTGTTTTTA
Source organism: Ophiodon elongatus (assembly GCA_016806645.1). NCBI lineage: Eukaryota > Metazoa > Chordata > Actinopteri > Perciformes > Hexagrammidae > Ophiodon > Ophiodon elongatus. Next base: position 5,422,032 of record JACSYO010002062.1, on the reverse strand, counting down.
AAGGTTTACATCTTTAGCAGGAACCAATGGGCTCGAGGCTGATTGACACAAAGAATCTGGAGAGTATTGAGGCTGTTGTTGTTTTGTTGGCAATAAAAACAGTAGAATACTTCTAGCTTTGTGCTTTAAAACAACAGTAGTGAAAACGGGAGTTAAAAGGAATTAACACCCTTTAGCTCCAAAGCAAAACGTGTTCTGAAAGCCAGAAACCGCCACTTCTAGCCAAGTTTGAGAAAAGAGGAAAAAGACTAATCAAAGCCCAACATGACTGTTGCTCTCTGATAGTTCAAACCACATCAGACACACCGACACTGCAAAACAAAAATCTGTTGTGTAGTTTTGGAAATGACAGTTATAAAAGTGAGCTACTGACAAGTCAATAAAAACCCAAAGAGCTGAATGCCGTCTCATCTCTCTCTCTGCAGATGTTGGAGATCAACACAACGCCAGCGGAGAGACACAGGTTGGTATAAATGTTAGAAAATCCTTTACAGTCACTTTAGAGTCGTGTCGGGAGATGAACTTCAAATGTAAGGTCACACAAGGACGCGTAACTTCAGACATGCGAACCTGGAGTAACCTCCAATGTCTCCTTTTAAAAAACAACTGACATAATGCATAAAATGATCTCTTCTAAAGTGTGGACTTGAATGAGAACGACCTCTCTTTCTGTATTTTATCTCCACTCTGACATTTGACTTAACTTTTTAATACCAGACTGATTTCTCAGAGGAGCAAGAAATCTTCGCCATTAAAACGCTGATAATAAACTGTTAAAATGTGACTCTTAAATGAAAGGATTCCTTTCCTGCATTTCCTAAATATTGTATTAATATCTTGCACATTTCTTTTGACATTGAAAGGGTCTTAGCAGAGCGTAATGGGAGAGACAAGCGTGGCTTTGAGCATCTTTAAATCTTCATCTACTGATATTTATGTTCTTGTTACGCCGATGATCCAGTTGTGTGACTATTAAATCTGATTATATAAAGCGTTTCTTTCTTCTTCTGTTCCGCAGGCCTCAGAGTCCTCTCAGAGGAAGCAGAGCACCTTCGCCCCGCCCACCATGAAAGGTAAACACAGGACCGTTTTCCCGCCTGGTTTCCCCTGAGATTTTGCAAAATGTGCACAATGTCTAAAAAGAAAAATGCACAAAAGATGTTCTGTGCAAAGAAAGCACCCCGAGGAGATGATTCAAAAAGAGCATTCTACTTCTCAGGTCCCTCTGAAATCTACTGGTTCAACGGTAAAAATGTAAAATTGAGACGAGAACATTTGCATCAAATAACGGCAGAAGACACGGCTACAAGCGCTTACAATACAGGCTAAAAACACACGGCAACGCTGACCCAGAATCAGATTGAGAATCAGTGCCAGTAAAGGTCTGTAGAAGGTTCAAAAACAGAGAGAATCTGTCTCCTGTTGGTCCTTTTTTTTAAAATAACGGCATGTCTTTCACGCTAAATATCGTTTGATTCTGGCTTATTAGCAACAGATGCATCTTTTGTCCCTCAGAAATCAGTTTGATTCACGGCGTGACCGGTTCAACAATCAGCGTCTTGTTGAAAAACGTCATTCAAATGAATGTTACGTACGAGAATAAAAGACTTGAACCAGCGAGTTCCTCACGAATGCTTTGTCATCCAGTATGTGAAAACATGTTCTTTGTCCGGAGCCGTGAATCCCGTAGAATCACAGAACACTTCAGTCTGCTGACACTGGATGTACTCTAAAGTCTGTATTGTCATGAACTGGTGCTTTTTGTTGCAGCTGTGTCCACATCAGTTCCTCTCCTCAGTTCCATGGAGTCTGTGTGTGAGTCTGTGTGTGTGTGTGTGTGTGTGTGTGTGTTTGCTTTTTGTGTGGAAGTTCTGTTTGTTTTGTTTAGTTACACTTTGTTTGTCTTTCTCCATGTCGTCTGAAGCTATTTCTGGGGTTTACCCCCACTTCTGTTTTGGATTTAGTTTTTCGATAATATTTGTCAGTCTGAGATGTGTAGGTTCAGCTGGCAGCGTGGGTACGGCGGTTTAGTTAGGTGGCCCAAGGACTTGTCATTGTTGTTATTCTGTGACACAATCAAGATTGGGTTAGATGTCTTTGAAAGTTAGTCAGTTACTGGATACAACTTACATGGCAATCTATGTAATTAGTCATGTAATACATTGTATTGTATAAAATTGAAAATGTTGCACATAATACTAAAAGAAAATGGATACAGCACACACAAATTTGAGCTCCACAAATGTTCTTTTTTTTCCTCTTTAAACATTTCTGAAAAATTGTAAATGCATTTTGCATATTCAGCATTTACAGTTAGTCAAATCAAACTACACTTACAAAAGGTGTACTGTGTTTATTCTACAACATGTGGGAAGTTAAGTTTTTTTGTTGTTGCTGTTTAATCAACATGGAGGACTTTGCTCTTGGATAAAAAGGACTAAAATCTATATTATCCATAAATCGTCATTAAAAAACTAAAATAAAAACACAAATTAAGTCACCATTAGCAAAACTGGCAACGTGGGAGTAGTAACTTACTTTGATAGAACATATTCTTAGAATTGGTCAAATCAAATTACACTTACGAAAACATGCTGGCATAAAATGACAATGAAAAATGTATAAAATGTTTATATATATATATATAGATATATATAGATATATATATATAAAAAACAACAAGTTTCCAATGGAATCTACTTATTTGACCTGCTGTTGTTTTATAATACTGTTAAACATTTCTTTACATCAGTATATGTTTTAAACCAGCTTATATTGTCAGTGAGTAAATGAGTAAATGTTTCATCGTCAGGTCAAACTCTTCATTTATGTGACTTTACCTACATGAATATTTCTTAAAAATAGTTATATCATATATAGTGAATGTTAAAACGGTGTGTGCATGTTTGTGTGCAACCATTTGTCAGATAACACTGAAGACAGATTAGTTGTTTACCAATATCTAGGAAGTGTTTTGTTTGTTGACTTTTGGGCGTTATACTGGTTTGACTCTGAAAAAGTGATTATTATTATTATTGAAGATCATCCAGTTTGTGAGCGCCTGATGGCTTTTATCTCTAAAAGACTTTGTTGTTGTTGTCATTTTGTTATCATCGCTTGAACTGAATAATTTATAAAACTGTCACGGTGAGGGGGGGTGGGGGGGGGGGCAGTGCCACAACAACACTTTAGAGAGGATGACTGAGTTCATCATCACCACAGTGTGGGTTTCGACTTCAAATACGTGCGCGAGACGGAGAACTTTAATGAGTTTGAAGGAAAAGTTCCAGGTTCTGAGCTGTAAAGAAAGGAGGACGAATAGGAGGAAAAACAAGGTGTGTACAAGTGTGTGTGTGCAGAGCTCGCTACCAGTGAGTGCAGCACCGAGTTCCAGGAAGTGCAGACGGTAAAAGCTTTTCTTTTATTGATCCCGTCTGAGAGAGAGAGTGTGTGTGTGTGTGTGTGTGTGTGTGTGTGTGTGTGTGTGTGTGTGTGTCAGTTAGCTAACAGCCTCATGAGTAACTGCCAATGCACCAAATGCTTACATTTGCATACCGCTTGATCAGAAACAAAACGTGTTTCATTTATTAATCTGATTAGGTTTTATTCTCACACGCAAAAAGCTGTTTATTATTTAAACATATAAAGGCCTTAAATTTATTTGCTAATTTCGGTCGCATTTATGTAAAATATTGAATCTCTGCAGGCTCATGGCATGAGTCTGGGCAGATATCTATCAAACTGAACATAGGACGACGTAGTTCATAGACTCGCAGTAGCTCCAAGAAAAATACTACCTTAAAAAATGACATCGCTAATAGACCTATGGCTCTTTTCTTATCTATGAGTGAGACAAATTTCCCCAGCAACTGAGATATTTATATTCCAAACAAGATGTCAGGGAAAGCTACTGACCTGTTTATCTAATCTTCAGTTGGATTTTTTAATTTTTTTGTCAGTGACACGTTTCATTTCAGTTCTAATTTTTGAATGGCACATTTTAGTTTTGTTATTTCGTGCTTTTTCCCGCTCCGTTGCGACATGTGTAGTTGAAGCGTCTCTCCACTAGAGGTGCTCTTCTCTCCTCAGAGCTTCAGCTGGGGGTGGAGCAGCACCTTCTGGGGGCGGGGCTCTATGACACGGACGGTGAGCTGAGCCCAATCACAGCACAGCTCTATGCCACCGCTTCCCTGTGGGCCAATCACAACGGGCCAGAGGAAGCCAATGGGAATGAGGCGGGTCTGCTGTTAGCCAATCAGGAGAGAGGCGTGGCAGAGAGCAACAGTTCAGGGGGTAAACCATTTTTAATACAGAAAAAAACTTTAGGCAGCAGTTTACTCCAAAATAAATTAGAATTTGGATTATCTGATTTTTGTCACATTTACGGTTGCTAGAAACTTAGTTAGGGGAATACAATTAGAGTTATTACATGGAAGTAAGACAAAAATATGCCACAGGCAACCAATAACATGATACAGCTCGTCTGCCAGTCGTGTATTTTAGAAAGAAATTAAGTTTTTGTCTCACCAGTTCGTGGTAATTTACGTCAAAGGCAATGCTTCGGTTTGGCTGTAAGCCCCAAAACATTGTGCGAACATGTCGTATTCAAAGTCATTTGGAGTAACATTGTTGGCCCTAATACACACACTATATACACACACACACACACACACACACAAATACACACACACACACACACACACACACACACACACACACACACACACACACACACAGATATAATTAACACGATTATAACCAGCAACAACCATATTATTTTTGCTTAACTACAAAATGTACAATTTGTTTTTCTTAATTATATTCAAAATATTTAAAAGTAGCACTCCAATTGGATACAATTTTATTTATTTATAGAGCCGACAGTTTACACATGGTCAAGTTAGCTTTCATTTTGTCACAGAGTATCCCCTTGCCTCAAATACAAACAGCTTAAAACTGCATTCATCAACTTTTTTTTATATCAACATTGAATCAACTTTAAAGGAGTTGCTTGTAAAAAGTCTGCAGTTTGAGTCTCTCCGGGCACTCGGTTGAGTCTGAGCTGCTCTTATCAACACACGCAGGCCGCTGATAAACCCGCTGTTCTCTACCTTGAAACATATAGCAGCCTAAGAGCCACATATTTCTCTCAGGGGATGAAAACCCAGCTAAGATGAGGGTAAATACTGAATTTAATACCACAAAATTAATCATAATGCTGCTCTGTGTTTGTTGGATGTGTAAAAATGGAGCTAATACGTTAATTACTTTATTAGTCTGTCGGCTTGTTTTTTATGTTACTTTCTGCCCTCTAGTCACCAAAAATGGATGAAAGCAGCTTTAAGTTTGTTAAAGTAGTAAAAGCAAAAATTATGGCCCTAAAATTTGATTACATCTACAATTTCTGAAAAACAACACACACACACACATCTAGTATCACTAATATGTCCACATTATGTCCATAAGTCTATATTCTGTACATCTCTCAACTACTAACAGAACTAACTCCTCTCTCTCTTCTCCCTCTCTTGTGGCTTTTGCATGATCTTTTCATATTTCCCTCCTCATCTACCCTCCCGCCCCCCCCACTCCCCTACCTCGCTCTCCCCCCTTTTTCTCAGACTTGTCATGTGACCACAAAAAGGAAGCGTCCAGTCCCGACTCCGTCTCCCGATAGCCACCTTTTGTCCACGTTTGTCTCTCAATAACCAACTTCTCCCCTCTTACTCGCCGCTCTTCATCTGATCCCACTAACGCACCGCTTCACTCTCGTGCGACACACAAATACTGTGTGATTCCATTCGGAACGCTCCCTCACTCTTTTACACACACACAGATTTTAGTTCAACGTACCAAATCAATCAAAACTTAAATTACTGTTCGGTGAGGTTTCGCTTGTGTAGAAATGGCTGTGAATAAAGATGTATTATATTGAAACATTTACTGAATGTCTGAGTATTCTTTATCCGTTAGGGAAAAGTCTTAATGGTCTCAAATCACCTATTTTTAAGCTAGAGTACAAAGAGTTTTGTAGAATTTGGGGGGTTTGCTTCACGTCCACAGTGGTCTATACACTTTTATGGAACAGAGCTTTTTTTTTTTTTTTTTTACTTTTAATTGTCTTTCAAGACAAAAAATATAACGAGATAAATTACTGCTGAGCTACTTCTGGGCCTGACAGTTAATTTAATATAGATTAAGCTGAGAGGCAACACTCAAACTCCAGCATATTACTCAGAGTGTAATCCCTACAGCCCAGAGCTGTACATTGGGAGAGAGAGAGGACTTTGATGAACGTGTTGCGGTAAAAATAGTTTCTGGTGTCAAAACTTTTGTTTTGTGCCTGAACTTTCAGCTAACATTGGAGTCAGTTGGGCAGTTTGATGACCTTTCTATCCTTCATAGTGCAACATGTGTAAACCTGTTTTTGTTTTTTTTATAGTTACATTGTTTAAAAAAAGCACACATTTCTGCATTTTGATGAAAAAATAATGTATGAGAAGTGAACATTGTGGAAGTAGACACTTTAAAGAAGAGTTTAAGTGCATGTGATTTATTTATTTATTTGAATTCCATGAACATTTTTGAATATTTCGGAAAGTATTGAAGATACAGCAACAGCGTCCTAAATGTGTTGAAGATTTTTGATGTTTTGAATGAAGTTTCTATGTTGAATAATGTGGAACAAGTTCAGTGCCAAAAGAAAAAAAAAGCTGCAGAAGAATAATAAGCAAGAAGAACCTTTCATCCATTAATTAATTTAAATGTGGTAAAGTTTCCTGGAATATGTTGAATATATTGACAAAGTATTAAGGCAAAGGGCATCAAAAGGAATAGAAATAATCTCCTTATTGTGCTGAACATTTTGATTTGTGGACTAAGTTTTTACGTTGAAGAATGTTGACCTAGTTAAGTGGCAACAAAAAAAAAAAAAGCAGCATACAAATAATGAAAAAGAGAAGAGATCATGTAGGAATCCAGAAAGTCCGATAGTTACCTAAAATATTTTAACGTGAAACAAACGGGGGTGGATTAGTAGCATGGGGGCAACCATTAAGAGATTAAAATATTATGGTGAGGGTAAAAGGACAAGCTGTTTTTGTCTGTGCAGCGACAGACAGCCGCCCTGCTCACATCTGTGTGACCCGATTGTTTGGAGATGAACTCAGCCGCTGCACCAACAGCAAAATGTCTCCGTGTGTGTGAGTGTGTGTGTGGATTGTCCCACTGGGCCACATGTGGCCCAGTGTTTCCTTAGTCACATGTCCACAGACGGGATGCGCCAAATAAAAAGGGACACAAATGGGATTCACCAGATACTTTTATGTGTTTTTTTCAATCCATCAATACCTTTTAAATCATTTGAAAGTAAATCATATCATACCGTCTATAAAAGACATTAATTTTCTTCCCTGCTCTTTGAGGATTTAGCAGGTATTTCCTGTTATTGCTGCGTGCAGCTGGAAAAGGAGGATTTATTAGAGAGACTTTGTGTCGTTGAACCTTTTACTGCTTTACTTTCTTTGTAAACGTCTTGAACCATTTCAGTTTATGACTGTGTTTGAGTACAGATGGTGTCTCAGGATAAGTATGTAGTTTGACATGCTTTCTAAGATTTTATTTGTATTAAAATGTATGTGAATATTTTGAATTAGGGGCTGTAAATGGCAGATATTACAACACAATAGTAATTTAAAACTGGCTTGACTGTGTTTAGTTTCTCTTACATTGTCGTCTCTTCATAAATCTGGTGACTGTGGTGATGGTGTATGTGTGGGGGTCTGCAGAGCGGAGGAATCAGATTACAGAAAAAGTAACGCTCAATTTACAACAGCAGGTATGTGAAAAGATTCACTCAAATTAAAATATTAGGTTGATGAAAGACAAATATTTAGTGGCACATTATAAACAATAAAGTGGTGTGATAACAGTGAAGAGAACTCAGATTTATTAGCAAAGACACTGAAGTACCCTGATGGGAAATGAAAAGGGACAAAGAGCAATTACTCATGGAATAATTAAGAACATTAGCCACAAGGTGAATCCTTCGTGGAGGGTTTCTGCCATACAAATAGGGAAATTAAATGTCTATTTACAAACGCAGCTTTGTATGCTCATTTTATTAACTTTATATCTATCTATCTATCTATAAATAGATAGATAGATATATATATTTATAGAGTAACCATTAATCCATTCATCAATTTGAGTCCCATCTGTGTGTGTAGGAAATCTGAAAAGTGCTGTACCCGAGGAGGACGAGGAGGAAGCCAACCTTCAGGACGACTGATTCAGGAAAGAAATCTCAGCACTAAAGTGGCGGCCGATCTTTGATGATCTGGACAACCCAACGGACTCTGGCGTCCATCTCGAGTGTAGCACCTAGAAGACAAGACATCAATCAGTGGGAGTGTTTATGGAGACAACCGTTAACGTTTAGAGTACGTGAAGAAACGAGTCCAACCGGCTTCACTCTTGGACAGGAAACGGCTCACGTAGCACATTCACTTCAACACAACTCCACTACTGTCAAACCCCGAATATCACTCACCAAAATTAAAATGTACCTTTGTTTGCACTGTTTTTAGTTAAAATATGGTGGAAGCATAACTTCCCCTTTTAACGAAAGCAAGATAACAACTCACTGCAGTCACAACAGTTAACCTCAAACAGCCGACATTTAACACTTTTGGGGGGAAAAAACTTGTGAACCCTGCAATAACTTGTTTTAATGCTGTGAGCCAACGAACTTTGACGTCATTGTCATTTCAAAATACACAGTGAATCTGAAAGTTTAATTTTAGATTTGGTCTGCTGCTAGCTAGCTACTATAGTTTAACCAGGATAGCTAGCTAGCAATGGTTAACCACACGTGTTAGCTAGTTAACTGAAACCAGGAACAGCTTTAGCTAATTAATTCACAGATAGCTACTTCCTTGTAACCATTGTCAGTTTACTCTAAACTAAATAAAAAACACAATAAAATAATAAACTTGACAGTTAAACTTTTTTTTTTTTTTTTAAACTAGCTAATTGCTAGCTTGTTAGCTACTTACATGACTGTTACTGTGACGGCTCACCTGAAGAAATATTGCAGGTTCTGTAAAAGTCTGGATCCAGGATCATCATGAGATGATTAATCTGAGTAAACAGCATATTTTCAAGGTTTTTTCCCTCCCCAAATTTACATATACGTCCACTCTGTGATCAGGAATTTGCAGGCGGTTAAACACCAGTTAAAACGGTTAAAAACTGTTTAGACACCTAAAATATACTTATTGAAAAAAATAAGTAATGCAATAAAAACAATAAGTGTTTAGCTCATTAACGTCCATTCTGAGGCACTTTAGCCTAGAGTCATTTTTCAAAGCAGACATTTTGACAGTAATCAACATTAACGATTCCAGCACTCATTGAGTTATACTTGTTATGAGTTTCACATGTCGTTTTCCTTAGGTCAAAGTATCTGCTGTGAGAAAGGTCAGTTATGATTATAAATGTGTTCTTGTTACTTTTTCACAAATTTTACAGATGCTGCAATATGCAAAGTGGAATATCAGTTCACAGTTGACCAGCACAGGTTTGGACTCATTTATAAATAAACTGAATTTGATAAATCAGATTACTTCAATGTATTTTTGTTGAATCAATGATGGTTCAATTGATGATCACTTGTTTGGTCATCTTCTGTTCATCTGTATATGCAGCATGTAATCTTGTTTGTCACTAACAGCAATAAAATGTCAGCATTGATTTCTATACATAACTGATTGTAGGATATAAAATGTGGGCTATTGCAACGTCTCAAGTTCTCCATCCTTCAAGTATTATGGTATTAGTTTTCTTGTAGTCCCCCCTGGTGGCTTCTGTAGGACACTGTAGTGTTTTTATAATTATCTCAGATGCCATGGGAACAAATTATGTTGTGTAAAGCCTAAAATTAAATAAATTGTTGATAATTAATTAATGCAGTAGAAAAAAAAACAGGTTTTGGGTTCCAGTCGTTGGATGTTGAAAGCTGGTAGTCTAAAGAATTTCACTATTCACCCTGTGGCTTTTATCAATTAAGTGAGTGTTGACAGATTTAACTGGTTTATAAAACCAACAAAATCTTATGTTTGGTGTACAAGACTAAAGATTTGTGTGGGAGTAGTCCCACTCTCTTCTGGAGATCATTTTCAGTGATGATCTAGCTGGTGTGACAGACCGGGATCGCGCCATTAACTAGTATTCTCCACGACTCTCGTCCGACTTAAAAGATTTGCAGTCTATATGGCAATAACTTGCATATGAAATCTTACATGCTTCGAAATTAAGAAAATAATTACAGAATAATATAGCAGCGGATTCAAAATACCTCCATAGACTACTAATTGAACCTGAACATATAAATGAGCCTTTTCAGATGCCAATGTTAAAGGTTTTAGCTGAGAAGTAAATTCTCAGCTAAGGGAAAATAGGAGAAAGTTCAAATAATTTTCTAGGACATTTCTCTCACGTGTTTTCTTTGACTAGAAAATTGATCAGCTGTTTTCCAGGTTTTCAAGGACACTTGGAAACTGTTTTAAGGGGCTATTGTGACAATTTAAGCAGTATGTTGATATACAGGATCCATCAGGGTTAAACTGACAACAGTCACCCGATGGCACTACTTACAATTATCTTATTAATATCTTAAGTGTTGCAACAACTTACCCTGTTTTATTTAACATCTCAGCCGAGGCCACACGCACGAACCACCGCCACACACTCACAGCCCTAAAGTTTAAGTTTTTATTCATTAATTTAAGTTACACGGAGGAAATCAGGGACACAAAAAAAGAGAAGGAAAAAAAAAGAGGTTAGAAAGAAAAACAGCAATCATTCCACATCAAATGGCAGAATGTGTCCATGGATCTGTCCTTACACGCTTATAATGCAGACTACTGACTAAAATACATAGCAGAAATAAGACCCGTGATCTACTGTAAAAGTGCAGACACGTCGCTTTAGTGTATCCCCGCTACATACTGTAACCGCTGCGTCCAGGTTTCACCAGCCCAAGGAGAGCGTCTAGTCCTGAATAGTATGCAGTATGAGCTTTCAGACAAACGCCCTGGTGTTCGTAGTACACTAGCAGAGGGCTGGCCCACGCCGAGCATGGTTTGTCTCTCATTACGGAGCCCTCGCAATGACTTGATTGACAAAAAATATATATAAATCAGACCGCACTTTGTAAAAGTCACCCGCCTGCCCTAAAAAGGTCCCGTACAACCATTGCGAAAACGTAACTGCGAATACGGAAAGTGTATTGAAGGATGCCCACCGACCACAGTTAACAAATCCAGTGAAACCATCACCAAGAGTGTGTGTGTATATATGTACATTTATTTTTTTGTCTTATTGCAGCTCCAGGTTTTTGTAGACTTTCACAGGTCTGAGATCAATTAGGATTTACTTGTTTTTCGCTGTGGAGGAATTAGTTAATTGAATTGCTCCCATTAACGTTGAATACTGAGACATTTAAGTAGATGGTGGACCGTCAACCGCTGCTGTTAAGGTGCCTTTGAGCAAGGCACTATCCCCCGCCCCCCCCGCGGCTGGTTCAGTAGGGCGTGTTGGTGGCCAGCACTACAAGACTGCAACTGTAAAAAAAATTAAAACACAGAGAAGCAAAATTTCCCACCATAAAGATATAAATGCCATCTTCTTTCTGCGAGAGATCCTATAAATTACTGTTGCTGTTCATTTCTACTTTACACCGTTGGAAATAAAAAATAAAAAAAAAAAAAACAGAGTAGCACCTACTGGACCTTTACTTAATCAGAGAGCGTTGACTAACAACAGCTGTGAGGAATATTTGCAGCTCCATGTATTTACCGTAGTATTACTGCAGTACTTGTTTTTTTTTTTCTGTTTTAAACTTTGTTCCCGCTGAAGAAGTTCTCGCGTGACCCCCCTTCTGTTAACCAAGCTGCCGCAGAGTCCGGCGGATTGTTTCCAGACCGTCTGTCGTCCAAACCGTCCCGACACTTAAAAATGGCATTTCACCCATTAATACCCAAACACTCCACCACTTCCAAGCCCTGAATACACAACTTTTAGTGTCAACACATTTGGCAAATAGTCGTCATCGATGTCGTCATCGTAAAAATAACAAAACAGAAACATTGAAAACAGACGAGTTCAGTTCACATCAAAGTAGAATACAGATATTATATCTTTACCCACAAAAAGTTCAAGTTGCGACTAGCTTGAAAAGAAAGGAATAAAAGTAAAACATCACCATGTTGTACAAGTGTGTGTGTGTGTGTGTGTGTGTGTGTGTGTGTGTGTGTGTGTGTGTGTGTGTGTGTTCACTATGAAATGTTGTAGTGATTAGTTTGTACGTAGTTTATCTGCTCAGGATGTCTGTCAGTGTGTGTAGAGAAGTATGTAAACTTACAATAACAAGCAACATGTCTTTCATCAACACAGGAATCCTCCTCCATAAAAGCAAAAGAAAATAATAAAAGATTTTAAAAATCCACATCACATCATTTGCATTCCCAAAGTAAGCATCCAAATCCATCACCACATAGAAGTTTGTCAGCTGGCCACTAAAAATCTCAAATCTTTCATTGGAAAAGAAAAAAAAAGAAGAAAAGAATATTTTAGTGTCAACTATATATATACTATATATTTATATTTTTGTTCTTTTATACCAATCAAACATATGGTATATCACGTGTTGCTATGGTAATGGTCCCTGGCAACGTCAATGAAAAAGTACAATGATTAAAATAAAGACACTGATCCCCCAACTTCATCCAGCTAGTGTTTGTGTGTGTTTTTTGTTTCTGTTCATTTTTTATTTCAGTGTCTTTGTCGTCGTCTTTGTGCACTGAATTGTGGGAGTTTTTCTACGTCGTTTTGGCGTTTAGTGTATTGGTTCTGTATTTAGAGTGAACTTGTTTAGTGTGTCAAAATTGTAGTGTACATGTCACACACTGATGCTTTTTATTGTCGGAATATTAACAATGAGGCATTGTAGGCATAGTTTAGTGTGTTTAGTTTGTATTTAGTGTATGCCGTTAGTGTGTATTTGTTGCTGTGTATGCGTCTATATACGAGCACTGGCGCTCCGATGGTAGACGGCGTGGTAGGCCTCTCGCTGTGTGTTTAGTGTGCGTCTACGCGTTAGCACTGATGCTCTGTTTGTAGACGGCGTGGTAGGCGTTTCGCAGCAGGACGTAGGGGAAGCAGGACTCCAGCAGGTCCATGGTCAGGAAGGGAGACTCCTGCACAATCTGAAACACAACAGACACACGTTTAGACAATAGAAATAGAAATAGTTATTCTCATACTCTCACTCCTGATGCATCGGTGGCCATGTTGGGTCATTCTTCCATGTTATCAACATTATTAAATCAGGGTGCTTTCACACCTAAACCGTTTGGGTCACACTGAACTCAAAACGGGCTTAACTGCCTCTTAACTCGTCGTAAAACACACAGACGGAAACAAAAAAAAAAAGAATTTAAACACGTCTTAGTTAGTCTTTCCACTCTTCGAACAATCAGCAACTCTAGTTTGTGAATTAATTAGTTTGTTTTGACCAGAGTAAGATGAGAAAATATGCCGGTTGTCCCCCCCCTCCCCCTGCTTCTCTCTGCTGTGCCGGCTGCAGCGGCTCTCACTCCTGCTTTCGAACGCAGACCATTAAAAAACAATATAATGACAAAAAATCGCCCCGCTCGTCTTTTAGTTTATCTTCAGGATGAGACACCAGAGAAGATAAAAACACACAGAAGAAGCATTAAAGTGACACAAACTACCGTTAGTAACCATTAGATTTACCCAAATGGGTCCTAGTGATCACTGATGATGCAAGACTGTCCAGTGAATTTCCCTACAGTCTGTATAACATCATCTGTACTCCTCTTGGTTCGTTTGCAAAAAGCAAAAGGAAAAGCAAACTGGACCAGAACAAAAAGGCAACGATGTATGTTTTTTTTCTTTTTTTTTTCTGGTTTGGACCAAACGACCCAAACGACTCACCATGTCCAGCAGCAGGTAGACCGATTCTCTGTTACGCGTCGTCATCTTGTCCGTCTCCTGGCCGATCTTCAACAGACTGGACGAAGCCAGCTACACAGACAGAGACACACATGTTTGCTAAATTTCTAAAATGTCAGCAACATAAAATGTAAAATCTCTGCGTGTCAATATCGACTACCTTTATGCGAATGAAGAAAAAAAGAGGGAGGGTGGGGGGGTGTGTGTGACTTGATTCTAACATTAACGTAGCAGCAGTACCTCCCATACATCCTGGCATTTGTTAACCAGCTGCTACAGTGACACAGGGGGCGGGGTTGCGTGCAACAAAGTGCCCCCATTTGGGATCAAAATGGTGCCTTCGTGGTCAGGTACCCCTCCAACAACTCGGCCATTTTCTAATAAGAACATAAGCATTAAAAAAATAATCTTTTCATCTTACAGCCAGGAACTCTTTCAGGCGGTCCTCTATGCTCCCCTTGTGGATGGTGAAGAGAGCAGCAGCGATCTGGTTGATGGCTTTGGCCAGGCAGTGGATGTTGTTACAGTGGCCTGTAGGGGGCAGCAAACACACGCCAGTGGTGAGAGATCAAGAAGACGTCGTCTGTATTTGATAATTAAGTCTGGTTTAAATTCTGACATGTGTGGCTCTTTGAAGACCTCCACAGCAGAGAGATTCTCCACAATTAAAAAAACCTGGAACCATTTTCAGCGGGGAAAATATGGATTTCCTTTTTTTCATGCAAATTAACGCCATTAGGTAGGTAGGTAGGTAGGTAGGTGTGTGTGTGTGTGTGTGTGATGCATAAAAAGCACGTGAATATTAAGTGTGTAATTGTAAGTTCACACGGTGGTTGATGTGGCTTCACCGGCGCCATGTATTCGAGACGTGCTGCTGGAAAACCAATCGCTGGCCAATATGCAGTCTGCATACTAACAATGGTAAAGCCCATTACAACTCATTATCCTTTTTAAATGTCCCTTATTAACAATGGTGCCTCTCATTTCAAGGTTGTTAAGAGGCGATGTCTTCATAATCCATCCTTGAATGACGAATCTCTTTGATGCCTTATCAAAAAGCCTCATTTCCCTTCAACACGTGTCTGTCTCTGTTGCACCGAGGGATATTTAACCGAATACATCTTTTTATGGAAATACATGCAACAAATAAGGTTAAAACAGGTCACAGTGGGGAAACTGACCTTTAAAAATCTATTTATAATCTAACAATTAAAAAAAAAAAAAAAGTATATAATGAAGATGATGATATAGCTCGTGCACACCAATGAATCCATCTGAGGGCACAAGGTCGATCTCGTTTGCATGCAGAACAGTCTCATGCCATTGATGCAGTAAATTATGTTTCCTACACCGTGTGGTAGTTCCTCCTGCACCGCTATCAAGCTCTGGATACGGGGCTTGTTATTTTCATTATTTATTATCAAAAGTTATTACGTTATTGCTAAAAATGTGTCTAAGTTCGGAAGAACAAAATCTGTGGATACCAGAGAATACGATAGCATGGCGGCCTACCTTCGATGGCGGGGCTGTACTGCGACATCACGTTGCTGGCCAGCGTTGGCAAGGAAACCGCCACAAACACCATCAGCAGACAGGCGATCTTATACTCCTCCTCTGGACTGATGTTCTCTGTAGAGACAAGCCCTTTTCAGACATGGAACGTGTGAAATTGTTGGCTTCTTACATTTGTCAAAGTAATGTCATTCAGGCACAGTAGTGTTGTCACGATACCAAAATTATGGCTATATCTTGATAAAACATTAGGAAAAGTAATGAACATGGAAAACTCTTTTTTATTAACTGAAAATGTAAACATCTATTAATTAGCAGTGAGCTGATGTTTCTATACTAGAGTTTGTGATTTGGTTGATAGTTCACTTTATATTTGCAACCAAATATCACTTGTTTAACAGCCTTTAATACAATTATATTTTTTCATAAAACAGCGCACCCCTCGCCGGCATATCACTAACAGTTCAGGCGGAGGGTGGTACTGCAGAACATCAGAGGCTTCCAGAACAAAAAAACAACTACATGGTTGTACATTTAGATGAAGTTCTGTGAGAAGTCGATGAAGGGAAAAGCTGCTTGAATCAGGAAGTGACCCAAGACATGAGACGAACAAGTTAAACGTGAATAACAAAAACACACCCATGCAAATATGCAATCTGAATGCAAGGGGCGTGTCTCACCACTTTTCTGCGAGGACAGAGCCACCACCAGAGCCGGGTCGATCTCACAGGGCAGACCTGCCGCTGATGACAGCTCGTAGACATTCATGGCCACCTTGAACCAGACAGAGATTCATACATACGCATGAGGAGAGTAGACGTAGCGTCAACACTGACATCGGGTTAAGAGGTTACTTTATTTTAATGCGCCCGGAAGCGTGTTTCACCTTCATGTCTGTCTCTCTGGGGATGTGGTCCTTGAAGTCCTCCACTGAACTGACCAGGAAGGGAATGTGACAGGATAACACCTGGAGAGAGAGAGCGAGACAGAGACGGTCTGGTAAGCAGGTGGTGCAGCATCAGAGCTCGGGAAGAAATATTAAAAAGATACTTGACATTTATGGTGCTTTTATGTCCAAAATCAGATAAGAACAAGAACAAGTACATTTTCTTTATGCATTTTTTTACTTTCCAACTGAATCCATCTACATTATATTTATTTAGCGGATGTATTATACAGCAAGTGCATTCAACCATGTGGGTACAACCCAAAACTGCAAGAATCGTGCAAGCAGGGTAGGGAAAAAAAAAATTTGGGCATTTTTTGCCCCCGATGTTCGGAATGTAAGCACTTGCATACACCGTCACACATTTTTTTTTTCATTGGGACAAATACTTCAAAATATTTGCTGCATGCAAGTACTTAAACTTCATCAAATATGCTGATCTACTTCATTTTTTATTTTTATATTTTATGGGGCAAAGTGGAGGCAGAACAGATGAGTTTTCAGTCTGCGACGGACAGACGTGTAGAGTTTCACCGGGGAGTTTGTTCCACCACCGTGGAGCCACGACAGCAGACAGTCAGACTTAGTGGAGCGGGAGCTGGGCCCACTTCGTATTGAGGAGGAGCGAGCCGATTGGCAGAAGCAGACAGTAGTGGAGGGGATGGGGTGAGTGGTGTGACCATCCATCACAACTGTGTGTGTGTGTGTGTGTGTGTGTGTGTGTGTGTGTGTGTGTGTGTCTTACATCTCTGAGGGCCTCCTGAGCCAGGGAGCGGAAGGACAAGATGACTCCAATGATGGTCATTCTCTTCAACACGCTGTCCACAGCTACAAACAGAGAAAAACTGTAAATATCAAACCAACCAACGGCAATCTATCCTTCATTTGCAGCTTTCATTCACAAGCTTGAAGTTTTATTATGTTTTGGCTTTTTTTTTGCTGTGCGGTTGTCTGCCGAGTGTCAGCATTGACTTCTACTTGCCTTTCAGTCAAGTCTGCTTAGCCGCGAACTATTAATATTTCTACAAGTTTACAACAAGTGTGAACACTTCAGTACAAATCAACGCTGGGAAGCTTCACACAGACATGAAACCAGTCAGGGCGACAGCAGCCGGTCAGCCGAGTCAACAAAGGAATGAGACTCTTGTTTAGAGTGTGAATGCAGTTCAACACTAGCTGTCAAACCAGCTACACTAAGCAAGTGTGTGTGTGTGTGTGTGTGTGTGTGTGTGTGTGTGTGTGTGTGTGTGTGTGTGTGTGTATGTGTATGTGTATGTGTGTGTGTGCTCTCACAGGTGAGTTTCTTGAAGAGGGCGGCCATGTGCTCTGGTTTGTCGAAGCTCGTCCTCATCTGGGTCAACACCTCCATGTTTTCTACCACCAGTTTCTACACGGAGACAAACACGGCAACAGTTAGCGTTAAATTCAAAAATAATTTTTAACTTATAATATTTATAAAGTAAGATTATCCTTTTCATTTATTTATAGATGTTCATCTTAGTGTTGAGGCCATTATTCTTCATATTATTTTGATGATGGATATATTGATTCACTCCTGATAATAATGAAAAGCTGCCTCAGAACAGAAGCTCTGCACTTGTCGGAAATTTCAAAAGCAGTAAAAGTAAAATACGATAAAATAAAGACGGACACAAAACTCTTTTATTTTGTATTTCATGGAGTATTTATATGGGATTGTGTGTACACACCTTCAGCTCAGCGACCTGAGACGAGATGTGCCACATCAGACTCTCGCTGAGGAACTTCATACCGTACGGCCCCAACAGCTCAGACAGCGAACGCATCTCTGGGAGAAAAAAACACACAAAACAAAACACAAACATCACTACAAACACAATACAACAGCCTCTTTTTAAGCAGAGAATAAAAAATAAAAAAAGAAGAAAAAGAAAAAAAAAAAGTCTATAAATAAGAACAGACGTCAACAATATCAAGTGTACAGAGGAGATGATACTGTGTGCAGGCTGGTACCGGAGATGTCGGAGTATTCCTCGGCGTTGAAAGTCAGCTCGTTCTCCGTGGGCAGGTTGACGAAGGCCTTCATGGCGGGGAAGTAGGCGATGTGTCCGTTGCTGACCTGACGGAGCAACGTCTCCAGGTACCTACACACACACACACACACACACACACACACACACACACACACACAAAAAATACCTTCTCAGTATCGCAAGTCCTCCCTTTGATTAGCAAGTCTATATTAGGAAAATCCCCTATAATAAATCCCCTAAATAAATTGTAATCATGTTGCTAGATGGCACTTTAAACCATCTGTGGGGTTCTGTGCCAACACTAAGCTCAGCGAATGGCTACTTAAAGGAATAGCTCGCCCAGAAACAATAAACATTATATATAATCCTTCCCTCCCTCGGCTCTCTGTGGGCCCAGAAGAAGTTTTCTATCAAATGGACTTCGACGCCGGCCGAACAAAAGGCAGCGAAGACGTGTCTTTTGTTGTGTTCAATCCAGAAAGAGCTTTTCTTTTTTTTTAGCAATAGTTAAGCGGAAAAAAAGTGATTTGATTTCCATGAGCCAGCGACTGGATAAAAGACACTTGGATAATGAGATTTTCTTAATGTTTTGTTTTGCTGCGTTTCATTTGGCCTCCATCGAAGTTCGTTTGCACAGATATGCTTTCATTTTTCGGGGCGCTTCGCTCTCATTAACGGTCAGCTCCGTATACAATTCATAATGTTTTTGGGTGAACTGTTCCTTTAACACAATGACGTACTGATTTTGATTGTTTTTGTTTTAATGTTTATCTGTTATTTAAATAGTAATAACTATATAACTGTAACTTACTCTACTAAACTTGTCCCCCAAATCAAAATGCAAAAAAATACATAAACAGAGTCTTGAACTTTAACAGCAAATAATAGAAAAAAGCATTCCTACATTTTCTGTGCCCAAATAAGCAAAATCTGGTATTTAGTTGTTTGTGCTGTGACAGCCTTTCGTATAACAATAAAAATGATCTCCTTCTGTACAGCAATAAAAATGAGGAATTGGTTTTATTGGTGGTTGTGATAAAAGAGTCTCCAACAACAAGTACTGTTGGAGACTCTACAGTATTAGAATACAAATGTCATACTGACCCAGCTTATACGAATACAATGCAGAACTCTGTGAATGTTTTTTTTTTATTACTTCATCTCTTCCCCTTTACTGTCGGATATGTTATCATTCCAAACAGAATGTTTTTGACTACCGCGTCACATATTCCTCACACGGCTCGGGTGAACGTACCAGTTGGTGTACAGACTGGTGATGGTGGGCTCCCCGTGGCTGTCCAGGTGCTGCGTCTGCTGCAGGAGGACGTTGTTGAAGACCCGGGTGATGTCGATGGTGACGTAGTTCTCTATGGACTGAAGCACCGTCATGTAGGCCCGCACGCTGGTCAGCAGCTCGCTGGGCTTGGCTATCTCCTGAGTAGCCTGGTTGTACATGGTCATGCCCACGATAGACCTGGAGACAGATGGTCAGATGGAGGTCGGTTTAGTAAAAGCACATTTAAAACCTCACAAACTCCAGCAGAGGATGAGCTGTATTTGAATGCACAGGGAGACTACGTCACCGTGAACTCTCTTGACATACGAAAGTAAAACTAAACAGTCTCTTCTTCTTTGGTGTTCGTGAACCTCTTGCAGAGGCTCTTTTTTAGCCTTGCATTCCCCTTTTTAAATCAGTTACATCCAACGTGCTCCATTCATCTGATCACTTACGGCCGTTTGTAGCGATGATGATGATCTTGAAAGTGTTGCCTTTTCTATTCACCGAAGGCTAAATGTCTCATAGTTAATTAACTTGAAAGGTAAATAATAATAAAAAAAAAAAGCTCACCAACTAGGGATGTCCTTAGTTCTTAGTTTAAGTCTATGTTTCTTGGAAATGAGTCCTTCAGCATGAAAAAAACCGAAAAAAACCGAATAAAAACTGAATAATTAACTAACGGTGTTTGTGCTTACTTGGTAAATCGGATCTCCAGGTGCGAGGTGAGGTACTCTCTCGGTGTGAACGTGTGCTCCCAGACCGCCAGGTTGGGAACATAGTTGATGGAGAAGCAGAGTTCAGAAAGTGCTGTGTGGAGTTTATCCAGACTGTGGGGGGGGGGGAGAAGAAGATAAAAATTAACTCAATAAGATGTGATGGAACTTTTAATTATCTGGGTTTTCACAACAACAGATAAACTAAAAATAAACACTAAAACTGGAGACGGCATAGATGTAAAAACCTCCACTTGTTAAAAAGAAACCAATGATTTAATAGTATTGCAAGATATTCACATACTAGAAAGTTATCACAATACCTTGCTGTTAAAAATACATCATTTTTTTAGTACTTGTACATTAAGAATGACAGTATCCCAATAAGAGGTGTATTTATAAGTTGTGTTGATTTTCTTCTCCAAATTCAATAGCTCTTGCCAACTGTTCACGACTTGTCGACCAAGGAGACGAACTAAGCGAAATACGGCACTTAAGTACTGCAGCCGAGGGTTCTGAGTGGTGTCTGTACTTATGAAGGAACTCTACCCACACACATCCGAGACTATTAAAATCACAAATCAAAACCAACCTTTTCAGAAGTGCTTTTAATATATGACTAATGTGTGTTCCGTGTTTTATGTGTCTAGCTCTTTTATGATGATTTAAATGTTTGTAAAGTGTCTTTGAGAATTTTGAAAAGCGCTATATAAATAAAATCTATTATTATTATTATTATAATATACACGTACAATACAATAATAACACAGAGGCTCTGTAGTCTGCACCAAGACGGCCCAAACTCTTTTTGATCCCACCTTCAGTGGCAGCGACGCTGCAATCACTCGTTCTGTTCCTACCCTTCACAATAAAAGCCCTTCACATATTACACTGCATCACTGTTTACCAAAGGCAGCTCAAGAGGCAACTCAACAAAACCGCTCACAGTGCTGCTCGTTCTTCTCCCTGCAAGGATTCAACCTTTTGAAAAGCAGCAGTGAAGGTGGAGAGACGTGAACGATTACAGAGCTGATCTTAATTCAGAGTTTCCTGGTTGGATGTTAAAATGTATGAAAATTAAAATTAAAATAATTTAATAAAAAAAAGAAATATATTTTTTTTGGTTCCATGTTAGTTATCCTGATTTTTCAGGTTTTTGCCTGTGGTATTATTTCAGTAGCAGTATTAAGATATTTAGGCATATATTGCATCAAAGTCATCATTTTGGTATTGTGGCAACACCCCCGACGCATACGGGAAACGGTGATAATAGTTTATGCGACGATAAACAGCGAATTATCGCTGCCATCCGCATGAACAAAGATGGATGTTTAATGGCGTTAATTCGGAAATCAGTCAAACCAACAATAAAAACAAGGCTATTAATCTATTATTAATGATTATGACAGAATCAATAGTAATTACTTATTGACGGACGCATAAAAGAGACGGAGAGAGCGGAAAGAGAAAAAGAGGAGAAAAGTTTGCTTATTCGACTAACTTGGTGACCAGTAGTCTGTTCTTCCTCATGCTCTCCACGCCCGGCTTCTCTCTCTCCGGCTCGCCCTTCTTCCCCGTCGCCTTCTTGCTCTTCTTGTTCACCGCCTGGCTGATGGTCTTCGCACAGTGCTTAGGAAGCAGCTAGAGATCGAAAGAGCAGAAGAATATTAGACAGACGATGGAGAGGGAAAGACAAAAAAAGAAGACGGGCCGGGATAAACAAGAGATCGAGGGAAGGAAAGACAGATGGAGAAAGACAGATTATCCACGGTCTGGCTGATGTTCTTAGTGAGAAGTGGAAGTAGCAGACTGATAGAGATCAATTTAAGAGGCTTTTAACTACATGCATCAACAAAGGACTCACAACATTAATGTGACAGCGTGTAATATTATGCAAATGGCTAGTTGTTTCTGCCAAATCTTGCGACATTAGAAAGTTTGGTTAGCATAAGAAAACTTTTAAGGACTTTAATAAAAGAAATTTAAAAAAAAAGAGCTCTTGTTAAGTTTGCGCTTCTTTGTGATAATCAGTACAATAGCGGAGAGTTAGATGAGATCGATACAACTGAGGGTTATTGATCTTCAAATCCAGCCCTCTGCAAGAAAGCCAATAACTGCACTTCCTAAAATGTCAAAGTATTTCCTTAAATTGGCTGCCTGTGTGTGTGTGTGTGTGTGTGTGTGTGTGTGTGTGTGTGTGTGTGTGTGTGTGTGTGTGTGTGTGTGTGTGTGTTCCCACCTGGTCGCTGAGTGTACATTGTTCAGTGCAGATGTCAGTGATCAGGTTTCTCGCCTGTTTGGCCATTTCATCCAGAAACATGTTGCACAACGACAGGCTTCGATCCCCTATGTGGTGACGCTGTGGAGGGAGGGAGGAAGGAAGGATGGAAGGAAGGAAGGCAGGAAGGAAGGAAAAACCACACAGGGTCACAAAGAAAGGTCATTATTGTGATCAACGGGACATTATTTCATCATCATTAACCGTTTTGGTTTCTAATCTGTACAAGTGCGGGCGCGACCCAGCGTCTAGTCCGTAAACGCGGCGTCCGGCTCGCGTGACGACAGAGTTCACGCGACGCTGAAGCGACGGGAGATACCGGTTCTGTCCGGTCCGAGCGTTTCAAAGCACCGGGAGCAGCCAAACTTTATGTGCTGTTTTCCTTTGATTTTCTATCAACACTGATGCATATAATTGAATCGGTAAACAAACAGCAATAAAAAGGAGAAAACGTGCCATCAAAAACCATAAAAACCTAAGAATTGGTTTAAATGATTAAGACATGTTAAAAGTTTAATAATTAAAATGATAAAACTTTAAAAATATTTATGTAATTGTAGTAAAGAAAGTGTTTTATTGGGCATCAATCCCACATTTGTGTGTATTGTCGGAAAAATACTTGAAGACTTGAAGCGGAAATAAAGACAGTTGAGACACAAAGTGCGTGTGTGTGTGTGTGTGTGTGTGTGTGTGTGTGTGTGTGTGTGTGTTTACCTCCTCAGGACAGAGCTCATGTGTACAGGACATGAAGTGTGTGCAGAGCAGAGGGAAGCAGATGGAGTGTCGGCTCTGGGAGGGAAGCTCCAAACACTGCTGGAACATCTTTTCAAACGCACGGCTGTAGAAGCTGCTGCCACACACACACAAAAACACACAAAGACGCGCACACACACACGCACGCACATAGGCGCGCACAAACACACGCGCGCACGCACACACACGCGCGCACGCACACAGACGCGCACACACACACAGAGATGGATGAAATAAGGGATACACGTAGACTTCAGAAATATCAAACATGTTAAAAGTGTGCGCATCTCACCAGAAAATAGACAGGTCCGATGTCTCCACCAGCATCTCCACCAGAGAGTCCACCATCTTTGTGTGGAAGATGATGGTGTTCATCATTTTGCCGAGCTCCTTGTGGTCGGCTATACCAAGACTGGCTTTGGAGACGCTGGTGTAGGCCTACGGGGAGGAAAACAGGCGGGAAAAGTATTCTAATTATTACAATAGTTTTGTGTTGACCGGCATTTACCCTGCGTTCTACAAAGCAGCTATATTTAAAACATTTAGGGGAACATGCAGACTGTGTTCAGCAGCCCTGAATATCCCCTGAGTATTAGATAAAGAATAAAAGCACTAGATTTGTTTGCACACCTGCAGTCTGAACCAGTCCAGCCTCATGCCTCTGAAGTCAAACACCTCTCCATCCTCCACTACGAAACAAAAGATGAGATTAAAGTTATCAATCTGGAAGGAGATTCTTGTGCC
Source organism: Ophiodon elongatus (assembly GCA_016806645.1). Taxonomy (NCBI): domain Eukaryota; kingdom Metazoa; phylum Chordata; class Actinopteri; order Perciformes; family Hexagrammidae; genus Ophiodon; species Ophiodon elongatus. Next base: position 5,397,758 of record JACSYO010002062.1, on the reverse strand, counting down.
AGAGATTAATCAAAGATAACAGAAAAATAAGAAAAAACAATAGAGTAAAAATACAAACACATACATACACAATAGTATAGTACAATAAGTATTGAGGATAATAAGTAACACTGATAGCAGTGCAAAATAGAACAATTCAGCTAAAATAGAAATAAATTACATCACAAGATTAAATACAAGAGTAAAAATATAAAGTGTAGAAGAAGTACTACTGACACCAGTGCCTAACAGAAACTAGAACAGAAACATAATAATGTGCATGATAGAGAATAATACTGACAATGATTTTGAAAAGTTATACTGCAAATAATATATTGAAAGTAAAATTGAACAAAAGCACAACAATTCCCTCAAAAATCACACATTTATAGCTAACTAACTGTATTACAAGCACTTGTTAAACTACCACCGTTACTACGATCAGTACTGCCAGTGTTGTACTACTACAATGATGCTACTCCAGCTATCACTCAGACTTCTCTTTTTTCAGTTTTGAAGAAATAATGGTTCACCTTGTTTGACACTGAGAGAGGTCATAGTGTTGACGAACGAAGACATGATTATAGACTCGTCCTCTGGACACACAGACAGGTTCTATCAGATAAAGACAGGATAGAAAACTGGTTAGAAAGACAAGTGCAGTGTGGAAAAAACCTTCTGAAAGCTAGTGTTTCAACTGAGGCCCAAAATGTTACGTTTTATCTGCAGAGATTTAAAACCTCCAGTTCTGCCGAGTGAAGTCGATGCAGAAGTGTCTTAGAACTTGCATTCTCTCTACTGACCAGCAGGGGGTGACTCCTCTGGTTGCAAACTGATTGTATAGAAGTCTATGAGAAAATTACTCCACTTCTCACTTGATTTATTCCCTCAGTAAACATAGTAAACATGAGTTTATGATCTCAATCTCTAGTTTCAAGTCTTCTTCAATACAACATGATGTTCATTTAGTAAATTATGGTCCATTTAGAGTCAAATAGACCCTAAAGCAGAGTATGCTTTAGGGCGGGGCTACTGTGATTGACAGGTCGCTGTCGCTACCAGAGACGTGTACGCCGTCTCTACGTCACTCCTCTGCATTCCAAATATGGTCCATTTATCGGTTGCAAAAAAAAAATCCAAGATGGGTGACGTCACGATGACTGTGTCCACTTCTTATATACAGTCTATGTTTAAAAAGGTACTATTTTAACTTAAATTAAGACGTGGAAGCAATAATGTACTGTATTCAAGCCAGCTGCCAGCCCTAATTACCATTTTCCATCTTACTTTTTACATTTCTATGTGTTGTATCGTATAGATTTCAAGAAGGTGGGCAACAAAGTTGTATTGTAGAACCCATGCATCCTTTACTGCCTTTAGATTTTATGTAAGAGCATACTTGTGTGTGCATTTAGAGCGTGCACATGTTCATACCTGCACCAGTTCATTCAGCACCACGGCATCAAAGCCGGACAGGTACTGGACGTAGTATCGCTGCATCACCGGGCCGTACTTCCTGACGTGAGCTCTGAGCTCCTCCATGTAGAAGATCAACTCTGCTATGTGTCTGTAAAATCACACACCAACATATTTGAGACGTAGAAAACAAGTTCAGGACGTTGTGGTTGTGTTACTGCAGGTGTGAAGAGGTGTGTGTGTGTGTGTGTGTTTGCGTACTTGTCTATGAAGTCATCTGTGCTTTTCTTCTGGATGTTGTCTGCGTGTCGAAGCAGCCAGATGATCTCGTCACGTGCAAACGACAGCGCCATGAACACGAACAACGCCTAGTGGGAACGAAGGAGGCGGAAATGGATACAAATGGAGGGAAAGTAGAGAGATTTTAATAAATGGAAATGTCAAAAACTCCCAAGATAAATAATTCCCAGATAAATTACCAAGAGCAGTTGGCAGCGAGCACATTCTCACAGTCTCTAAACCAAACATGCAATATGTTCACCGAGTCAGTCTGGCTGAGGTAGTAATATATTCGGTTATACATTTATGAGGGTCTCCATCTGGCCAGAGGAACCTACAGGTTTTTTTTAAGGTGGTAAAACTCTGTCTATCCTGATAAACGTATGAGGCCTTATTTAAGGTGGTATTGTAGTGATTTAAGACAGTATTGCGTGTCACATTAGCATCAAATATTCCATACAGGATCTAATTCCCACAACAGAGCCGAGTCATAATAAAAAGGAACGTTTAAGTTGAGACCTTCAATGTTTTAAGGTGCCATTTATCTGGATATTGTGCATAACCTCTTGTGGGGTCTGACAGTTGTCCTACATCGGTTTGTGTTGTTTGTATTTATCTTTGTTACACGGTTTTCATGCTGGTTTCTCTCAAAGAGATTTAAAATACTTTTATCTGGTTAAATGAGGGAAAATGGATGAAATGAATACATTAAATATAAGTTTAGATCCCAGTGGTCAGTGTTGGTCAGTTAAAACTGTAGCCAACTCTGTGGGAGCTTAACGGAGGGACTAAAAGCTGCTTAAGGTGGTATTTTAGAGTCACGGCTGTCTTACATTATGCCACTATAATCTTCTCTAGAGCAGACTTGTGTTTCTATTTGAGCATGTGAAGTTATTTTATACATTTGCATTGTGATATTGAAGTAAAAAAACACTAACTAGAGCTAAATAAGGTGGTATTTTACTTGTTAGGTGATACTACCTTAGGTATTGCTCACCCAGGTCATTTAGTAGTGTTCATCTATTACTAAAACTGAATCTAGGGTTATTTAAAGGTGCTATTTTACTCTTTACGGTGGTATCTTGTATTACCTTAGGGCCTAGTAGTCCAGGTTGATCGGCTAAAACAGTGGCCAACTCCTTCAGAGCCGATCTGAGAAACTTGCGTCTCTCTCTGTGCATCGAGCCTCTGCAGAGACAGAGCAGACGGAGGAAGTCAGAGCAGAGAATCAAAACACACAATCATCACGATTAAATGGTATTTTGACACTTTCAGGTCAATCCTGCAAGAGGATAAAAGTACGTAGATGACAGTGACAGCAGAAGAATGAGAATGAAGATGAAAGGGGAAGGCGGAATACGTAATGAGGATAAAAGCAGAGATGAGACAAAGATGGGAGGATAAAACAGGAAGAAAAAAAAAGACAGAGAGACAGAGAGTAAAGGCAGCAGAGCAGACCTGAAATTATAGTTGAAGATGGGAAGTAGGACCATAAATCAATAAAACAGAGAATCTGGGATGTGAAATAAATCATAAAATGTGAAATATGTTTTGTGTTTGTGAGGAACAAAAAGGAAAAGATTGGATGAAAATCCCAGCTGGGGTGCGAAGAAGGGATTAATGAAAACATTATGTACGTACGCATGAGACAGAGCCTGTTCCTTGCACTCTCTGATGTCATTGATGCGTTTGTTGTACCTGGAAAAAAAACACAAGCAGAGTGGAGGTGTTAAAAGAGCAAAGAGTATTTGTATAATACTGTAAGCACGTCTGTGATCTGAGAATATGGCCTCATGTCGGGCGGTCGGAAAACAACTTCAAATTCCTGGTTTTGTCCAGCCGACAGTCCAAAAATCAAAAAGGATATTCAACAGACAAATGTATCAAACTAATAAAGAAACTAAGCTTCATTTCTTGGAGTATCTTCCAAATGCTTCATATCCCTAAAGTAAACCTTAGCTATAAGGTTATGCAAGTCACTGAAAATAAACCATTAATATTAATAAAAGTATTGAAATTGTGTCATAATAAAAAACAATTACAAAAATACAAAAAATATTTTTTTACGAAATAAAAACATAGATGCAAAATATTTCTAAATGTAGAAGCCTGAACAAAATATTACTTCAAAAGGTTTTTTGAACCATTTACATTTTTTTGTTTTTGAGATGAGGAAACACGTTTTAATAGTTTCTTCTGCAATAGAAATATCCCCCAGTTTTGCTAACTGTGATGTCACTTCTTAGAGTATCTTCAAGTCATATTTTTTCCGAACGAATTCTGACTGTAAAGTATTTCAAAAAATATTCCTCAACACAACTAATATTATTTGAACTATGTGTATTTTTTAGATTTTGACGTGATCATGTTTATGATCAAAGTGTAAAAGCATCGATCGTTTCATTACGACGTTGTTGTTGTTGTTGTTGTTGTTGTTGACGAAAGACAGAAGCCCGAGCTTCCCGCTGCAAAAAGCATGAACGCTCCAACGATCATGTTCTGATTGGAGATCGATTTAAACTACATTAAGCCAACAATGATACGGTCTTCAAATAATAATTAAAAAAAACCTGTTGTGTACCCACACATGTGGATGCTCTTACCCTCTGATGTTCACGAACAGATCCTCTGCAGCCTTGTGGATGTGGAAGACCTCATCCCTGAACAGGCAGAGGCAGGTGGAGCTCTGCAGAGCCAGCTTCCACAAAGACAACGCCGCGGCGTCGCTGTTCAGAACCGCATGACACAGGATGAAACCAACTGGAGGGAGAACACAGAGGAATACATGACAATCCGGGAGCCAAAATAAACAGTTATTTGGATGGAAGGGGAAACCAGTTTACTTACAAACAATCCACTTCTCCATTGCGTCCAGTGACAGGTATTCACACGGCATCTAAGAGACGAGAGACGAGCCGTGAGCGACAGTTTAAGTTAAATTAAATAGAAATAAACATATTTGCCACACAGGAGCGCGGCGCGCATACAGGTGAACGGATTAAAAGCTCAGACTCGAGCTTCGTGTTTTCATTTCTCATTACTACATATCGACACAACGTTTAGTTCCCCATGGATTGCAGATACAAGTCCGGTGAAGTCGTCGTCATACTAACCGTGTCCGACTGTGCGGGATTGAGCATGGTGGAGGGAGCAGAGATAAGCGAGAGCAGCTGGGCATTCCTCCACTGGTCAGCGGACAGATTCCTCCTGGGATAGACCATCTGGAGGCTGATCAATGCATCCGACAGGGACTGGAGAGGAGAGACAGGATGAAGAGGGAGAGACAGGAGGAGAGACGGGATGAAGAGGGAGAGAGAGGAGGAGAGACGGGATGAAGAGGGAGAGACAGGAGGAGAGACGGGATGAAGAGGGAGAGACAGGAGGAGAGACAAGATGAAGAAGGAGAGACAGGAGGAGAGACAGGATGAAGAAGGAGAGACAGGAGGAGAGACAGGATGAAGAAGGAGAGACAGGAGGGAACGAAGAAGAAAAACTCAGTATTTTCTCAGTCTTTCAGATGACACCGTGATCTTTCTGGCATCTCAGTATTGCATCAGTCTTTCACCACATCACTTTATGTTTGCTCTTTAATTAAGTCGATACTTCAGCTGCCAGTTAGAGAGCAGGAAGTTGTTTCACTCTGACTGACTGATCTAACTGTGGCACTCAGGGTGCTATGGCAACTGTGCAAACAATATTAAGTCTATTGCACACATTGAAAATCAGACTGTAAGCTGTTCACATTTCAATAAGAGAGTCAGTGTCTCAGTTCTCCTACCTTTCCGTGGGGAACAAACTCCTCCATCAACTTCTTCAACGGGTTTTCGTAATCCACGATCATCTGGCCCAACCTGGGGTACTCCCGGTCACTACGACACACACAGTACCACGGTTACTATAGAGACCACGAACTGTCAGCAGATGATGAGTCTGTATTCAAGTTTTTATTTTTTATTTTTTCATTCATCCCTGTTGTTGTTCAGTCACCTGGCTCCGTGCGTCATCTCGTGGGCGTAGTTGTACAGTCCTATGATGGCTTTCCTCTCCTCTATGCGAGACAGGATTGTCATCAGAGTAGTGTACGTCACCACCAGGTCCAGGTAGTTCTTGGTCAGGTCAAAGTTCACCGTCTGACGGGGAAACAAAAGCCCATTTTTCTTAGTAACAAATATCTGAGAAAATAACACTGGGACCAACAGTTTGATAAGCATCAGGTACATGTAGCCAATACAAATAGGAAGGGAATGTGAAAGCTTTATGGTTACACAACGACAGACAGAAGTAACTTGACACCACCTCAAAAACAACCATTTTCTCCATTTTTATATTGTTTTGTGTTGTGTTGTTCTCTTCTGCAATAAAACCATAAACGTACGGCAATTTCTTGTCAAAATCTTGACAAAATGTCTTCACTGGATGACAGGTGACACGGTACTCTTAATGAAGAACGGCAACAAAATTATTAAAACGAACAAGGTAAGACACTGTCCACTTTATAAGAAACACACGACATTAAATGACACGCTCGCAATTTAATGCAATCAAATACAAAAGATCTCCCAAACTAAAAAATCCATATTTAGGAAGATTAGAATGTTTTTGTTGACACCGACAGATGTGAATTCAACCATATGTTGATTATCATTGAGGTGGTGGTTAGCGGTGGTGTTGTACTGGACTGTATTATATTGAAGTCAGCAGTCAATGATGGTATAAAACAGTCAAAAGAAACGTAACCACAAGAGGTCCTGGAGCATACAGCCATACATGTGGACTACAATATTTAGGCTGATGGGTCCAGCAGGTGAGATTAGCCGTGGACAGACCGGTAAATGACCGGAAGCTCGATTCCCTCCTTACAACTCGAGGATTAAATATTAAAGTGACCACTGAGTGATTTCGTCTCATTTGTTGTTGTTTAGCACTTACAATGTCAAAGAAGACCTGGCAGGCGTCGATGGTGTTCAGCAGCTCACACACATGGTCCTGTTGATGAAGGAGTCAATGTAAGTACCATATAATCCTCCACAGTAAACTGTTAACCGTGTGTGTGTGTGTGTGTGTGTGTGTGTGGTTTTCTTACCTTGAACTCCATGACATCTACGAAGGTGAAGTAGTAGAGGGCCAGGTTCTTCAGAATCTCTGACTTCTCCTTCTGCAGCTGAGCCAGCTGTTGCTGTGAACACGGCAGCATAGACACAGTTTTACTCTGACCATGGTAATATATGAAGTATCAGTTATCATTTGCTGCATCTCTCTTTAGGACCTTTTGTGGTACCTTCAAAGTTCTGGTTTCTCTGTGTCTAAGCCCACTGACTGTCCTGTTCCCCCAGTGTGGTTCGATTCTGTGTCGCAGAAACGCTTCGAGCAGATGTTACATTTATTAGCTAAATATTCAACTATATAACTGGTGTAACCAATTTATCAGCTCAAAGCTTTTTTTTTTTTTTTTCCTCATAAGAGTTTAATTTTCTTCCACTTTAAAAAATAAAAACTAGAGTAAAAATATCTGCATTTATTACTGTAGTTAAATCGAACCCACCTCTCTCTCTCTCTCTCTCTCTAAAATAAATGCAATTCCTGAGTTTCCCTTCAGGGATCAATGCAGTTTATCGAATCTTGTTCAAATGAATTACAGTTTCTCTTCATTTTGACTAAATTAAACAGCAAACTGATATAAATTAGATAATGTTGCTGAATAATTCAGGGATATTGGAGCTGGCTAAAGCTAAAGAGACACAGAGATAACGAGATACAAAAGAGATTAAAAATGTATGCAAAGTAATTTCACTTTGGTCGAACATTTCCTTCATTTGAATATTTGTTGAGACATAAAAGAGAAATAGTCCTGAATACTGTCTCTATGTTGGGCGATGCTGTGGAATTATTCAATTAGTTTTAATTTAAATGATTTTTTTTCTCCATTCGCCTAATGAGATTTGTTGTTTGTTTGGAAACCGAAACAGAATTTTTTTTTTTTTTTTTTATAAATCAGTCTCTGTTTTTGCCTCAATGTAAAGAAAGTAAAACAGACAAAAAAAATGTTTGACCAAAGTAAAACCTGACTATCAAAGCCCAGCCAGGCGGTCCACCCTTGATTGCGTTTAAAGACAGAAGAGAGACGGCAAATCAGTTAACGAAGCACCAAAAGACAAAACCACCTTCCGAGCTTCTTGATGCCATCTGTGGACAAATATCTACACTCTAATCTCAGCACGAAAAGATTGTCACGTCAATCTTTTAACAAAGCTGGAATATAAAACTCAAGTGTAAAAAGCTGTTATTGTAGCGAGTGAGAAGCAGTTTCTATTTACATGACAGAAAGCAAACTGTATGTAAATTTAACTCAGTTTCAGGTCAGAACTGTAACTTTAACCAGTTCAACTGCCCAAGATGAAGTGGGAATAAGTGTAAGAAATGACACGTGTGAAGAGTGTGCAACACTGCTGCTGCACCAAGGAGTTAGAACCTTTGTGGCTCAAGCAAAAGACAATTTTGAAAGATATTATTCTTAAATCTTAAAGAATTTGGATGGTGATTAGAGGTTTTCCTAAACTTTCTCCTTCATAATAATAGTAATTATAATAATAAGTAAGTGGGACACACAGCGAACTGAGACACAATAAGTCAGTGCATCTGCTCTGTAACACTCCTTAGTGCAGTCAGCCACCTAAACAGCCAGTCATTCATCAAGCCCTCTAACCAACTAACAGTCGACCAGCCGGTGAACCAGGTGGTTAACCAGCCACACAGTCACTCAGTGGATGAAGGGGAGAAAGTAAAAGCGCTGCCAGCAGAGAGGAGGGGAAGTAGAGCAACGCAAAAAATACACTCCAAAATAGCTTTAAAAACAGAAGAAAAATAAATTAAAAAAGAACTTAAGTACATGAACTAAAATACAAAAATTACAGAAACTTAGATACAAAAACTTACCAAAAAGCACAAGTCCGGAATAAGCCAAGTTTAGCATGCAAAACACAAACAAACACAGAAACAAAGCAGAAAACAACGTAAGAGACAATTTTTGCACAGTTATACTGAATAAAGCAGTTAGCTCGACACACAAACACGCACGCACACGCACACACACACACACACACACACAGAGCTGTTTGCTAAATGACAGTTTGACATAAACACAAAGGCCGGAAGCCAAGAGCTAAGCTAACAAGTAAAGCTGAAAGAAACATTTAATGACCAATGACTCAGTTAAGTTCACTCGACACACACACACACACACACACACACACACACACACACACACACACACACACACACACACACACACACACACACACACACACACACACACACACACACACACACACACACACACACATTGTATTGAACTGAATGAAGTGAAAATATTCCACTTTGTAAAACTCCTTTCACAGTCTTGTTAAAGATAGTGATGTATATCTATAAACGCTGTATACTGCAGAAGAAAATGATAATTAATTGGCAAAACAATTCCACACAATTTAAAATGAGAATCTGCAAAATGTCGTTTCATTATTTCACTTGATTGTTCAACATTTTTTGGGTGAATCTGTTTTTAAAAAAAAAAAAAAAGGGGGAGTCTCGGTCTGTCTGCTCTTCGATTTTCTCAACAAACGTTCATCCGTCCGACTTCAACCTTGGCGGGTCCGTCGCTGAGGATCAAAGGAGGGGCGTCGTCGAATGGGAGCTCTTGAGATCTACGGGACACACTGTACACACTGTGTGGTGTATAAAGAGGGGGATCCCTATCGACTGTTACACCAACGAACTGCACGCTGGCTACAGCTTGACCTCCGTCGCTTGCAGTAAATTCAAGAACAGATGAGGAAAGAGACGTCTTTACACGTTGCATTAAAATGTGTCTTGTATCCAGAGATTTAAATATGAGAAGAGTTGTTATCTCGTTTCTTGTTTTTGTTTTTATAAATTCAGTATTTTGGTAAAGCAAAGTTAATATATCACTGAAGGCTTTGGTTACCTTGTGTTGTGGGTTTGTGATCACTTGACATTTAAAAAAGGAGTACATGAATAAAAACCTAATCAAATAATAATGAATATTGTGATGGATGTTTTCCAAGTTCGAGGCGAAGAGAAAAACAAAATCCAAAAAAAACTTCAGTCTAGACATTCAACATACAGACACACCGCGGACATACATGCAGGCGCACTTACGTTATTATTCCGTGTCTCCACGGCAGGGAACTTCCTGACAATAAATTTAACCGCAGACTCCAAGTTCTTATCAACGAGATAGGAGGGCTTAGCCTTGGGATCGCCGCATGCCTGGAGAGGAGAGGAGAAGAAGAGGCGGTGAGGAGAAACAAAACAAAAACTACGGTGAGTACACAGCTGTTACTAGTAAAACACCTAGGCTCAAATATTTAAGCATGTATGACTGATTTTATTGCTATTAATCCAACATTTTCCTTCCTCGTGGTCGGGCATGTTAGATGCGAGGTCATCACGAAGGAAACATTTAGTGCTCACAGTGAAAACTGGTTTATCCCGGTCCGGGATGCGAGCAGGGGTGCAGGTGGATGGGAATATTGTCACCGCTTTCACATCTAGAGTAAGTTTCCAGACCGGAGGCGTATTCGAAACATGAAAACGAACACACACTCACAAACTTGATTGCAAGTGACCCTGTGCCGTCACGTTCGCCGTTTAGCTGCGCGACAACAAGGAGATTCCAAACTTCTGCAGAATTAAGTTTGGAAGTCTGTGGTTTTCATGTTTGGATAAACCAGCCTGAACTGATCAGTGGTTCTCAACTGAGGAGCCGTGGAGAGACGTCAGATAGCCGGGCAGAGATACTGAAATGTTCCGTTCAAATACCAATTATACTTTTTTTCTGCATGTTGTACTTGCTGGCCCTCATTATGATCGCATCGGGTCGGGGGGTGATCAATTTAAGCAATCAAATAATTTAGCCTAATTTATTTGCTTTTCCAGACGTCGTCCACAACACACACAGAGAGGATGAGAACCACTGAGAGAGTCCCAAGTAATGAGAGGGTTTCAGTTTCAAACTGAAGTGTCTCTGAGCCATCGCTGGTTAGTACCACTGCATGACGGGCAGAGTGACGGACGGGTAAAATGAAGAAGGGGTTGAATGAAACAGAAGAGGGGAGGGGAGGGGAGGGGAAGGGAGGGGGGGAACAGAAAAGAAAGGGAGAACTTAAGTACAGAGAAATGACAGAGAAAGAGACAGATAAGTGGTCAGAGAGAAAGTCCTATTTTAGGCAGCAATCGTTTCTATTATTTCACTACACCTACAGATCTGCCTCTTACTTTTATATTAACACTCCTCTAGGTCTGACTGACTCCGGCAGGAAGCAACAGCGCTCATGCATTATGGGTAGTGTAGTAGTGAATGGTGGGGAAGATGTGGTGCATGCATGTGCCATAAACAAGAGTGAATGTCCAGAGTCTGTCGGCTGCCAACACAGGGGAACAATCCTAGAAGAGGTCAGTGCCTTTGACCGCTCTGAGGATTCAGTTCCTCGTGGTTTCCGTGTGGAAAGTGGAAGCACACATTTCGAAAAGGCCATAAAAAAAAATAAAAAAAAGTAACAGTTACCAAACACAAGACACTATGCTGCAAATGTTAATGTTTCTACCCGCAATGGCACGTCACAGCTAATGAACCGACACAACCATAGAGCTGGATTTCAGTTTGCATGGCGCGGAGACATTTCCAGCATCAGCCAGCACAAAATGAAACCACAAAACAGCAGCACATGCTAGTCCACACAAGCACAGAAGGTTAACGGGACGACCCGGGTACTAAAACGGGGTGAGACGCGGACTGAAGACGCTGCTTTCGTTGACATGTAGCAGTTGAGATTCTTTACTTTATTGCGATATGTTTTTAATACGAGTTTTTTAGCATTTCGCATTTCGAGCTGTGGACCCGAGTGCAATACGCCTGGTGTGACGGACCTGGAAACCTTCAACTCACAGAGGGCAAAAATAGCCGCTCCGCCATTTAGGATTAAAACTTTCAGCGTACAGATTAGTGACGACTACTGCCGACTCACATCAGAGCCCTGACTGTGGATTTTGCTGGTTTAACTGCAGCTTTAAAAAAAGGAAAACACTGCTGCCACTTTGCATCTGCTATGATTCAACGTGGGATGCAAAATGGTGCCGGTGTAAAATAGGTAAATTATTCTGAGGGGAAAATAATAAAAAAAAACGATAGGCTACCGCGCGGACAAAAACTAACTAAACAATACGTAGCATGCTAGCTACCAAGCCCAAAACCAGTTCAGGTGGTCTGTTTAGTCCGTTAGCTGAAGCTAATTCATGCGGTTAAAAACAACAGAAACGGGCACGCTGACTCCTTGTAACGTTGGCTCTTAAACGCACCCACTACTGCAGGGTTTTTGCACACAAAACACTTGGACACTTAGGGGGTGGGTGGGTGGGGGGTTTGACACAAACAAACAACACCAACATGATTTCAATACCCATCACTGACACATATACTGGATCTCGAGTCTCAGCTTGTTTTCCTTGCAGCCCGCTTCTCTCACACCTGATCAGATTTCCAATTCCAACAGCAAACAGCGAGCTCGCGGTTGCACCGAGTGTTTACTCAACGGCTACGGGCCAAAGGAATTCTGCTCAGGTGTGCGAGAGGCAAGACTGGATTTTAATTATGTAAAATGAGAAGCAAGGAATCAAGATGCGACTGTTTAATCCATGCAATTGCAAAAAAAAAAAAAGAAAAAAAAAAAAAAGCACAAGCCTTGTTGTTTGGCTAACACAGTGACTCTTCTGACGACAACACAGCACTAGCCTCACCCTACACACAACAGACTGGTCTCTACATTGGCTGCAAAAAATGTAGTTACCCTTTGACTCACGCCGGGGAACTGCAGAGTGAAAAAACACTGTGCGGTTATTACATAACATTCGGTATCCTGACTTAAAAAGGACTGTACAAGTGTTTTACATGTTTTAGCCCAAACCCAAAGACATTAAGATTGGTCAGCAATGTCAACTTTTTAAATTGGAGTCTGAAAACCTTCTCAGGTCTGCGCTGATGATTTGCGCTTGTATTTGTTCAGCGTATGCTCTCGGGCGTTAATTTATGATGCTTATACTGCCGATTTACTTACTTACTTGATGGTGCGTTCAAATGATCGTAGGAAGCGCCAACATCCCCAGACTTGCTACTAACAGCCACCTTTTATGTCGCAAGAAACAACCCGAATCACATTATTCTAACCACCTGGTTTTGATTAGATGTGGATGTGACTTTTACATGTCGGAAATTCCCACAATCACTTGAAAGTCCCCCCCCCCAAAAAAAAGAATAGTTTGACTGACAACGAGATAAAGGCAACACATAGACAAACATTCAATGCAAACGCCTGTGCTTTGGACAAGGGTTGGCATGTAATGTAGAATAAGTTATACATGAGTTGTAATTAAAGGACTAAAACATGCAAAACCGTGTTCCTACTACACAAGCATAAACTATAGACCTGGATTATTTTTGTTTTTGGAGATGTAGCCACACCATTGCAGCGTCTCACCAGTTGATTTAGCTTCAACGCTCAATTATTTTTGCTTTCAGGAGGACAGAAGTGGCTATGTAGTTGCGTAGCATCACAGAACAAAAGCATGAAGATTTATTAATCATTCTCTCTGGCACTGTCCATTAGTGCTGGTGGTGGCTGGTGCATTAAAGCTGGCTGGCTGGGTTTTGGGAAGGGTGTGGGGGTGAGGGAAGGGGGAGGGGCTGATGGAAGGATGGAAGGATGGAAGGAAGGAGGGGCGCGGTGAATGAAAGGACAGGGCATGGGAATAAGCTGAGAATCAGAAGTGGTCAGGGGAGGAGTAAGGGAGCTGTTGCCTGGATACCAGAACAGACCTCAGTCTCGCCTCCGCCATCGTTTTCTCCACTCCGAGCAGCAATTAACAGCTGAGCTTCTCAAAAAGGGTCCCCACATTGTAACATATGGCAGGGGACCCTGGACTAGACAGCACTGGGCCGGAGAAACCTAAATCTGAAAACCAATTACGGCCGCTAATTACTGGATGAAATATTCCAAAAACACCCCATGGCACCTTTATAGCGATCCTTCAGAGTCTCCGTAAACCACGGCAACAAAAAAAAAAAAAACACAGGCGCGTCCTCGCCGAGATGAATTAGTTTTTGTCTCGTCATTCGTCACATTAGAGGAGCTCTCTCATTTTCCAGAGGAGGGATTAACTGCGGCAAAAAAAAGGAGGAAAAAAAAAAAAAGAGCTCCAAAGAACGGATGGTTTGACGTGATTAGCAACAGAGCCGCTAGAGAGCCACTCCAACGCGGTCAGAGCTGGCCGGCTGCCTGGACGGCAATCTCCACTCATCCTCGTGCATTCGTCAGCATTGATGCACTTGTTCTCTACCAGAGTACTTTTTTAAATAACTTTTTAGGATCCAACCGGCCTCCAAAAATAAATAAAAGAGAGCTGGTCGGCCTGATGCAAATGTAAGCGCTAAAATCGACTGCCAAAGTGGTGGAATGTACATGAAGTACATCTACTTTAGCACTTAAAATAAAAATGTGTTATATAATTATTAAATAAAAATATAATAAATACAATTTTGACGTACTAGAGTTTTTCCATTTTCTGCTACTTTACACTTCTACATTTTGGAGGCAAATATTTTAGGTTTTTACTTCAATGCATTTATCTCACAGCTGAGGCAACTTAATACTTTGCAGATTTAGCTTATTAATACAAAATAAACAATTAAAATCATGAGTTATTATTAATTTAACGTTAAGCTTCCCAGCAGTTAAGTCAAGTAATTAAAATTAGCACCGACTACAACTTTATAATGATTTGAACATTAAAGCATCAATAATGAGAATAGAATAATAAAATGTATGATTCTGAAATTGGCCATTCTGCATAATGAGTACTTTTACTTTTGGCCCTTTAAGTATATTTTATTGCTAATATTTTTGTACTTAAGAGGAGGACTAACAAAGTATTTTTTACCCTGTAGTTTTGTTACTTTTACGTAAAAGTAAAGTAAAACATCTCAATACTTCTTCCACCACTGCTGCCAAACCAGTTAATATAAGAAGCAGATTTTCTTCACAATTGGACATTAATAACAGTAGTTAGGTGGCAATTAGTTGGTGGATGCTAATCAACAGTACAAACAGATAATATTCAACCGACTTTTGTAGCAATGGGTATAATTTCTATGGCTCATCAAAACAGATACATTTTTTTATAAATATTTTTCTACAATTGTGATCATCAAATTGAACTATCACTACCACTCTGTAGTCGCTCTGACTAAAAAAAAAGTATTTACTTATTTAGTCAGTTACTGTGGATCAAATGGGAATATTTAAATGAAATATTCATCAGTGAAAAATATAATTGATTGTTTCTGGAATTCACAAATCTGGTTTTCTAGGCCCCCCAGAACAAAAAACAATGTGCATGTGAATGCTGAGTCACAAGCAAATTAATTTCCATCGAGGGTTGGTAAAACTGAGCCCGGCTTTTACTCTCAGCATTGCAGATTCAGACATGAAGAGGAGTGAGGCACAACGGAGAGGACCAACAGATTAGTACAGGTAGCCAGGAGCAGGAGGAGCAGGAGCAGGAGGAGGAGGGGAAGGAGGAGGAGGGGAAGGAGGAGGAGGAGGTGGTGGGAGTGGAGGAAGGGTGAAGGGAGTGGGGTTTCATCAGTGGAAGGTGATAAACTTTGCAAACCTTCCAAACTTGTCCTTGCTGCATAGGAGAGGGGGGAAGCATTGGAACGGAGAGAAGAAGAGAAGAAATCAAAAACAAAGAGCCCACCCAGACAAACTGCTGGATCACTGGTCTACACACTCGCTCACAAACACACACACACACACACACACACACACACACACACAAACATGTCTTAAAACAGCTGCTCTCATACAGGTGTTATCTGCATATCTGGGAGTTCAGTTAAGGAGAGCCATTCTGGCTTTTCTTTTTTTAACACAACACATAAAAAAAATTAAATAGAAATAAAACACCACATGCTGCGCCGACATGTGATCATATTAACACTTGTTTTGACGCACGCTGTTTGCAAAGTAACACAGAGTGTAGCATCCCTACCTACGCAGCTCATTGAAAATAAACACATCCAGTTAAGAGAGTGTGTGAGTGTGTGAGTGTGTGTGTGTGTGTGTGTGTGTGTTTGTGTGGAAGGGCTGAAATAATATGGGTATCTTAAATACAGAACGGTGAGGAAGACAAAGTTTGGCCCTGCAGTTTTTTTTTCTACCGGCTGCAATATTTGCTTCACATTTCCGTGGCTGTTGCTTAGTAACTGACAATGCAGTGTTCCCTCATCGCTGAAGCACGGGGCGCTTCATCGCTGGTGATGAATGTTTGATCGTGTCGTAGTCATATGGGCGCACACAGCAGCGCGGGGCACTTATTTCTACTGGATTCCAGAAGCACTGGGACGGCACTTTTAGAGGGATTTGGTTGAAACTGTGACTTGGCGTTGGGGCAAAATAGTGGGTCAGAAAAAAGAAACTGATAGCCAAAGTGACGTTGACAGCCGAAGTGTTAAATGGTTAATAATGTAAATCTATGTAGAGCTAGACCCATCTACCAGGCCAATTATATTATATATATATTAGAGCTGTCAAAAATGTATTGAATATTCATTCATAAAAAAACACAAAAAGGTCTGAACTATTTGTACATTTATTTTTCAGCATTATGTCCATGACACTGTCATGTTTCTATTTATTCCTGTTGCTCGCTTCTAAAGCCTGCAGTGGACGAATAACAGCCGATTCGTCTTTACGACAGCTCCTCACTTCACAACAGGAACCTAACTACGGTGGCAGCCGGCTGGAGGGAGATCGCCTTATATCG
Source organism: Ophiodon elongatus (assembly GCA_016806645.1). Classification (NCBI taxonomy): domain Eukaryota; kingdom Metazoa; phylum Chordata; class Actinopteri; order Perciformes; family Hexagrammidae; genus Ophiodon; species Ophiodon elongatus. Next base: position 5,381,192 of record JACSYO010002062.1, on the reverse strand, counting down.
CATGTCATTTCCAGTAAATATCACAATGCAAAACATGCGTTTTCTGTTTAAAAAGTACAAACGCCGGATAATAGAAACACAATTTTTCTTTTACAGCGATTACGTCTCAAATCGCATATTAAGCTAGGCTATCTGTTTTATCTTTACTATTCAAATATATATTTTAATTTAGAATATTCCTTGACGGCCCTAATCAATAAATAAATAAATAAATAAATAAATATAAATAAATGTTGGTATCAGCGAGTGTGTCAGCTGATTGGCAACAGGAAACTGCAGTCTAAACGGCATGCTATTTGGAAACTATGTTACATAGTTTGCATTCGCAAATATATTTTTCTTATATTTTCTCCTGCTCAGTATCCATTTTGCTTACAATTCTTAAAAAAAAGTATAATATTAATCAAAGGCATCTGTATCAAAATTGTTTAATTATCTTGTGTGCTCATGTTTTAAAATTGTAAATGTATTGTATACTGAAATATTAATATCAGTACTGCCCTCAAAAACCTATGGTCACATAGTTTACAGTTGGGCAGTAAATCTTGGTATGAAAGCCACGGCCCCCTACAGGACCCCTGGGTCATTACAGCACAAGATGAAGTAGTTAAAGCAATCAAATTGGTTTTTTTAAAGAAAATATAATTATGCAAGTGAAGTAATATTAGACTTCTGTTGCTTTGGAGTGACCAGAACCATACAGTCCTGACAGGTCTTCTGAGCAGATAAGGACCAGTTCAACTTTCAATGATTCTAGCGAGGCGTAACTACACATCGTTGATTGGTCCGTTTCCTTATCTGTCGAGGTTTCTTCTTGGGAAGTAGAAGAAAAAGAGGAACAAGAACAGTTAAGGAAAAAGGTCAAGGAGATAAAATGGGTGAGTTATTAACACTACAGTCATCGAATACTACCCACATTAATTCTTCTGACGAATTTTGGCAAAATTTGGATGACTCATTTGATCCCTTTGTGCGACATTTTCAATGTTGACCGGCAGTATTTAACCAGCTCTGCTTTAAACCAACTGACTCGTGTGTTTCCAACACTATGTATTACATAACAGAAATCCCTCTGTATTTATCCATAGTCGCACTGCATGAGAAATGGGGATTCCCTCTGCAAACATTTGGATGTCTGCTACCATGTAAACCACAGATGTGCAGCGATGCCATGGAGGGACGAGAGTCTGCAGGTTTTCATCCAAAAGCAAAACGCTACAGCGGGAGGTTTCCCCCGACAGGGCAAAGTCAACCAAAAAGGAGGGACTAAGCACCTGGTGCATACTCGCAGCCCTCAATGGTACGACTACCCATTTGTTACCCAGGTCTCCCCAACTTTTGTCTCTTCCCCTCAAAATAGAAATAAACAGCCTGATAAAATTCTGTTTGTACTGCATTTTCCCAGGGGAACAAGCCATTTGGATTAATGAAAGATTCATGGAGGTCTCAGGCAAATTTGCCCCTAATAGCTCATAAAATACCGTTGAAATGAAAAATGTGGTAAACATGCCCCCAGTAATCAGGGGTGCCCTTCATTAAATGTCAACCTGTAATTATTTCCCCCAGTAGGTAATTATTCATGTTTGACTGCAGCTTCTGTCTCCTCTGAGCTTATTACCAGGCTACAGTTTCCACTGTATTCTGGGCAACAAAAAAATAAAGAGAATGCATATTTTGTTGATCAGAAAACAGCTGCTGTAAGTGTGCAGCATGAAGAAGGAAATGTTGGCACCACACAGCCAGTAGAAGAAGAAATTCCTGATCTCTCACAAACCACTTCATTTAAAAAAAAGAAAAAAACAATCAGTGTTGTAAAAAAAGTTTACAGGAAAACTGTGGCGACTGAACTAGTTGGACATAGAGAGGGGAAAAGGCAATGTGTCCAGCAAAATGAAATAAATCTCTGTTCTATAAACTGACTTGGAAATGTACCAATACAAATATAAGTATTAAAGCTATGATCAAATGTATTTTAACTTCTAAAATTCTAAAAGCTGTCTCAGTGGGGTGTTTATTTCACTTGAGTTTCTTTTGCAGGACTTTAATACCAAACTCCATTATAATTTACAGGTATTCATGTTGTTGCCTCCATTGTGGATACATGCGATGCTCCAGTTGATCGTACTGCTGCTAATTAAACATCCAGTCGCTAAAATATTTCACTCTGTGCAACTTTACTCCGTACACACAGAGACTATGTGGTTCTGTTTTGACTGCAGTTACTATAAATTAAAAAAACTTATATATTTTGACTAACTGCACACTAACTTCGGAGACTATGGGGGTTTCCCGAGTGTAAGCGGGGTTAAGGAAGATAAATACCCTGTAAGTGCGGTGTGCAAGAAAAAAAAATATGATGTTAGAAGGTCCACTGGCTGAAAGATAAGCACAGCAAACAAAAACAAAACTTTAATGCCACTCAGCCAAGATTAATTGAGGTGAATATTATTTTTTTTTTTTCCTGCAGATAGTCAATGGTGTGTAATTAGTGAATATGCTTAAAATGGAAAAGAACATTGCTGTGATCTTAGATGGTAATATTACAGTTAGTGAGCATGAATTACTCTCTCCCAAAGGTAGAAACAAGACAACCAAGTCTGTCTCCTGTGTTTTCATTAAGAAACATAATTGAGCTGATCCGCCGTTGTTAAATTAGAGACACTTTGTGAGCACTTCTTCAGCGGGGAATTTCTGCAAGGAATTTTAGGAATAAAAAAATTCAGCCCGTCTCCAAATTGCCATTGAGGTTAACTGAATGAGCCCACTGATTGCATCACAGATTACAGTCCTCGGTTCTCTCATTTCTAGCTTTGGGATGAAGTCGTTGCTGGTAGTTGGAGAGTTTTCTCATATCACAAGGTTCAAATAAGGAATAAGGAACGAATGAACAGCATTTAAGGGTGGAAATATTCAGAAGCCTTATGGTGAGGCAGATCAGGAGAGATATGAAGATGATGGGACAGACCAAAAGAAAAAAGGAAGGAAGGAGGGAGGAAAGGGAGGGCGTACTAAGAAGAATAATCAGCAGCAGAATCTCTAGGATTGTGTCTGACTGCTCATGTCATATAATTTACAGAGATTAAAACCACACGTGGTGTACACCATGTAAATAGTTTACATTCTACTATGTTGGTTCATCTGATTGCCAATTATCTGGTATTTTAGTTGGGAATCAAATTATCTGATGATCAAAGCCCACCGCCATAATTTCCTGGTACTTAAGAAATAACTACAGTACAGTATAAGACAACTCAAATGGCACTAAATAGGAAACAGTATGGGCTTCCAGAGAGTTCAACTTTGTTAGGATATGACTGACCTCTTTCCCTCTCTCGTCTTTTTTTATTCCTCAAACACACTGAGGCACAAAGGCTCGTCCCACACAACCAGACCCACTATCCTCCCACACACAAACCACAATTTAAGACTCTGTGACATTAATAGACATGTTATTTGGTTATATATCACTGTGTCTACTGCACTGTAATGGTGTGTATGCTGAAGCAGCAGATGTCATGTGTATACCACTGAGAGGGGCTTAAAAGAAAAAGCTATAGATTTAAGCGGAAACCAATTAGTTTATCTAATTAACAGATAGGTTTATAATGAATTACATAGAAATTGAGCAAAACCTCTGCAAATGTAAAGAGCTGCTTTCATTTTAATATAATAGACTGAATTATTTGTATTCATCATACTGGACTCTGCTGTTTAGCCACATATATATATTGATATTTTGGACCAGTTAATGTCATTTTAATAGAATAAAAGAGATTAACCGACATTAAAGCAGCCCTTTACTGTTACTTTAGCTTAATTTTCTTACAATTAATTAAGCTAGCTAAACCTATCTTCGGTATAAACACCACTGTGACGTTAAGGTATAAAGACCTGGCTCGTTGTCTGAATACCCATACATGTTGGCACCAGACTGCAACTGTGTTTTGATGTGCTTCGTGTTTTGGTGGAGCAGAGACGACGCCCGTTAGCTAGCTTAGCGCCGTTAGCTTAGTTTAGCAGCCGTTAGCTTAGCTTAGCAGCCGCCGCCATTACAGCCGACGTTAGCTTAGTTTAAACGCTACTGCAGGCCGGGAGTTTCACCGATATACCGGGTGAGGGAGCTTCATTTGACGGTTTCTGTTGTCGCGTACTTGATTTAAATCCACTACCCCGTCCACACTGAGTCTACGTGTGTGTTTAATCCCAACTGAAATATCGGTTTACGCGTTAAAACGACCGGGCCACTTTACCGCAAGCTAACGCGACAGCTCGTTGTAGCCGGGCTCGCTCCAAGGCGACGGGGGGACACGTCTAGGACAACCTGAGTGCATATTTATACATATTAACCCGTTTAAAATGGGCCATACTACCAGTGGCTATTATATAAGACATGAGCGCGACGTTAACCGGCTCCCTTTCCCGGTGGAGTCGTGGTCAGCGCTCTCTCATCACGTATTCACGCCATCTCCAGCCTCCATGTCCATATTACTGATCTGTACGCGGGTGGAGGATTGAACTGTGCGTGTGTGTGCGGACCTTCTTGATATTGTAAACACGGGTCAACATCCCGATGCCTCTGTCGTTGAGGATGGTGAGCTTCTCCGCCAGCTTCTGCTGGCTGGGCTGGATCACTCCCCGCGACATCTTCTCGCTTTATCGGGTCAAATCTTCCAATTCAATCCGGGAAAAGGGAGGAAAAAAAGAAACCACGACTCTCCGCAGCCCTCTGGTTCGTGACGGGAAGAAAGAAAGACGCTGTGTGGTTTATGCCGATGTTAGATTTCGCCCATGTTCAGCTCTGAGGGGACAGCAGCTTCCTGTACTCCACCCCACCGTCTCCCTGCTGCCTGCCTGGTGTGTTTTTCTATTTTTTTTCTCGGTCACAGGGATGAGGATGAGGAGTTGTCCTGGTTTTTCACAACGAGGCTGGCTCTTGGTGCGTTCAGGGGGCCTCGTTAATAGGAAACCTCAGAGCCTGGAAATTAGTAGAATTTGCTCGACTGGAATCAGTTACTCTGATAAAAAGTGTTCATCCATTTTCACTTGTAACAAAGTATTATCAAATTATGGTGTTTCTACTTTCACTTTAGTGAAAGATCTGAATACTTCTTCCACCAATGCTGTCTCAGTATTTATTATGTATACTGTTTAATGTATAATATCAGTATAATAATAATATAATAAAACTGTATAATGTATAATATTTCCCCTTCCCGTACTGATATACATACTGTGTATAAATACTTTTTTTTAACTAATGTGAACTAATAAACATAAAACAAACTACCCAAAAGTCAGTGGTAGAAGAAATACTCAGATCTTTTATTTAAGTCGGAAGTATCCATACTATAGCGTAGTCCCGCATTAAAAATATACTTAAAATACCAAAAGTAAAAGTACTCATTATGCCAAATGTCCCAAATCAGAATCGTATTTATGTATTTATTTATTTACAGGATTATAATAAGTGATGCTTTAATGTGTTGCAGCTGGTAACTATTATTAGTTTATATACTGCAGGGTTAACCTGTATAAATACATCTTAATTCATTAGTTTGTTTATATTAACAATCTAGATCTGCAAAGTAATTAGTATCTAAAGATATAAAATAAATGTTGTGGAGTGAAAAGTAAAATATTTGCCTCCAAATGGAGTAGCAGTAGAAAGCAGCACACAAGCACAAGAACCTCAAAATTATACTTAAATATTGTAATTCCCAATAGTATACTGAAGGGATTTGCGACTACACTTCCTTTTAGTAATATTAAAATTATAATGATGGTGAAAAGACTACAATAAAAAATACCATACTATTACTGTAAGGCCATTAGTGAGAACAACAACATATTAAGCTGGTTTCTGCTGGTTCATCAGGGCACGCTTTCAGTAATAACTGTGTCTTATGTTTGTTTGTTTTTGTGGGAAAATTATAAATACACTTGCCAACTGTGTTTTTTTAAGGTATGCTTTTCTGTCAAACTGCATATCTGACAAATACATAGATATGCAGAGAGATATGTTTGTTAATAAATCAACTAAATTAACAGCATTACCAGCCACACCCTGAGCACAGTTCCTGGTTGAAGCCGTATTCCCCCATTTTCTTTGTGATCACTGAACGCATCACATTGTTGACGCAGCTTCCGACTCAGCTGTCAATTTTGTGTCAAAGCCTTCACCGCTGCCTGCTGCACGCGCTGTGGAAACCACACGATTTGTATCCTACTTTAAACACTGTAGCTGTAATAAATAAGTTTTAAAAAAGGCACCAAAAAGTTATGGTCAGCTTTTAGCCCGTCTGACTAACTGTAACTGTAAATCCACTGAAGAATAACACAGTTAAAGGGTACTATTTATAGAAATGATTGTTCCAGTTTGATCTACCTCCACGTTACTGGATGTAAATAAATCATGTTGCTCGGTTTAACCTATTGGTTTGTTTTCAGCTCAACCCCGGTGTGATGCATTCGCTGTCTCAGGAGATCCAAGGCTTCTCCAGAGGCCGTCTGAAGAAACAATGCACGCATGTCACCACTGTGACGGGCCGGAGGCTGCTGGAGAGGAGGGGTGATGGAGGAGAGGAGCAGGTGGAGGAGCTGGAGGAGCTGGAGGAGCTGAAGGAGGACGGTGCATGTGGATTTGTAGAAGATACAAGTCTGGACCTTCAGGTTGGGGTCGTCAGACCCTTCCTACTGCTGGGTAATATAATACTTCTACTACTACTACGAGTGGTAGTCTACTATTTATTTACCATAGATTAACACTTAACCAGCATATTTTTTAACCATTATTTCCACAGTTATAATTACGATCTGCAGTTACTTACTGCAAGTATTACTACTGCTGCAGCTACACTCACTACATAACTACTACTATATTTACTACTATTACTCCTATCTACTACCACCGTTGCCACCATTACCATTATCTGCTGCTACTACTACTTCTCCTGGATCCACAACTACTACTTTAAATAACCTGCTGTTACTACTAATGCTGCTAGCTTTGCGACTACTATACTTCAACTAAAACTCCTATGCAACTATTAGTATTACTACTATAAATAGTAAGTGAAGTAAGTAGTTTATTTTTTAAATCATGCACCAAAAGGTGCCCACTATAGGCCTGTCACAATAACTACTTTTGCTGGACAATATATTGTCCCAGAAATAATAGCAATAAACAATACTATTGTCATTTTAAGACCATTTTATGCTATAGATATAATGAAAATACAATAGCTTATTGTTATAAGTACACTACGCCCTTTCAAAGAGCAATGAGCTTTACATTTTTTAAGAATATTCAGACATTAGAATTGGAATGTAAAAAAAATATTAAGAAATCCTAAATGAATAAAACATAAATCAAATAAAACCACAGAAACAAAGACAATAAATAAAAGGGACTCTGTATTAAAAAAAAATGTTGCTATTACAATTACTAACTGTTCAGCTTTTACTAGGGTTAGAAGGAGTACTTGGATAATGTAATCATGATTAAATAATATTTTAATTTAAACAAGAGTACCTTTTTTAAGCTTTACTGAGTATAACATATAGTTAGATAGTTAAAAAAAAAGATAACACAAGTTCACAAAACAAACTCAAATAAAAAATCTGCTGAGGTTGAAGTGAAAGAACAAAAGTTTGATTTTTATCTTAAATAGTAAAAAAAAAAACTGCAAGTAAATGAAAAAAAAAATCATCGTTGCAGTAATTAAATAAAAATATTCTAAACTCAAGGTTCACTTAACAGCTTTTTTTGAGCTTTCCATTTCATTTGACAGCCTTCTTCAGCACATGGAACTAGTTGCTTTCTACTCCTGGCTACTGCATTACCATTACTGCTCATATTAAAACACCTGCCCCCACTATTACTACTACTATTACCTCTATTGCTGCAACCACTACACCAGCTGCTACTAGTACTGCCACTAGTTTCATAGTGTCTCCGTCACTTCAGTATTCCAGTCCACTCATGATAAATACATAAAATCCTGATAAGGAACGTATCAATGTCGTTAATATTGACTTCAGGGTGCTTGGTGACCTACCTTTCATCCGGAGGACGCAGGTCGACACCCGCATATGTCAGCATGTGTCCGCCCTGCTGAAGTGTCCTTGAGCCTGACATTGAATCCCCTCACAGCTCTGTGGTGCCGTTCATCTCTGTGGCTCACGCCTGTGCCTCGACCTCACTACGGGAGAATGTCTCTGCAGGGATCAATAACATATTACATCTGTTAGGCTCAATAGAGGTGACTCTCTCCCGTACCGTGGGTCACTGCTAACAGCATCAAACTGTTCAGGTCCCTGTTACGACACCTGACAGGATCAGGCACCTTGTTCAACGTTTGACAGGTTTTCTCTGATATTAATATGCCTCTTTGTCATTGTGGAGATGTCAATGGAGATTTCATTACACTTGGTAGGCATATATGTATGTATATATACAGTGTATATACTGTGTATATATATAACTTCAGTGCCCTTAATATTTATAATTATACTGCCATCCTTTTATAAATGATGATTATTTGATTATTACCTTGCCATGTATAAATATGACTAGTACGGATGGACATGCGGTACATGTTTACAGCAAAATTCATGAAGTAGTAATGAAGAATACTGCCACTGCCCAATGCTTTCATGCTGAGAGTTAGATGAGAATATTGCAGGTTGCTCTCATCCAGCACTCCTGAACCTCACTAAGTATTCCACGATCCTTTCCTCAACCTGACTAAGTATTTCACAATTTTTAAATTTTCCTAACATACAAGACAAATCAATGTGGAGTCAGGCTTTTGTCGAGCAAGTAAAGATAATTTAAAGAAACTTTTAATATATTCAATGGGACTGAGATCTGTCCTCCGTTGTGTGGCAGGTTGAATTTGGTGCCATGTCGCACTTGTATTTAGAAATGCTGTAGAAATCCTGGCATCCCTGCATCTTTTCACAGATGTGTCAGTTTAAATCTGTTCCTTCTACACTGATGATGAGGCATATGGACCGGAGCTGGCTTATTTCCAAAGACACTCTATCCTTTGGATTTAGATTTACTTCTCGACACCATGCATCTGGCATTATGTGAAAGGGGATTGGCCGCCGCAAAGAGCGCAAATATTGCTACTTTGAAGGCAAGTGAGCTGCTGCAGAGTATCCCCTCTGTAAGTCTGGAGGAAGCCCTGCCATCACACTCTGTTTCCTGCCCATATGTCTCGTTCACATAATTACCCAGCTCCTGCTCCTCATGAAGAGTTATTGGACAAATTGAAAGAGACAGATCCTCATTCTGTTTTAACTGTCTCCTTCAATGATCATGTTCTCCTTCTCCGCCGAAACAGACGTCCAGGTCGGCTTCGCTGTATGTTTTATCTAATTTTATTCCCTCCATTAGCCTCTGACCTGCGTCCTCTGCTGCGCTTGTCATTCTCGCTGTTGTGGTGAAAATGCCTTTGCGCACTCTTTTCATGAAAATCCTGAACTTCCCTTTCTGCAGCTGTAGATAGTATTGGATGTTTATATCAGCAGCTTTTAAGCCGATGGTACTCAACAAATCATATGCCCGTCTTTTTATTTCTGTAGCTGTAAGCCTTTTTAATGTTGGTTTCCGCTGACTGATATCTTTCCTCCCCGCTGTTTTCTGTTTTCCTACTTAGTGATACAGCTGCTGATATCACGCTGCATTTGCTTCCAGCTGCTGACGTTTTTAACAACTCTGTATTTATATGAGGTTTCATTGCTTTCTATGTGAGAGACTTTACTTAAGTAAAAGTAGAAACACCATTGCTTATAAATGATCCATTACAAGTAAAAGTCCTGAATATAAAATGTTACTCAAGTAAAAGTACAGAAGTTGTATCAGCAAAATGTAATTAAAGTTTCAAAAGTAAAAGTACTTACTATGCAGGAAGGTTTTCTTTAAAAAAAAAAGAAATGATTATATAATATATAAAATATATACATAAATAAATATATAATGTATAATAGAACAGTCTGTTTGATGAAGAGCATTTTAATGTTGTAGTTCAGTGGAGCCAAGTTTAGATACTTGGCAAACTACAGGATAGATAACTATAACTAGCTGTCAAACAAAGGCAGTGGAGTAAAAGTATAAAGTAGCATCAAGCGGAAAAACTCAAGTAAAGTACAAGTGTGAAAAAATTGTACTTTAGTAAAGTAGAGTACATCCCACCACTGTTCCCTTGTTTAAATGATCAGGAATAAGACTACTGGGATAAGAAGTATATCCATTATCCTTTAATCCTTTGATTGTATTTGTGATTAAGCCATTTATTTTCTATAAAATGTCCAAAGAATACAGAAAAATGCTTTTCAAATTTCCAAAATCCGAGGGGATATCTACACAATCAAGTTTTTTGTTTCAACCAACAGCCTTAAGCCCAAAGATATTCAACTTTAAATGACCGCCTCATAGCAATATGCCCCCGCCAACCAGTCAAGTTGCAGTTTACATCCAATTCCGTCCAAAATGTCATCACTTCCTAATTTTATCCTGTTAGACATTTGTGTAAAATTCTCCTAGTTAGCAGATGAAGTCTTGAGTTATGGCCTAAAAGGAGTTTTGTGAGGTCACAGTGATATTTCCATCAGTTCGACCTTCCGTCTTAAGTGCACATTTACAGAAAAATTCGAAGGAATTCCCTCCATTCAGGGACACGAGTGAGGTCAAAGTGACCTTGACCTTTACCCTTTGACTTCCAGAATCTCACCCGTTCATCCCTGAGTCCAGGTTGACGTTTGTGCCAAATTTGAAGAAATTGCCTTCATGCGTTCCTGAGATATTCTTGCTCACGACGATGGGACACACATAATGCCTCTGGCTGTCGCCAACGCGGGGACATAAAAACATCAAATCATCACATTTCAGAAGCTGCAACCAGCGAAACGTTTGGCCCTTTTGTTTGATAAACGACTTAAAAGATGAATCAATGTTTACAGTTTGAACAAAACCAGCTGCATCCTCATCATCATAACACTGATAGTACTGCACAGCCAAATTAAGCGGAACATTTTGTTTCTCTCATGTCAAACGGAGATGCAGATAAATATTCATGCAGCATTTGATCATTTTTTTACAACTGAGCAATTATTGTCAGCCTGCAGGAAGCTTGTTTTTCTTTTTTCTTTTTTAATAGCTAAGCAGAGGCATGCCCTCTGGTCTATTGTCTTCTCATCAAGTTGTTTCTGCCTTTTCAGCCTCTCAGGATGCAGCCCACGACATTGACACCCTGCAGAGATATAAGGTCAGTGCAGAGCGATCGATGGAGCGGGCATGCCCTTGCCTTGTTGTGATGGTAGTGACATGAGATTAGAGGCGACCATGTAGGTGGCTGCCGTCCCTGCGGGTCGGCAGCCACCGAGCCGATAGCCGGAGGGGCCCGCGTGACTCGGTGCAGTGACAGTTTAGCTCAGTAGAGGGAGTAAATGATTACAGTACGCCTCAGCACTGCTTCTCCACATCAGAGAAATGTGACTACTCCTCTCTGCAGTGGCCGCTCCCGGGCGTGAGCATATTGCTGCCTGTGCAGTCTCGGGATGATGAATTGGGGGGGGGGGTTACAAATACCTTCGCTTCCCGGTTCTGGGACGAAACCTTGACTGCCTGATAACCAAAAAGCAGAAACCCGGGGTTTTCTCAGATAGATAATGAAGCTCAGACATGACAGTGGGCTCAAAAGGATGATTTCGAAAAAAAGGATCTGTTCTTTACCAGTTCAATAATGTTCACTGGTGTCTCAATAAAAGGACTTTAACATTGTCAGTTGAAGCTGTAAATTGTGAAGAAATCAAATCTCTATACAAGAAAGGAATCATGTTTTTGAGTCTGGGTTTTATCCAGGCGGCAACCTCCGGTTCTGGCGAGTAAAGCCAATGCAGAAGTGTCTTAAAACTAAAAAGCATTCTCTCTACTGACCAGCAGGGGGCGACTCCTCCGGTTGCAAAAAGAAGTCAGATTGACTAGAAGTCTATGAGAAAATGACTCTACTTCTCACTTGATTTATTACCTCAGTAAACATTGTAAACATGAGTTTATGGTCTCAATCTCTAGTTTCAAGTCTTCTTCAACACAGCATGATGTTCATTTAGTAAATGATGGTCCATTTAGAGTCAAATAGAACATAAAGCAGAGTATGCTTTAGGGTGGGGCTTACTCTGATTGACAGGTGGCCACTACCAGAGACGTATCCAGCGTCACTACATCACTCCCCTGCAAGTATGGTAACTTTTGTTAATTTGCTGCAAAAAACAAAAACATGGCGATGGCCGTATTCCAAGATGGCGACAGCGAAATAGCTGAACTCGAGGCTTCATAACAGCAGTCCACAAACCAATTGGTGACGTCACTTCTGACTACGTCCACTTCTGACTACGTCCACTTCTGACGTACAGTCTATGGTTTTATCATATGTGGGATATTATAGAAGGTAGAGAAACCTGGTTGTTTATCTCCTTGTTCTAGTCATTCTAATACTGTCCATGTTTCTGAGTTTGTCTTTGACTCCACATCCACTAAATCAGTTTTTCTTCTGTAGCGAGTTAGCTCAACAGCTAAGATTTCTGGATACCTAAACTTTGCTGTATTTGCCACTCTGCTGGATTTAGCTTCTCCATCAACTCTTGGATAAAAAGACCATCAGAAAAAAATGGTACCACCTGCATTACAGAAGTCAGAAAAATCCCTTTTATTTCAGCAGTTGGACATGAATTACATCATCAATCATATTTTATTTGCTACATAACTCGATTTGAGAATGCATTTGCGAACATGGCAGAGGCAGATCCTATCAGATCCTATCATATCAGACCTGGATATGCTATATATTAAGTATTTATTATGTTTATATGAATGTTTTGAGATTTTTATTTAATTTTATTTATTATTAGATGGTGCATTATACGATATTACAGGCATTGATATTGCAGCAAACAACTATTATCTATGTAAAGATGTCTACCTGAGCAGTAACCCCAAACCGGTAGTGTTGTAACGTAAGCGTGGCGCCCACCTTCTGGTTCCCCCTCAGGTAAACAACGTTAGCTCCGTCAGCCGTAGTTTTCACTGTTAACGCTGTAAGCACCGTTAGCCGCGAGCCCGTAACCCTAATTTAGTGATGAAATATACTCTGTACCATCCTGTGTAAAAGGGAAAGGCAGCCGTTATTCTATCATTCTATTGTCAACTAATCCCATGAAAAGACCAAAAAACAAACAACAATGTGTTAGTCTGTCTCTCAGTCGATGGTTTCTACCGAGGACGTAAATGTAAAACTCAAAATAAGCAAATGCTACTTAAACATTAGAAATAGTGCATTTGTTGGGGACTATTTCCTGCACATTTGGTGCAGCAGGACAGGGGCTCTTGGATTAAGTCGGCATAAACGACATTGTGTGTGTTCATAGTAATGAAAGAACATGTCACCCAGTGCAACAGTGAGACTCATTGATGTGTTTGGAACAGTTTTAAGACAAGAATGGAGCTCTATGGCTCAGAGGAAGAAGACATATCAGGCTTTAAATACACACACTTGTTAGGAGAGACATTCATTATTGGTTTCTTGGTCATTTCATGGGATTCGTTGTCAATTAGAAAACATCTAGAATATCACCAGATGTACCCTTTTAACTTGTGAAAAAGAAAAGGTTACAAGCAGTCCGAAAGCAGATGTAGAGGAGGAGAGAAGTTAGTCCTCTGAGGTAAGCTAATTTAAGTGAGAGAAGACAGATACTGCAGAACGAATTGGAGCCATCTGTCTTCTTTCCCGTCTCCCTCTTCATCTCTCTGTCTTCCTGCCCTCTCGCTCAGTCAACATTCAGGTTGCGTCATGTCATCAATATGGCTGACAGAAGATCTCTCGCCAAAACGGTCTTTAAGACGAGTCAATGCTCGGGGCGGGCGGGCCATGTGCTGAAGGAGTGTGGTGTCTCTTTCTCCCTTGTCAGGTGTCTCATGTGTTAAATGTGGCCTACGGAGTCTCCAACCTGTTCCCAGATCAGTTGGTTTATAAGACGCTCCAGATCCTGGACCTCCCGGACACGGACATCACTTCGTATCTCGGGGAATGCAGCTCCTTCATAGATCGGGCACGAGAAAAGGTATACACACATTCATGTCAAACAAGTCTTCATAAGAAAAGTCTCAGATTCAAACTTTTTACTGTTTCAAAGAAAGGTCTGACATACAACCTCCCGTAGAACTATCAAAGGTCATTTTTACACAAATGCAACATATTATTGCGTGAGCTTCAGAGGTGCTGGTAGGCAGAGCCAGGCTAACTGTTCCCTCCTGTTTCCAGCCTTTGTGCTAAGCTAAGTTAGCTTCATATTTACCACAAAAACATGAAAGTGATCAATCTTCTCATCTCAATATTCAACATCATGTGCAATATCACTTTTAAATGTATCCTATCTCTTATTTCTATTATTGTTTTGCACTGGTATTACTTCTTATATACTTATATATTTATTCTTCTGTTGTTGATCAATCGCTGGCACAAGAATCTCCTTCAGGATTAATAAAGTTCCATTTTATTTTCTCTAACTCTGCAAGCAAACAAATCAAACTATTTCTTTGAGTCAAAATACAGAAGAATGATCAGTATTGTCATCCAAATATACCTTAAAAGCTTTCAGTTTTAAGTGTTTGCGTAGCGTTAATAAACATGGATTATTAAACATAATTTACTTTTTGATTGTGATTCTTTTAAAAGCAGCATTTAAATGTTGTAGTTTGTCGAGATGGAACTCCTTTTAAGTATTCTATGTACTATTGTATATTAACGACACAAAATAATATTCAATAAGCCCGCTATAGGTTTTTCACATCTTTATCTGTAGGGTATCTATTAAACACAGCCATCAGATAAATACAGAGGAGTAAAAAGTATTTCTTCCTGAAATCATGTGGAGGAGAAAAAAGTATAAAAGTAGTGTGAAATTGAAATAACCAAGTGAAGTACAAGTACTTTAAACTTCTACTTTAGTAGTCATCTTTTATCACGGACACACACACACACACACACACACACACACACACACACACACACACACACACACGAACACACAGAGTTTAATGGTTTTACCAGATAAGAAAATGTATTCAATCTCTTTTAAAACATTTCTTTTCTTAGACGGCTCATGGAGCCTAAAAACGTCGTCTTTTACATCAGCCGGCTCATTTAACACGTCAGTGTGCGAACACAGCTATTCTGCTACCTCGCTGCGATGCATTTACATACATCTGCAGCAGTCGGTTATCTGTAACTCAGCACAAAGGAGAGGCGGGTGGTCGGAATACCTAATAAAAGACCACGCTGGGGTCATTTAATGTAGAAAGTCAACGTTTACGCTTACACCTCCTCCCCCCACCCCCCTCCGTCGTTTCATGTGCTGCATGTAATACTTTTTAAGGGATTATTTCCAGGCAGAGCATTATTTCCTCTGTGTGTGTGTCTGGAGATTGACCGTAAGCAGAACATAATGTGATGTGAGCAGTGATATGAAAACACTCAACTCGAGCGCAATGAAATAACAGCAAAACAAGAAACTCCGACAAAACCAAATTAAGTCGCCGTGTTCGCTGTGATGGATTATCTTGCTCGGGCAATTTTCAGTTTGTACTGCAGAAGTTTTTCTGTTGTTGTTCTTTTTTTTTACTAAAGGAAGGAAAACAAGAGCTGAGATGTGACTGCAGACACCAGCACAAATAATATAAAGCAGCAGAGAAACCCTCTTTGATTGATAGAAACTTATTAAAGACCAATGTCATTCTTTCTCCCTGTATGTCCCGCTTCATTTGATTGTATTTCACCCAGAGGAGCTGCCTGATTGGGTCACATTTTGAAATGAAAGCAGAGCGATAACAGTGATAACATGTCAATTACAGCAGCCAAAAGCGCCACACGTGTGTGAAACCACAGCTTATTTAAATCTCCCGTGCCTCAGTGGGTATTAATTGACATGTAGAAAAAAAAAAAAAGAAAAAAAAAGATTTCTGCTGCGCCACCTCAGACAGAAGAGAGACTTGTATTCTGTGATGGGAGGCGCCACGCTGAAGAAAAGAGACAAATGTGTCAATATGCAGAGCTTTGGTTCGGAGCCGTGGGCCTGCACGCATTGTCTAAAGATGTGGCTGGAATTTTAAAAAATTCATTTCCAGTCTGGCACTTTAGGCGGTAAAATAATTACATCAACATTAATATTAATCATACCGCAAAT
Source organism: Ophiodon elongatus (assembly GCA_016806645.1). Classification (NCBI taxonomy): domain Eukaryota; kingdom Metazoa; phylum Chordata; class Actinopteri; order Perciformes; family Hexagrammidae; genus Ophiodon; species Ophiodon elongatus. Next base: position 5,364,947 of record JACSYO010002062.1, on the reverse strand, counting down.
TTTGACAAGCACAAACCCACAGACGCAGATTTATTCCATCTCAAATTGCTCTACATGCTTCTGACTAATGACTAATGACTAATGCTGCTTTCAGAGGTGTTGGAAAGTCAGAAATGACAGATTTTCACGAGGATTTGACATGTTTATCCTTTTTAAATGACAAAAAAAGGTGATTTGGGTTTCAAGCGCTTATGTTTTTAAGTATTAGGTTCTGAAAAGTCTGAAATTACTCCAATACAACAGAGTTGGATGTTTAAATGTCACTCTTTAAATGTTTTGAGCGCAACAAATTGAATTCCATTTGCCTCCGTTGTATCGTGGCTTTCAGCAAAAATCACAGAAGTGCAGAGGAATATGTTCAGACAATCCATGTTTCTTAGATTCTTCTAAGACCAAGTGACCACTTGAACATGTAAAGGTTGCAATTAACACCAGTTATCTTCTCTCTCTCTATATATATATATATATATATATATATATATATATTGTCTCTGGTGTGTCACATGCACTTTCTCTGTCCACAGGACGGTGTTGTGATGGTCCACTGTAACGCGGGCGTATCGCGCTCTACCTCCATCGTCATTGGCTACCTGATGTTGAGGGAGGGGCTGTCGTTTGACGATGCGTACAGTCAGGTGAAGATGGCGAGAGCCTCAATTCGCCCAAACCCCGGCTTCTACCAGCAACTACAGAGCTACAAACCTTAAAGCTGCATTCATTCATTTTTTTTGTCCACTTGGGAGCAGCAGAAACAAGCCTTAAATACAACACATATATCATCATCATCATCATCGACCTTTTAACATAATATGGTGAACTTATTTACACACGCAAGTTCCATATTTACTCAAATTTTTAGCTCTGTTTTTGGTCTCCACCAACTTCTGAGGGAAATATTTGGATCTTTAGCTGCTAAATGCTCCACTATGTTTTCTAGCTAGTCTACATCTGTGCCTGACTGTCATTTGATGCTGAGCAGGAAGCGTACAGTTGGTTTTTAGAGGCTTTTTTAAAAATGAAAACAGTTGCCTGTCAGAGTGACCCCAAACAGGAAAGTTGCTGGCTGCAAAACCAAAACAATGAGCTGAAAGACGCTTAAATGGTAACTGCAGATTTGGTGATAATTATCTGTGGGTTTGTCACAGCGACTTTTCACATTACACTTTAATCATTTGATCCATTGTTAAAAACAAATCTTGATTAGTGTAGCTTTAAGGAACTAGAAATCTATCCTTCAACTTGAAAAGAAAACTTAAAAGATAAAAAAACTAAAACAAATCCACAGTTCAGTGTTCAAAAGCTGCAGGGCTTTTCTCTTACCCGTGATTTTATTTCGAAAATTGTCCTGATGTTTTCTGTTTTAATAATGAAAATGCCAATGGATCAATCACATCAAATTGCAGCAGGAAGATATTTAAATGGTTTTAATGTCTCGCTAAACATTGATTTTAAACATAGAAATAATGTGATAATGTATTTGCAAAAAGCAAGTTTCAACTTAAGGTCAAACTTCATTGGGTGCCATATGTACGTCGAAGCACTTGCCCAGTTTGTACGCTTGTGTCATTTGTTTAAAAATGGAGTAAGTACGTGAAAAACTGTGTCTGCCTTTTATTCCACAGACTGATTTCCTATTGGATTTGTTCATTTTGGAAACACTTGTTTTCTTTGCAGTATAGATTGTGTTCTAATTAAAGATGCACCACTTTATCTGGAGGTTCAACTTGATTTCTTTCTCAACTACACAAGAAGATACACCCTCAATTATAATGATTACCCTGACTGCAGCACCGTCTCTATCAATTTCACAACTTTGCGAAGTTCATGCGCTAACCTCGCTCCCTTGAAATAATTAGCTTGTAATTAGCTTGTTAGATAATGGGGGAGAATCCATTTGGCTCACATGCTAATAAACATATACCGCTGGGACGAGCTCCTAACGCTGCAAACTCACAGCACACAAAGGTATCATTTTCTCATCTTCACTGTTTAAATGGAAATAAGTCTATAGGGCAGATGTGTGTTTGTTGTTCACCCAGCTGAGATCATTTACTGATTGTTATTATACTCATAAATGTGCTGGGTGCTGGAGTTAACAGTCCAATCCATAGAAGAGGAAATGTTCTACACACTTAGCTGTATTGAAAATGTGACCTAAATACATTAGCCCACGTTCTGGATTTGTAAGAAAGAAAATCTGAAAATGCATGCGTTGGGTTTCACACTGTAATCTGCATTGTTACACTGAAATAAAATGAAGTTTACTGCCCCGAAGCACAAAATGACCATAATTTAACAGCAGTTATGAATATTAATATATGACAGTGTGATTACTTCACCCGCTGCTGAGATTTGTCTGTTTTTAAAAGTCAGTTTTCTGGCTGACGTTTTGAATTACAGTGTGAGATACATCTACAGTAGCAATGAAGACTGGTCAGTCGGGCCATCCATTCGGTCTAGACTGAATTATGGATTAACTAATGACTTCTCATCTCTAGCGCCACCATGAGGTTCACATCTGTGGTTTTGAATAAAATGTGTCACCCAGGCACCGATCTCCGGTTCTGAAAGAGTGAAGCCAATGCGGAAGTGTCTTAAACTTGCATTCTCTCTACTGGTCATCAGGGGGCGAAAATAAGTCTGATTGTATAGAAGTCTATGAGAAAATGATTCTACTTCTCTCTTGATTTATTACCTCAGTAAACATTGTAAACATGAGTTTATGGTCTCAATCTCTAGTTTCAAGTCTTCTTCAATACAGGATGAACTTAATTTAGTAAATTATGGTCCATTTAGAGTCAAATAAACCATAAAGCGGAGTATGCTATAGCTGTTAAACAAGGGCCAACTGTACGAGCATTATCATTGTTGCATCCTGATGTATTAACTCTTCAAAAGAGATATTTGTGCTGCATTCTTTTTGTCATTCGAGAGCGTATTTGTCCCCTTTTTTTTTTTTAAATGCAGCTTGGCAGTTTGTGTCAGTCGCACTTTGCTCAGGGGAAGCGGAGAGGTGGAGGTTGGTTCTGTGCCAAAGACTTGGAGGAGGAGATAAGTTTAGCCAAATTGGTCGCAATTCCTACCAGTCCTATAAAGGTCATAGATTATTTAAGACGCCTTCAAAGCCGCAGACTGATTGCAACAGAGCCGGCCTCTGCTTGTCACTGTTAATAAGTAAATATTCGGGGCCTTCGGCTTCGTTTTTTCCCCCAATAAATGTACACTGCAGGCCGATAAATAAACAACTCTGCTTGTTATAAACTTAAATTGAAAAACAGGCAAATAAAATATTGAACCAGTGTGTAACTAATGGCGACAGTGCCAGTATGCAGGCTGTGACAGCACTTGAGTGTTGGCCTTTTCTTTGGTGCTGTTCAATGGTGTATCACTGAAGAGTATCTGCTGTGAAGCCAACTGGGTTTCCCCTGACATTTTTGTGACATTTTACCGTCTGGATGTGACGGCCCACAGTATGGCACAAGCTGTCCCATCTGCAGGGTCTCAAGGGGTCCAAACCACCATCTCAGTCTGAGAATAGTCTCGATGTGAGAATATTAACAGACAGCGAGAGGTGGGTTATACTCAGGATGTTGAATAATTTCCCCCAAAGCAGCACAGTGTTATCTCGCCTGTTGGCTTTGATTAGATTTGATGAACTGCAGAAGCGAACAATGGAGGTTAATAATAACATAAATATTTCTGTCTGCTTGCACACTGTTTCTTATGTGCATTTCTTGACATTGTGAGCACATGTAAGCATGGCTTCGGGCATGCCATCTGCATTTAGAAAAGTGCACATTATCACATGTAAATCGTACAGTAGTAACAGTGTTGTGTAAGAATGCATTTGATTAGGGGAAGTGTTCCATTTTACAGTGTATGTTTCTGCACATATGTCATAAAAATGAGGAAAACTGCATTTTGAGCAAATATAGAGAGGGGTGACAAATTTGAAGAACAAAATAATAAATTAGTGGAGAAACATACCAAATACAGATGTTTAAAACAACAAATTAGGGAAAATATTCTGGAAGAACGCTGTTCATCCATCCAGTAGAGATTCAGACACAATGCCAGTGGACATACTTACTGACACTTAATGTTGGAGCCACTACAGATGAATAGGGTAAAAAACACATCTAATAGATATCACTATGAAACTTCCCCAGTTGATTACTGACATTAACCCAATTGTTTTTTGTGTTACAAGTTTTTCTGAAATGTTATGTTGAATATTCAATGTATTATTAAATATGTGCTAATTTGCATACATTTCCAGAATGCCAGGTTCAAAATTCTTGATTCATGCTGTTGACATAGATTTAAATGTTTTTACAGAGGATATTTTAGATACCTCTTTGTACCACTCCATAAATCTGAAAATACTGTCAACAGCCATAAAACAAAATCAATCTTCGTCATGTTTTTAGAAATAAAGTGTTGTATAAATCAGGCTATGAATGATGTATGAACAAACCCCTCGAAAGTAGAAAGTTCAGAATATAAATAGGAATGAAACTTGAAAGTTTGGTGGATGTAAGAGCTACTGAAGTTAAGATTTCTGGTTCAGAGTCTGACAAAATGGCCTTTAAAGATATGTTTTGTAAAATGACATACATTTTGAAGACACTGCAGGTGAATAGGGTAAACTTTTCTTTTTATAGATATCACCATGAAACTTCCCCAGTTGATTAATTATATTAGGACAATTTAAATATACAAACTAAGGCTACGTGTTGGTGAATTTAGGAGAAATTGACAGAAGCAAATAGACAAAGTAGTAAAATAATTAATTTTGGATGTTCTCTTTCTTCTAGTCTGAAATAAGACATTTTAGGGAAGCAAAATAGCAAAAAAGCATTTGACTGGTGCATTAAAAACAATGTTTTTGCCTGAAGTGTATCCTCATAATTTGTCACCCATCTGTGCCTCCACTTCCAAAATCATCCGCTCCTAAACTGTTTAATACATCTGCTCACCAAGAAACTGGAATAAAACATTTTAGTTTTTCCTCCACATAAATGTGTAGATAAGCGAACATTAGCATTAATTCTGTTATTTGTTTTTCCCGTGGGTGTGATATGTTATTAAATAAACCAGGCGTTCATTTAACACACAATATTATTACGGTACATATTTCACAGGTTTCCCTCTTATCTTCCCAACCCCCCCGACAGGAATTAAAATACATCCGCACCCTCCATTATCTTGCTATTGCATTGAATATCCAAACAGAAACTATGTACAGTAAACATACAGGATGGGGTACAAGGGGAAACTATACTGTACGTGGACATGTATATTTTCCCCTAGTATCCCATTCTGTGTGTTCTATTTATAACAAATAAAAACAAACTGATGCATATATACAGTATACAGTATAAACTAATGCATAAAGCACCAGAAGAATTGACCAGGGAGTATAAAGTTGGATTTGTATTCGTGTAAAATTAATCTAGTGGCGCCGATGGGAGGGTTTTAAGCTTATTGCAGTGTTGGATCATGGGACCCAAAGTAGAAGGAAATTCATCAGATAAGCCTCTTACTGTGTACTTTATTTCCTCAAAGCACAACAACAATATTCGGTCACTAAACCAGAGAGAGGCTCTGGGGGGAGTTCTTGACAATTTCCTGTTGAGGAAATTCCTCCTAGAAGCCAACACCGATGCAAATGTAGTAATTCAGAGAGAAGCACAGCAAAGGGTTTGTTTTGTGGAACACCGTTAGTTCTACATGCAGCGAGTGTTTGAGATGGAGATTTAAGAATGGAGGCGTAACATGTGCGGTTTTCTGCTGGGGTAATATAATAATAGTAAAAATGAACCTACAATTAATGGCTGTGCACTTCTACAGAAAGAGTGTTTGTGCAGTGAAGCGTTGCAGGTTGTCCTTCTTGCAAAATGTCGTTAGGTGCACTGTTACTTAACGAGGTCCGGCAGGGATGTGCAATCATCAGGTCTGCACTGGGAGAAATAAAAAAGACATGCAGTACACACTGCTAGCTTCAGCCACAGATGGTCTTCTTCAGGAAAAAGTGAGGACACATGTACACAGACACAACACACACTATCTGTGAATTGGATAATTGATGATATGTACACGAGGACAATCACTCAATTACTGTGTGATCACTGGCTGTAAGCAAAGACACATTCACTTTTTAAGTTAAAATTACTACTTTGCTAAGTTTAGGGGACATTTTGTAGTCTTGGTTAAAATAATAAACACGAGGTTAAAAGAAACCAACATTGACTGTAGGCAGGAAATGAGAAACTAACAGCTGTCTCCCTCTCCACTACCCAGACTCTGTCTCTCTATATATAATGACATCATCTGACTTCCTGAAACGATTGATTATGACTCGGGAAAACAGTCTCTTGGAAAACTAACTGGGCTAGAGTTGTGAAATGCTTTTGGGACCAGGGACCCTCCCCTCATAATCATAACACTGATTAAGCATATATTTATTATTCTTAGATGCCATTTGAGCTATTTGTATTCTAAAACCTTTCAACCTAAATACGTTAGACCTATTTGAGAATGATAAACAGAAACACATTTCAATGTGAATCATGTTAATATACCACTTTGTTTTGCCCTGATATTTCTGGCTTTTTGTCACCAGACGTCACTACAGCTTGGCTGACTTCATGGCTTCGTTTCATCCGAACACATGTTGGTCTTCCGTCTCTGTTCTTAATAGATCTCAAACTCAAACTATCATCATATTTTCTCAATCTAGCTAGTTTGCGTGAAGCGTCACTTGACGCAGGCTTGTCTCATCCAGCATTCGTAGCTATTAGGAGACCGCAGTTCATTCCCCGTGTGAAACAAGATGTCAATGTTGATGGCTTTTTTGTCACGTAACTTCAGAAACGACACTTCTGTAGTTATCTTGACCCAAAGGAAGATCTTTTCATGAACCTAAGTTGTTTTGTTGCCTAAACCTAAAACTGTTGTTTCCTGTGAAGTTTATTTTGAAAAGACCGTATACATGTAACCAGCGGATAATTGACACGTGTTGCTAGCTTTTACAAGAAAAGGCACGAAAAATTAAGAGTAAGTTTTCGTAAGATATCATACAAACTGTTGTATGAGGCTACGCTAACTGACGATGGCCATGCTCGCCAGCTAGCTAGATGGCTAATAATTAGCCATGCTCACCAGCTAGCTAGATGGCTAATAAGCCAAGCTAAGCAGCAGCAAGAACAGTGAAGTGAGTGAAGTGAGTGAAGTGACTGATTCATGACAGATATGTAAGTAAGACCCAATATGCTTGTTATATTGTCACAAATGGTGGCCGTCAGTAGACATGTACTTCTTTATGATACAGCACAATTTTATAATTTACAGCAAAGTATTTCGCGGACCAACTGGCAGAGTGCCACGGACCCCTAGGGGTCCCCGGACCTCACTTTGAGAATCCCTGCTTTAAGGTGTGAAGACTTTCTATATTTCTTGCTGTTGTCATGCATACAATAAAGATCAAAATGTTTTGTTTTGCTTGTTCTGAATTTTGAGTAGCCAATAAGATGGAGCCTCATTTTTTATTAAACTGAAACGAGCACATGAGGTGTTTAATAAATTCAATACAAGGCACAAATCCATAATTCATCTGTATTGCTTATTTTAGTGGGGAATTTGGAAATAGAGAAAATTCCTCAATGCCTGAAAACACACTTTTAAGATACACTGCAAGTCTTTCAATATTCAGACATCCAAACTTTTCTGTAAGGGAAAGTTTAATCCAGTTTTGCTGGAATTCATTTATGATTGTTCTGATTAAATCAGAGGGCTCAGGATCAACATTTCCAGAAGAGAAATATACTGACCAAACTGGATTACATGCAGAGGCAGGATTGATAAGAGGGAGATAGGAGCATATTAGATGTGGACGTAGCTAAAAAAGAATGGAAGAAAACAAAAGACCAACCTTCTTTTTCTTGGAGAAATTTGTATCTAATTCCTGCGTTTTCATCCCCAAAGGACAAAAAAAACTGCAGGGCAATGAAATAAATACATAAAAAAAAGGTAGAATAACTTGTCATATTTAGATTTTGAGCTGCAAATTAAACTGTCTGGAATACTTGATTTACCCCAAAATGTCCTCTCTAGTTTTGGGATCTGGAGACTTCATTTCTTGCCATCTTGATGTTTTTGATTCTCTGTGTGAGTCAGCGTTCTACTGGCTGCAAGCAGACACAGTGTCTCCCCTCTACTTACTGGCCTCCTGCAGAGAACTGATTCTTTTATTAGTTTTTAAAAGCGCGACATGTTGCTTTATATCTCTGGAGGCCGCTTAGATCTTCTGCTAAACACCGTGACCGAAACTACATGGCAGAAGCTCCTCCGCCTCTCCTCGAGGCTTCGTCCACGAATGATTCGATCACTCATGAGGGTCAATATAAACATCTGCTCATGAGTTAGAGTCGCTACAACAAAGAGGACCCAGTCACAATCCGATTTCCACCGCATTATTCAAACAACTTTGAGTATAAAAAAAGATGAGCAGTTGGCTTCTGCAGAGTTACTTCCAGGTTCATCTTTGACCCAATGTTCTTGTTTTATGAAAATGCTGCTTTTTTAAAACGATGCATGACTGTAATGCACATTTTCTCTCTTCACATTCACTTCAAATCATTTAGCTGAGATAATTGGGTTACCGCTGGGTATTTCTTTGCAACCACTTGTGTTGCTTGCAGAAGTGGAACTTACAAATCACTTTGCCGATTTGGATATGCTTCCTTCGGGTTCAGTTGGAAGATTAGGAGTCACTGATTATGTACTTTGTTTCTCAGCCGAGCGATTGCATCTCAACTCATAATTGCCGTGATGTTTGATTCTGACTGACTGAGTACGTTCAGCCTGTAACTCGCTCGAGCTGTTGCGTCGACTCAGACGAGCGCCGTTTGTAAAGTTAACGGCTCAGCGGGAACAATGTTTGAACACAGAATTATCACCTTATGATTTGGTTTTGTGTGGATCAGGTTTGTGTGGCCACAGCTGAGCTGACAAGAGTGCTCTCAATCACCGGTGAGACGCTGCTCCTCAAAAAGTGACTGAGACGATGTTTACGTGCATAAAATATCACAGTATTATTCCGAGAAATAAAGGTATTCCCACTAAGCTGCTTACATGAATAATGAAAATGACAATTCCACCGATATTAATGTAAAACGCCGCCATGACGTTCGTTCCTCAGCGATGTCCTTTAAATTCCCAAGTACTGGGTCACAGGAGATTTTATTTGCGTCGCCAAATACATCAGCAGAATTTCTTCCATAATCTTTTATTTAACATTATTATCTGCAGTTCACCTTTGAGCCACACGAGGGAGCCTGAATGTTCGTATTCATCCGATAATTGTAGCCGACTTACAACATTGAATCTAATATGAAAGGCTAAGGTACATTCTGTTTGTTTTACTGACGAGAGGAAATGAAAACAATGAGGTAACCTGTTAACTCAGCCTAAATGCATTTATTTGGTTTAATTTATAAAGTATTTAACGTGTGCATATGTTTTCAACAACACGTAAAAAACAGAGTTGTGATTTATCAAACGTATATATCTCTTCTAAACGGCGGGTTTACTTGTTCAAGATAATATAAGTTGATTTGGAAATGGCAGCAAAAATGGTCAGAAACATTCATTTACGTGCAAATTCTCTCCTCTCATGATTTATAGATGGGGTTTATTGTGAATTGGGTGGCAATGGTTTGACATTAAAAAAAATAAAGAATTGGTCCCCAGAAGAAGAAGTTTGGGAAACGTTGCTTTACATGAAGTACATTTTCCTCCATTTCCAACTGCAGTCATGCTGCTCCTGTGGTTGTACCCATCGTCAGACTGTAAACTCTGTTAACTGTGGTAAAATCCCCTAACCCAGATGCATATCCAAAGAACGCTCCGAAAACCAGAATAATATCGGCATATTCCGCATATTTTAGTTGGAAAATTTGTACTACAACTGGGAATATCCAAATGGATTATGCTGTTTAGATAATTCTCATGAAATTCAGAATAGTGTGAATGAAAAGGTAGATTTTGATGAAGTCAAGTGTTCAGTGAGAATGTGAATTTGTACATGTACTGAACACCTCTAGTTGTTTGTCCTGATAGAGTCAAAACATGAGCAATAAAAAAACTTTTTCGAGTGTAGAATTGTTTGAAAGTCGACTCAAACTTAAATAAAAAGTGACAGAGTTAGTGTAAAATATATTTTTATTTGTAAGCTATCATTTATTCATGAATTCATATGGACATACTTCCAATGTTTTTGTAAAACGCTGTTTTCAGTCCCCGTATGAACATTGTCTGATCTGATTATTCGCCTGTTTCGTTAACAAAAATGATTGATATGATTTTTGATCTGCCAATGATGTGGTCACGTTTAGGATTATGGTCACGGTCAAACCCACCTCGACTGATCGGTAGGACACATGAAAGTCAAAGTCAAAGCTTTGTTGTAAAGAAACAATATCAGGTCGTTTTTGCGTTCATGTTTTAATTGTTATTGGTGGTAATAACTACCACCAATAACAGATAATAAGATACAGGATACTAAATCAATACTAAGTTTCCAATACTGCGAGTATTTCTAGTTTTTTCAGGCCTCCCTTTTCTTTTCTTGGCGTAAATGGACCTCCATATAATTCTATTTGATTACTCTGTACACCTCGCTCAGTATTTGTGTTTTTTCTAGTTGATAAACCATTATGACAGCTGGAGAACCAGGTTTAAACTGACTTAGCTGAAATGCCCTTGAGCAAGACACAAAATCCCCATCAGCCTCATGGTTATATAATCACGTGTTTCCATGTAGAGCCTGATAAAACAGACGACATGGGTGGTATTAAAGAACTCTCTTTCCACCTCTCTCCCCTCTCTCTCCTCTCTGTGCGTTTCCTGCTCACCAGTAGGTGGAGCTTGTCTCCTTCGGCTCGAGAAAAAAAAGGAGAGAAGGAAGGGAGAGAGGGAGATGATTAAAGAGAGAAGAAAGACAGCAAGAGGCAGAGAGAGAGAGAGAGAGAGAGATGGACGGAGGGAGAGGGAGGGATGGAGATGGAGATGGAGGGAGGGAGGGAGGATAGAGCAAGCGTCAGCACTCCATGCGTTAAAAGGGCAGATGGTAACCGCGGGTAACTGAGGAGCAAACCACTCTGCTGGCCACAGAGCAAGAGATCAGCAGAGAGAGGGAGGCAGGAGAGCGAACACATGCAGCGCAGCAGAGGAGAGGAGAGGAGCATCTGAGAGGAAGCTGCACGCCGACTCTGACAGAGAGGAGGACGGAGGGAGGAGAAGACTGAGTACTTCTTCATCTTCTCCGCACTAACAAGGAGAGGAAAACAAGAGACGAGGAGAGGAACAAAGACACGAGGCAGGAGATTTGGAAGAGAGAGTGAGAGAAAGGGGAAGAATTTATATATATATATAAAAGAAAAAGAAAAAAAAGTATCCCTCCCTTCCACTTAAGGGAGATACAGAGACAAAGAGGGAGGGGAAACAAAAGGGGGGTTTGGAGAGGTTGTGAAGTGAGGGGAGAGCGAGGCAGCGGACGGGAGATAGTTAAGAGGAACTGCAAGACTGATCAATGAGAGGCTGAGATTTCGGGAAGAAATTTCGACTCAGCAAGAAAGAGAGAGAGAGAGAGGGGGAGAGGGAGTCAATGACAAGGAAAGATTGATGAATGAAAGATGGGAGCAAAACATCTGGAGAGAAAAATACTTAAAGGGAGAAATATTTAAAAGGGAGACCAAGAGGGAGGCAAGATTTCTTTATTTTTTTGAGAAAGGAATAAAATAAAATTTAAAAAAACAGTCAGAAAAATGACAAGAAGATGAGAGTGGAGAGAAAGGAGGAGCAGAGGGTGAAATATTTAAAAAGAGACAGAAGCTAAGGGGGAGAGAAGGAAGAGTCAAAAACTTAGAGAAGAGAGGGAATAAATCAGAGCAGCGGTGGGGGAGGGGGGTGCTGGAGAAACTCCTCCTCGTCTTATTTCTTCTGTCCCTCCTCTACTTTATAAAACAAGAAGAGGAGAGACAACGATGAGGAGAGCCGGAGAGAGTTGAGCAAGACAGAAGAAGAAGAAGAAGAAGCAGAAGAAGAAGAAGAAGGAGGAGGACAGGAAGCAGACTTTTGTCTTTGTTTTTCTTCTAAAGTCCAGATAGACGTTTAAGTACACGAGACCCAGTCGAACCCAATGGCGTGCTACTATATTGTGATCAGTTCCACCCACCTGCGTGACGGACAGCTGAGGAGCATCAAGGGGGTGTTCAGAGGACCAATAGGAACCAACGGCCAGAGAAACACGGTAAGGCTACTGAGGAAAAAGAAAAACTAAAATGTCTTATTTTGAAAAGTTTGGGACCGTTTTCAGGGAGTCAGATCATTGAGCTACATTTGAATCTACCTGCTTTTAACTTAACACGAATCCAGTTTAATGCAGAGTGCATGTGTGTGTGTTTTTTATTTCCTGCATTTATGAAAAGCTAGAAAGCCATTACCTCTAAATCAGGTCTTAAACCACTCCCACTCAGTTGATTGGCAGTTCCTTAATCACTGTGTTTGCTGAGTTAATTAATTGCCATTTCCATTAGGTTAATTGACTTGATATTGGAGGCAGAAAGCTCCAGATGGGGGTGGGGTCCCCTCCTTCTTCTTACACTAAAAGCTTCTCTGACTCCTGTTTTCTGTCTTTTAAGTGTTCAATGTTTGATGTCAGCAAGAAGTCAGGAGCGTTTTTTTTCTTCTTTAATCGTTCCTCTTTACGTATACATTCACCTTTTAGCTCGACACGACACCCACAAACCCTCTCAAACACACATAAGAGCCACTAGTTCACTCAGTTTCAAGCACATTTTTTTGCTGGTATATTTGAATCTAATCTTTTCACAATTCCTCCTTGTCAACAAATTATAATGAGCAGCTAAAAACAACAAAAGAAAACCAGATTCCCCATCTGATAATGCACTACTTGAAGTCAAAATACTCATCTGGTATATTTTAATTTTGCTTTACTTGACAAATTAACAAATTAAAAACGTAAGCGTGTTTGATTAAAATCTGAATGAAAATGCGTCGAGAGCAATAACTTGTGCAGTCCTGAAGCTGTGTGGGAAGATTTGAGGCGAGTTGGGATGAGTCAGAGGCTTCTTTACTTTTACTTTTTCCTCCTCATAATCTAAACTCCAACTAAACCTTGTACTTCATTCTCCCTGAACTATACAGGCAAACATAATTACAGCGAGTCCTTGTAGAGACGCGCCAAAAAAGAAATTCCTACAGGCTTCAAAGAGAGACATCAGATGAGATGTCAAGAGGTTGTGTAAGGGCAGTGCTACAGTAGGCTCATTACACATAAAGCACCAGCTACTCCACTTTTTAACAAGAAGTGAAATCGCATTGACTCATTTTCATCATAGCTTTTTATCTCAAATACAAACGTTAATCTCTGCAAACGCCTCTTTTAGCGAGAACAATCATAATTAGAGTCACGTATTCATCATTAAGAATAGATTTAAATATTTTTTTAACGCCGGCTGCGCGTTGTCTTTGTTCTGTCTCTTTCATCACGCGACCACTTAGCCTCGCACGATGTCACCGTCAGATCATATTTCAGTTTTACTCATGTCAATACTTTTAATATGGGCCGTAGATCATAAATTACGACGGCGTGTCACGGTGAAATGATGGGGGCTATAGGTCTGAGAGAGTAAAATCAGCAATGCATCTGACTTAGTCTGCAATTAGCTAGAAGGCACACACAATAGAGCCTGCAGCTGCACTCAAGTGCTCTGCAGCCGTTAGTGTTGTTTGATTTTGCGTCTTTATTAAAACAGCAACAAAAAAAAAGCATGAATGTATTATAAAATACTGGTATTTTATGGTTTAAAATAATAAAAAAAAAAACAATGGTGCAAATGACAAATCCAGATGACCACAGAACTGAGAAAAGGCCACCAGATATCTCGCACTGTAATCTGGTGGCGTGTATCGCAGAGCTGGACCTGCTGACAACTGTGTTTTTAAGCCTTTGGGCACATTGCAGCTTTTTTCATGAGACTGATGGCTCTTATCGGTGTTAATAAAAGATCCTAGATCATATTTTTATGGAGTGGAGTGCGCGGTCACTTTCACAAAAACAAAGCCAGGAAAAAGGTGGCACTCCAGAGGGCAACAACAAGCTACAAAAAAAATGATAAAATCACTACCTGTGTTCATGTTTTGGGTGCATTTGTTTGGCTGAAAGCTCTTGGTCCGTAAATAATGACGTTCCTGTCAATTATGTTTTGAGTGAAACATGTTTTCTCCCAGATTGCGTTTGTAACTCTGTGGGGTCGAACAAACACAGGATTAGTTTTTTTTACCAAACATGACAAAGTAGTTGTGTTGCCTAATCGTAAACAAGTAATTTAGTTGTATTTTTGTTTTGTTTTGTGTTGTTTCAATTTACGATGTTGATCACATGTTTAAAACTGTGACCGTAATCCCTCCAAATGTAACTGGGAATTCAGTTAAGTTGTATGGGAATGTCATTTTGTAGGAGACAGGGTTGCCTCAGCGCCACAATATAATCTGTCTCCTCCAAATCTGTTACAGACCACTGCTGAATACATATATACATATATATTCATGATGGCCTTGTGCATATAATTAATCTTCAACATGGTCACAATAATAACCACTTGGTTAATGTTAGGGAACGATCATGGTCATGGTTTAAATAAACCCAACATATGGGGCAGTAAAGCATCAAAGTTTGGAACGTATAACAATCATGTGATTACAATTTGGTTTCTATTTCCAATATATTTCCAAATGTGACGTATGGAGATTTGTAGTTTGTTTAAAGTGTCTAAAACATTGCATGCTCTCTACTGACCAGCAGGAGGAGACTCCTGTAGTTGCAAAAAAGAAGTCTGGTTGTATAGAAGTCTATGAGAAAATGACTCTACTTCTCTCTTGATTTATTCCCTCAGTAAACATTGTAAAAATTAGTTTATGGTCTCAATCTCTAGTTTCAAGTCTTCTTCAATACAGCATGAAGTTCATTTAGTAAATTATGCTCCATTTAGAGTCAAATAGACCATAAAGCAGAGTATGTTACCGTGATTGACCAGAACCGTATACGGTGTCTCTACGTCACTCCTCTGCAGTCCAAATATGGTCGCTTTAGTTCACTGGTTGCAAAAAGCCAAGATGGCGACGGCCAAAACGCCAAACTCAAGGCTTCAGTCCACGAACCCAATGGGTGACTTCACGGTGACTACGTCGACTTCTAATATACAGACTATGGTTTAAAGGCGTAACTGGGTGGAGAAATTAAAGGAACAGTGTTTCAGCATTTAGCCATCTATTGTCAGACATGGAATATAATATTATCAATTATGTTTTCTTTAGTGCTTAATCACCTGAAATTGAGAATTGTTGTCTTTTCGTTACCTTAGAATGAGACGTTTATATGAACAGAGTCGGCCATACTTATACAGCAGCCCAGAAAAGACAAAACCAAACACTGACTCTAGATAAGGAGATAAGGAGATAAGGCCATTGGCGTTTTTTTTCCGACACGCTTGGCACATGTTTCGGTCGGTTGAAAACAGCAACCTCACCGCTAGATGCCGCAAAATCCTGTAAACTTTTAAAGTAATACAACTGATTACGATTGCTGTCGACTAAATGTGATGTAATTCCTTTCTAAATGAGTGATATCGAATGAGTGATTTTTCAAGTGACGTGCAGGAACCCGACATTTTGTTGATCGCCTCCCTCTGACGACTTTGGAATAAATGTCACAATATAGTCATAATTACTACCTGCTTTTTTTGGGAGGACACTCTTGAATGGCTTCTCTTTCGTTGAGATATGTTCTTTCAAACTCTTCATGGTGCAATCCAACTTCCTCATTAAAGTCTGTCAAAGGAAAGTTGAAAAAAGATGTTCTCCTCCTCTTAATTAATGAGCTTCACAAAGTAGATGACAAACTAATGAAGCCATTATCGCACCTTGAACAAGTTTGAGCTTTCAAACTCGTTAAATGAAACTCAGGAAACACAAGGTAAAGTTTCCACTGCTAACACAATACCATAAATACATGTTCTCTAATTACCCCACTCAAGGAAACGCAGGCGTTTTCAGAGACACGTTCGTCTCTGACTCTGTTCGTCACCTAATCCAGGAATAGAAAGCTACATCAGGCGATTTAATTTGCCAACAACCACACATAACTATCCCCAGTCACCGTGGATCCTCATATACCCGAGCTAATTTTATCTCCAAGTTCCTTAGCGCAGGCAGGTCTGATGAAATTGCATGAAACGATCGCGTCTTAAAAATTCAAATAACATGCTCCATGCATGGGAAACGAGAGAGAGAGAGAGAGAGAGAGAGAGAGAGAGAGAGAGAGAGAGAGAGAGAGAGAGAGAGAGCGATACGTTTGCAGCAGCACAAAAGGATTGCATGAGAGAACCATGAGCAGAAACAGGCGGCCGAGTCTGAAGCCACAACAGCGTAAAGTGTACGAGGGTGTGGAGATCTGTGGGATGGATGAGTGTCTACCGGTTTCTTTCAACTCCAGTGACTCAAGTTCTGTTTTATGTTTAGATGTTTTTTCATTTTTAGCAACTTTCTTTTTTTATCAATCATGAGCAAAGTCTTACCTTAAGTACACATTAAAGAACTTTACTAGTAACTCAAAATCATATAAACACAAAGGCTTATTTTGTGTTCCAGGCAGCCATTATTATATCATTGGTTGGTAATGGGGTTTAAATGGAGATTAATGGGAAAACTTGCACTAAACAAACTATTAATTGTGTGTGTGGGAAGGGTACTACGAGGCTTGAATTTTGAACTTATTGGAAGTCTCTCTGGACAAAAGCAGGTGCCAAACAAATGAAAGACCCTGTGATGTAACGCAAACGAATCGAAAACTAGAGGTAAATAAAAAAAAATAATTTAACACAAGAAGCAAAGTTAAACATTTTGTTGATTAAATTTTTCATATTGTGTTAGAATGAATGGAAAATATGTTCGAACTCTTTAAAACACAGCAGAATTGTTTGCAAAAAACAATTTGCTCTGATTTAAAGTGTGTGTGAACTAAAACTAACTACAACACAAGCCGACTTTAAAGGATGAACTCAAATTTAAAATACTGTAAATATCCAGCGGGCAGACGAATTAAAGGCAGGACTCGAATAAAGGAGGAGAGAAACATAACAGATAAACATGCTTGTACAGAGGTGTACTACAATGTGGTGAAATTAAGCTATTAACACGCCTATCGTGCTGTGTGACGAGCGTAATGATGCATAGCAGAAGCGTTTTGACAATGATCTCGTCCACAGAGAACGAGGGACATGAATATTCTGCTTCCTGTCTCTGTTTATTAGGAGAGCGTCTCTCCAGTCTCTTTAATATATTATGATACTATGACTAATATGAGAACCATCCTCTCTGTAGAGTACTATGATTTAATTCAATGAAATAAACAGGGATAAAATCACAAGGTATATTTGGTTACAGAGAAACATTATGGGAATAAAACGGGTCATTTTTGACCTTGAAACAACATCACCACAAGGTCCATTAAGTAGCTGTTCTGGAGCTTTTGATCACATCACATATTCAGCTTATTTTATTTTTTTATGTTTTATTTTTGTTATTCTTTTATGAGAATCAGAATCGGCTTCGTTGGCCAAGTTTGTGCTGGAATTGAACCCTTCGTCAAATCCCGCCTCTCGAACGCAGACTGGCCAATCATAGCGTAGCAGTTCGACATCCTGGATATATCCTTCAAACGCATATTGAAGACCCTTCTGTCTGCTTCTCTCTGAAATCATTTGGGTTTTGTTTTTTTTTTCCCAACATTTCATGATATCTCTCGAGGGAGTGCAGTTAGTGACAGTGTGGTATCGATGGCAACGTAGCTCCGACAGCTTGATGGAGTAGCAGCATGGGGTGGGGCTTAGAGAAGGGTCAATTAAGGACAAACTAGCTTGAAAAAACGGGAAAATGAACCGAGCTTCAAAGATGATTCTGAACCTTGAAAAGCAGTCGAGAATACAGTCGCACCACCTTCCTCCAGTCATATATATTTAAATATCCAAGTCCTTAATACAATAACATTATACAAAATCTGAAATGACAAAGTAAGCAAATGAGTCAGTTATCTATATTTCTTCACTTTTGTGTCACTGCAAGTATCAAATCAGTCTCTTTCCTTATCATTTTCTGTATTTGTGTGCACTGGCCCTTTAAACAAAACCGTTTTGACTGCCTACATCTTCAACGCCTGAAAAAATTCTGTCCGCTTCAAACCATTTCGTAACTGCGTGTCAGGCTCAATTCCTGAAATGTTTGCCACTCTGTTGTTTGACAGGTGAGCGTTTAGCTGCTGCAGAGAGCAAACAGATCTCACACTGCTTGTTGATATCGCCCTCTTCTCTCCTCCTTTATAAATCTTTCTAACTCCATCAATCAAACAGGGTTTTTTTTCTTTTTCTTCTTTCTGTTACTTAATTGCTTGAACGGTGCCAAAAGATATTTGGACACGTTGCCTGTGTCGCTCCCCGCGTTACTATTCCTGCTGTCGGCTCGGCTCGTCTCACTGGGCGGTCCAAAGTCTTAATTTCTTAAAAAACAACATTTAAAAACCATTCAACAACTCGCATCCTCCGCTCTTCATCTAATGTGCGATCGTGTCTCTAGTTGCGTTTATATCTGTGTGGTTTTTATAAACCACGTCGTTCAGAGTGTCTCTGCGGTGACATTAATTCATGATAGCCCACCAGCTGTCGGGGAATGTTTTCACACCTCTCCCGATATCAGCGAGGCCAGAGTTGTGTTGCTGTAGAAACATTGATTGCAGTGAGTTAAATAAGGCTGGTTTTTCTATACCCTACTTGGCACAAAAAGTGGAAAAATTCAAAATTCCTTGTGAGCATGTCATTTTCCCTCGGCAGTAATATTTTCTTTAATTTGTTTTGGATGTGTTTGGTGTTGCCATTTGTTTGAGACAAAAAAAAGAAGGGACTAGTTAACTGTGGACTGGTTTATTCTCTTCAACAGAGGTTTGTATTTAGTGTTGAGTGCTTTCAATTAAAACCACAGGTGCTGCCGACGCTCTTGTAAAAGCAATAATGTCCTTGAGCCGCAGGGTTATGGTGCAATATTCCCACTAGGCGCTATCGGCTATTTGACATGAGGCCGAACAACACCCATGACAATACTACACGATAACCTACTGCCTCTGAGCCGCTAATACTTTAAACCTGTTGTGAGTGTGCGCGTGTGTGAGTGTGTGTGTGAGTGTGTGGCTAAGTCGTCAACAACATGGCTCCTCACTCCATAAATTAACGCTGATGAGGACACTTGGTGCATGTGTGCGCATTTGTGCATTTGTGCTTGTGTGTAACTAAGTGACACGTACGAGTGTGTGTGTGTGTGTGTGTGTGTGTGTGTTCAACAGGAGAGGCCGGTCCGTCTGGGCTCAAGCGGTTACGCATGTGTGCGTGTGCAAGCATGTTTCTCCGTGTGTGCAGTGATTGTGACTTACATGGCACGAGTGTGTGTGTGTGTGTGTGTGTGTGTGTGTTCAGTAGTTGTGAGTACATGGTGTGCTTCATTGATGTGTGAAACATCAGCTATGACTGTGGAGCCATCTGCTCCAAAGGGACAGATAGAGTGCAAGTGTGTGTGTGTGTGTGTGTGTGTGTGTGTGTGTGTGTGTGTGTGTGTGTGTGTGTGTGCGTGCGTGTGTGCGTGCGTGCGTGTGCGTGTGTGTGCGTGTGTTTTGCAACACAAATTTTCTTCTCCATGCATGAGTGTGTTTTCATGACACGGCAGTGTATGTGTGTGTGTGTGTGCGTGTGTGTGTGTGTGAGTGAATTTCACAGTCTGACTACTTAGCTGAACCAACAAGTTGTGTTTTCTTTTTTTATGTGTGTGTGTGTGTGTGTGTGTATGTGTGTTTGTGATCATGTGGGACATCATGAAGTTTCAAAGCTTAAAATAAATCTCCTGAATACTTTTAAACATGTTTCTGTCGACACGTTAACATTTACGTCAGCCTCCTCCTTTTCTCTTTTTTTTTTCATGAATCGTTAAGTTTTCTTTGATCTTATTTCAATTCCAGATTCACTCAACACACATATTTAAGATAGGTGATGAATTAGTCAACAAGTCCCCCAAATGGAATGACAAAATATGTCATTTGTACCTGAAAACAGTTTACAAAACAATCTATTGGCAGAACAAAATCCTTTGTTTAGATTTCAGAGAATCTATGAATGAAATGAGACTTAATGCTGTTAAACTTAAAACGACGTGCTTCTCAAGGTCAAAGGAGACAGCTGGACGTTACTTTAAATAATAACGTTGATAAGGTTCTTTCCCTAGAAGACGGCCTGTCTTTCAAACATCATATTGAGTGTCTTACGGAGGTTTCTATTACAGAAACAAATGCTGGTTTTGTTTTGGTGCAAAGAAGAAAAAAAAAAAGAATTCAAGCAACGCTTTTATCAGCAATGGATCGTGGTGATATTTCATACATATTATGTATGATATTTCCAAGTTACATCCTCTTTGAAAATGTGACATCCAGTACATCATGGTGCGCAACGATTTGTCTCTGATCCAGGTTTCACATCAGTGCAGTTCGTATGAGAGAGTTGTTTTGTCTTACTTATGCAAACACAGAATGGAACATTTTCCGCGAACCCGCTCCGTCTTTGGAGAAAGTGCTTTTAAAGTTTTTGGACCCTCATCTTGCTTCGAGCTACTTTTAGACTGGATTTTTCTAGAAGCATGCACACATTTTTAAACAGGCGTTAAGCATTATTTGAACTCTGAATGTGTCTCGTTACCGAACGACGCTGATAATTCATCAGGCAGTTATAAACAATTATCAAACAGCGTCCGTAGCTATACCGACCAAAATGGGTGTGCTGTAATTCGTAGATATCCCATCAAATTTGTAACTAATTCACGTGATAATGAATGCGTGGGTATGGAGACGGCACACATGGGTGGCAGGCAGAAGGAGAGGTGACGTCCGTACCGTAACTCCGTACGTACCGTAACTCCGTACATACCGTAACTCCGTACCGTAACTCCGTACCGTAATCCCTTTCCTAAACCTAACCAACTAGATGTGTTGCCTAAACCTAAATAAACGTCGAAAGAAATGAGGAGCGACTTATATCATATGAACCTTTGTCATCAGGATACGTTTAATCCATTGTTTGATGTGGTTTTCTGTTTTGTTTTAAGTCTGTTGTTTGTCCTTTATATGTGAAAGTGCTCGTGCTGCCATCTTGGTCAGGGCTCCCCTGTATGCTGAGTATCAATGAGAAAAAAGAAAAAAAGATTTATAGGGTAAAAAATGTCTTGGTTTAGGGAAACATTGAAGTGTGGGTTTAAATGTCACCTCAATGAAAAAAACTGTGTTGTCATGGTGACAATGATAAACACATTGAGATGTTGCCTGGAAACCGAAAATGAACATGGGTTTCTCGCGTTAACGTTTGATGTTTTGTTGACCCTGATGCTGAGCTAAAAAAGGTATAATAAGTGTATAATAGATAAAAACAATTAGGAAATGAGTAAAAAGAACTACAGTGATACAAATAAAAATAAAGGGTCAAATCTGAATGTTACGTAGGTTTTCAAATGTTTCAATTGTGTCAAATGTACAAATATCAGATACATTAAAACAATACAATCATTCGTGATCTATCAGATTTAGTCCTAAACAGACAAGGGACAGAAAATATAAGAACCATACAATTTAATTAATCAAATCGAAACAAAAATCTATTTTTCTATCACATCTTCCCAAAATATGATTGATCAAATGTGCAAAAAAATTAAGGGAAATGTTAATACCCAGTGAATAAAAAACAGATTTTAGCATGCAGATTATGAACAACAGAGAATCTTAGTGAAACAACCAGAAGTTGAAGATGTGTGAAGAACTGATCTAATCCGGGTAACGAGGAGTACCGTGTTCTTCAAAAAGGATTTCACTTTCATCCCACAGTAATACGGCTTTTGCATCAAAAAAGATGCCGAGAAGATGTGGAACGAGTTATGTGATCACGTATTGAAATGCAAAAGAAAAACGTTTTGTACCGACTAGCCTATTTTCTACACTTAAAAAGCCACTGAGGGACTCTACTTATAGGCCTTCAGCTCAATAATTACACTATAGCAGACTACATTTTCCTTCCCACTAAAAACAAACCAAAAATGTCCACAGAAAGTACAAAAACCACAAGTGCAGGCACATGAAACAGGCACGGGGCAGCGCACACAACACAAGCATGTGCCTCTCTAACAAAGCAGCAAGACCCCATAACCTGAATACATTAACATCCTTTCATACATCTCTTTACAATTTCCTCAAAATGAGGATTATGTAAAGGAATAAACATAAAGAAAAAACATGGCTTCCACATGTTTTATGTAAGCTCGAAGAATAAAACAAACTTTTAATAGACATCTAGATTTTTAAGCTTGCACATCACCATAAAGACTTAATGAGCTGCTCTGTGGTAGTTAGACGTTTTGGGGGTAAAAAAAACATGTTTTGCAAAATCCACCAGCCTTCTGCTCCGTTAAATCTTCATGGATCTAATTTCATCACCATAAAATCCTCAAGCTACGTCTGAAACCAGAGACTCTCTGCATACGTGTACGAGCAAACTGCGGAGACTCCTGACATACGATAGAGTCATTGACTACCCAGTCAAATCAAGTTTATTTACACAGCCCAATATCACAACGTGTCCCTCGTGGGGCTTTACGATCTGTCCTTAGACCCGCGGTTCAGATCAGCAAAAAACATCCCCCAAAAATACTTTAACAGGGGAAGAAATGGAAGAAACACCAGGAAGGATCCGTCTCTCTGGATGTGCGATAGATGTCGTGTGTACAGAATAAAATTACAGCATAGACGATCAGGATGACAACGGCAGTATATATTCACAGCCAGAAAACTCCAGGAACATACTTGCCTAACTTTATTGGATCATAAAATATTGGGTATGGAATGATTTTATGCAGGTGCTTCGGTTAAAAACGAGACCAAACTTTTCTATGGATGTCGTTTTTGTCGTGGCCGACAACAGTTTTTAGCCTCGCCGATTGTCGGAAATGCCTTTTCATACTGTAGCGGCTGTTGATCACTTGTGACACCACCTGGCCAGTTAAGAGTTAGCAGGTTAAGCCGGTTAAGAGTTAGCAGTCAATAACGGGATTAAAAAAAGATTATTTTCCAAAAATGCGACTCGCCATTACTACGAGAGGTCCTTGAGTACACAGTCAGAAATGAGCACAGAAAAGATCAGGCTCATCTGGCCAGGAGTATGCGAGATTAGCCGTGGACAGACGGACAGATACGCACACAAACGCATTGCACTGAAGTAAATAATACCAACACAACAAAAAAAAGTAGAAAATAGGTCAAAAGCAGTGATAAAAGAAGCAAAAATATATCCAGTGATGAAATAAAAGTCAAGAATAATAAAAACAAAACCAATGTACACCGAAGATGAATAATACTCCTTATTATTCCGTGAAGATGGAGCCGCACTGTGTGTCTCTGCTGAGAAGTGAGGATAAGTTAAATGTTAATCCATTTAGGGGACCTTTATGAATAAATGCTTCTCAAGAAAATCAATAAAAACATTTATTTGAAAACTAAGATACAGATACAGCAGAAGTAAGGTACGAGGGGAGGTGGGCGGGGTGTACTCCGTTGGTGTTGGTCAGCCACAATATACTGACCGATACCTATCTGTGCTTTCCCACAGAGAAACAACCGTGAAAGGGTTAATACCACACGGGTTAGGGATGCCTCACATACTGATGAATGGAAAAACTGATTTTGTGAACACAACGCAGGAGCGTTTCTACCCAAATAAGCTTTGTTCTGACTCTCTCACGAGTCGTGAACTAGAAAATGTTCTCTTGTACTCATGAAATCCTCCCCTGGGTCACATTTACCATCATGTCACGCTTCGGCGGAGCAGCTCCAGCTTTTCTTATTTATTTTATATTTTACATGCTGACAACCTCACAGGTTCATGAGCTCTGCGTGCTTCTCTTTCTTCACAAAAAAATAATAAAAGATTCCTCATTGTGGCCCTTTAAGAAGAACAACACCCTGAGAGATGAATCTCTCATCCGAGGATGTTCTTAATGAGTTGTGGAGTGCTGAATGTTAAAGTATATATTTATGTAGCACGGTCGCTACTCGATTACCATGGAAACTGAGGTAGCATGTTGGAGGTGAGTGGGCGTCAACGCGACTTGGATGAACCCTGCGAATGTGGTGGGAGGGACGGAGAGAGAGAGAGAGAGAGAGAGAGAGAGAGAGTCGGAAAGGGAGAAAGTGACAGAAACAGATGGAGAAAAGTAAGAGAGAAACGCTGAGATGAAGTTTTGTTTGCTCCGGTTCTTTTTCCTTTTCATCTGCAATCATCTTTTTTCCTCTCCTCATCATTTCTTGGCCTCTTAGCAATCTTAGCAAATTCATTTTTTTTACACATTTTAAAGGAAAACACTTTTTTTTGTATGTACTTCAACACTGTTTCATGCTTTAATGCAAATACATTTTCTCATAAATATACCTGCATTCACACAAACACTCCGTTTTAGCGACCCGTCTCTTTCAGCCCTCCCTTTCTGAACAAGATCACTCTGCTCTGATTGGTCGGCGTTCTCCCGTCTTCGCCGTCCTCGCAGCGCCACTGCGGCCGAGAACTCATAACGCGCGCGTGTGTGTGTGTGTGTGTGTGTGTGTGTGTCGACTACACAGAGTTTAGCGACTTTTACCGTTCCAAATATGGTATAATCCGTTTATCGGTCGCAAAATCAACATGGCGATGGTCGCAATCCAAGACGGCGGCGGCTTCATCTGAATATGGGCTGCGTGCGTTTCGATACTTTCACAGTAGGAGGGTTGGAGGACCTTCGTTGTAATCGTTACAAATAAAGGAACTCTTTGGGAACATTTCCAACCCAGTTGGCGGAAAACAATGTTGGCACCGTACCTTTCTACAAACCTCGAGATGTCGGTGTTTCTGACCCAAACATATGTTCCTTAATATGTTTCAGCCTCGCTTCACGCCCCCGCAGAAACGCACAATGACAAGTTGTTGACGTTGTTAAACGAAAGAAAACTACAATGTCATTGTTTTTTTTTTTTTTTAATAAATAACAACCGTTTGTGGATTTCTGCTGTCTTTCTACTTCCCGGTTCATGATTACGTGGATTACGTACAATTTCATTTCATGGGCTCATCCAGGAGTTCACGGCGGAGTCATTTCCGCAGGTTCAGCTGCGGACGCTCCGCGGGACGCTCCGCGAGACGCTCTGCGAGAACAGCCTGCTTCCGTTGCGTGTACGACTACGTCCCGGCCTTGCGCCATCTTCTCCTTCTTCTGTTTGGTTTCCACGGCGGTTGGCATCCATAAGTGCTGCATCTGCCGGACTGTCCCTTGAACCGTTTGTTCCGGCGTTGCCATGACGTGTGTGAGAAGGCTCCAGACGGAAATGTTCCTGAGTGAACAGCCTGTGTGGAAGGTTACCCTTAGTCATTTACGGGGAACTATGTATGAAAGAGGCTCAACAAACAAGTGGTTACGGTTTTGGGAACAATCACAGTCATGCTTTTCAGAACAAAATGTTTTTTTAAGTCTCCTGTGTGTTAAGACCCGTCCATCCAAACGTCTCTCTGTTCTCTTCCTCGCTACTTCTTTCAGCAAGCTGTGCTTCTTCTTTTCCTCATTTGTTCTACTGTTGTCTCGCCTCCTCTTTCCTTCACCCCTCTGCTCCTTACTTTTTTTCCTTCTCCATTCTCCTCCTTTTCCTTTGTCTCCATTTGCTTATTTTCTCTCCCCATGTTTCATCCTCCTTTCATTTCTCTCCTCCTCTTCCTTCATCTATCGACGTATCCCTTTGCCCTGCTCCTCTTTCTCTCCTGCCTCCATCACTTCTCTCCCACAGTTTCTTCTTTTCCTCTCTTGTTCCTCCCCTCCTCCCCCTTTCTTCCAATATTATAGGCAACCTCGCTTTCTGCTCATCTTTCCATCCTTCCATCGCTTCTCTCATCCACCTTTTTCCCGAATGTATTCCCTCCCACTGCCGCTCCTCGTTTCCTCTTCCTCTTCTTCCTTTCACCCCTCTCCCTCCTTATCAACAAGCCCTTTGCAAACCTTCCTTGCTCCTCATCTGTTCCTCTTTTTATTTCTCTCCTACTTGTTCTGTTCTTTGCCTCCTCTCCTCCTTCCTTTATCTTTTTGTATTTTGTCTTTATTTCTCCTCTCCTCATTTGATCGAGACACTGGCGACCTTGTTTTCGACTCATTTCTTCCTCCTTCCATCACTCCTCTGGTCTCCTCCCCTCTCCTTTCATCAATATGTGTTGCTCCTCTTATCTGCTCTTCTCCCCTCCTCTTTTGTTGTTACCTTTGTCTCCTCTCCTTGTTTTAAAAAGCTTTTTTTGCAACCTTGCTTTCTTGTCCTTTATTCTTCCTCGCATTTCTCTCGTGCTCTTCTTCTTTATTTATCCTTTGTTCTTCTTTCCCCTTTCTTCTTTTGTCAACTTCTCTCCTATCGTTCATTCCCTTCCCTCCTCTTCATTAGTAATGTTGTTTTTCCTCCTTCTATCACTCCTCCCCTCTCCTTTCATCAATTTGTTGCTCCTCTCATCTGTCTTCTCTCCTTTCCTTGTTTTTAAAAGACCTTCTCTCCTCTCCTCCCTTTGTTGCTCCTCTCAACACAGTAATTTCTCTCCTGTTTGTTCTCCTCGTCTCTTTATTTATATCTCTCTCCGTCTTTTTTTCGTTTCAACAACACCTTACTTCCTGCTTGTCTTTCTTCGTTTCCCCCTCTAATCTTCTTCTTCTCCTCTCCTCTTCCTCCTGTTTCCTCACCACCTCTCCTCTCTTCATTCTCAGTTTAGTGAGCAGTAAAAACAACGATAAAATAATAATAAAAACAACAACTGTCCCGTGATTATAAAACCATCTCCATCTGGATCTCTCACACCCTCACACTGACTGACACACACACACACACACACACACACACACACACACACACACACACACACTCACACTGACACACACTGAGCTGAATAGGAAGTCAAACAGAAGGCCAATAAGACACGCTTGACTGGAGGCGACTCTCTGTGTGTGTGTGTGTGTGTGTGTGTGTGTGTGTGTGTGTGTGTGTGTGTGTGTGTGTGTGTGTGTGTGAAGGAGATAGATAGAGAGATAAAGCGGGACTGTGTTCGTGAACAGGGAGAGTATTCATTCCTGTCATTGTGTGAACCTGGTGTCCTCACAGCCACAGGAAAATGAGATAAATCCTTAAACATTTTTGTTGCCTACTCGAGGGAACATTTCAGACTAAAGACAGCCGGAGGTCAGCGAGCGAGCATTCTGTCTGACGTCGCTGACGACTAATTTCCATGACTTTTAAACTTTATGATTAAACTAGTCGAGAAAAGTAAGAAAAAGGTCAAAATTGGACCAAAAGTTAATCCATAAAGTGAAACATTGAAATTATTAATCTAATTTTTCATGTACCAAATCGTACTTTAAATGCTGCTGAAATCAATAAGTGTCTGCCGCGGCTGCACGATTAGGAATGCAACATGGACTGAGTCAGGAACGACCGATGACTTCAGAACAGACAGGAGAGCCAGCGGCGCCGACGGCAACCGCTGAGACAGCGTGAATGTCAATATGTAATTTAAATGTGTGCAATAACAATAAGACCCGAAGAAGAGCGCCGGGCTTTGAGGCAAATTTTACAGAGCGATCAGACGGTGGAATTACAACTTCGTCACATTACTTTTTTTTGACTAGTCGACTAATCACGCACATCCCTTGTCCCGTCGTTGTAAATTGAAATGAGTAGAAACAGGTCGTCAAGCTGAAAGAAATGAAACTGTAACTGAACGAACGAATAAAATGATATTTAACTGAGACTTTCCATCGGCATGTTTACAAAATCCTGTTTGATCCATTAGATGTTTCTGGTCACCTTCTTGAACATCCACGGAAAGTCTTTCAGATTTAGGTTTATCTAATTTATTAATTTATTAATATAAACATCTGTGACTGTGTGTGTGTGTGTTTGTGTGCGCTTGATGAAGTTTAAGGAGCAGTGGTGCAAAACCTGATGGGTAAAAGGGACACATCTGGTCATAACAGCCCGAGGGACACACACGCACACGCACACGCACACGCACACGCACACGCACACGCACGCACACACACTCACGCACACACACGCACACACACAACTGTCCCGCTGTGACTATAAACCCAAGTCCTCCTCACCCTTTACCCGAATGCAATTCTTCAGCTTCATCCCAAACACCACATCGAAAGCGTCTTACGGAGCAGTGAGATGATTGATGATGGAAATGATTTTACTCTGACGGTCTAAAGCAAAAGAGCAAAGATGGAAGAGCACCAGGATTCTCCACCTGTAGATCTGTATCTTCAGACGTTACCTTTTTACACCTGGTATTAATATGTTTTCTTGTTGTCGAAAAGTATCATGATTGCGTCTTGAATCCGGCCGTAAAATGAGGTCTGTAGACGCCACGCTGCGTTGTGCACTCGACCTCTTTTCCCTCTACCGTAGGAATCGGTAGCCTTTTGCATAATAAAAAGCAAAGCGTTCAGTGAGCATTTACACCATGTGTCCCTGTCTCGTCTCGCCATGTGATCAGTTATTTGCGGGATTTAAGACATTTTACACTAAAGTTAAGCATCATAGTGTTGTGTAAATGCGTCTAGGTCAATTCCTGTGAAACATCTGCTTTAAAAGGACTATTTGCACCATTAGCAAGAAGGTGTAATCAGGATGGACCTACTGCAGAAGTATAGGTACACTGATTCACTTTTAGGTTTTCATCTGGCATATGAATAACAAAATATTCTGTGGTTGGGGGCGACTGTGGCTCAGTGATAGAGCAGCGTTGTCCTTCAATCAAAGGATTGGCAGTTCGATCCCCGGCCCCGCCAGTCCATGTCAATGTGTCCTTGGGTAAGACACTTAACCCCGGTTGTCTCCCGCAGGCTGTTCCTTCAGTCTATGAATGGGTATGAATGTTAGTTAGTCCTGATGGCAGGTGCATGGTAGCCCCTTGCATCAGTGAATGAATGGGTGTAACTGGGTGAATGATGTCATGTTGTGTGAAAGTGCTTTTAGTGGTCGGAAGGGTAGAAAAGCGCGATACAAGTGCAGTCCATTTACTTTCACATCAAAAAAGTAGACAGATTTACCAAGCCTCAACAAGTCTTAGTTTGTCCACAACTCAAAGAAATTCAGTTTACTGCCCCAGATGAGTAAATTAATTAGAAAATATTCACATAAAAGAAGACGGAATCACGAGAATTTTGCATTTTCTTTTCTTAAAAAATTACAAAATCAAAACACGAGAAATACTTTCTATACATTTTTACAGCTCAACAATAAAGATGAGTTAAATAATTATAATCTTCCATTGAAATAAGCCAGACCGGACACATTACTTCCTCAGCGACCGTAAAGGACACAACCAGGTCTTTGATCTTCTCCCTCTGTTATCTCCGGCTGTTGTCAGCTAACGTTCCTGTACAAGTCCTCCGAGCATAAACACAGATGACACGTAGATGCCCTTGCTCCGGGGCACGTCGGCAGTGTCGGGCGCTTGTTGATACCCGAGATCAAAAGAGGGGTAATTTTTCCTTCTCCCGCCCGGTGGCCTTTTCTAAGAGGAAAAGAAAGATGGTCCGATATTTTGGCACTCGGGCTCTGCTCTAATGACACGGCAGACGAACAGATAGCATTGATCAGAGTGACCCCTCTTTCCAAATCAATAGAGATGATCCCATCTAGATAACGTTACACACAATCAATAACGCTCTGTTTGTGTGTGTGTCTGTGTGTGTGTG
Organism: Ophiodon elongatus; assembly: GCA_016806645.1. Classification (NCBI taxonomy): domain Eukaryota; kingdom Metazoa; phylum Chordata; class Actinopteri; order Perciformes; family Hexagrammidae; genus Ophiodon; species Ophiodon elongatus. The sequence goes on along the minus strand of JACSYO010002062.1, from coordinate 5,334,980 downwards.
TGTGTGTGTGCGTGTGTGTGTGTGTCTGTGTGTGTGTATGTGTGTCTGCACTCGTTTCTGATGACCTGACCTGTGTCTCGGTGAGGCTACCTGTGTGTGTGTGTGTGTGTGTGTGTGTGTGTGACTTAATATAGTTTTGAGAGTGTGTTTGTCAGTGTGTATGCGTGCATGTGTAAGTGTGTGTGTTGAGGGGGCGGTTGAAGTGGGGCAGCTTAAGGTCAGCCAAGGTGAGGCGTAATGGGACTCTGAGCAGATCCAATCTGGGACCACTTGTGGCAAAATGAATTGGCCTCACACACAGGAAGTCTATCCCTGAGTGGTGTGTGTGTGTGTGTGAATGCACGCCCAGCTGTCTAAGTGTTTCTTAGAGTGTGTTTGTATATGTGTAAAGGCCATGCTTGCTGTGGAAAACTAATCTAATTTTGACAGGTTCGCACAGACAAAAGGCCACATTTATTAAAAAAATAAAAAAATAAATCACGACGCACCACATTGGCTTTGTAGCTGCGAGTGTGTAGCGGCTCGCCGGCTGAACTCATCGAATGTTTCACACACCAGCCGCCACTTTGAGACCGAAGTGTAAAATGTCACATGGTTGCGTTGCGTTGCGATGTGGGAGGGGGGGGGGGGGGAAGCGCGTCTCCATTTCCTGCCGTCTGGTTCGACGCCTCGTGGTCGACTCCGCGGATCAGATGCCGTCTTCATAACCTCAAACTCACTCAGCTGCCTTCAACCACAGGACTGTTGACCGTCATTGTCACTGATATTCCCAGCGTCCCTAAACCCAATGAACACGGTTTGCAGGTCAGACGATGTCTAGACATCAAGGTTAAAACGGAGCTAAATTTGGTTAAAAAAAGTGAGAGGATTTAGCCCAGGTGTCTCTTTGTCTTATGACCTGCAAATGTTAGTGAGATCGGTCCACAGTTGTGTCTTTAATCACCATGGGCCTCGTTGCAGAAGAGCGGGCAAACAGGTGAATAATAAGAATTGATGCATTTGCATGCAACAAGGAGTCTTTTCAGGTCAGTTTGACTTCTTGGTCCACCGTCCTCGGTTCTGTCACCGGAAAAAAAACAAACACATTCGTGCTTAATGAACAATTTAGAGTTTCCCTCTTCCCCTGACTTGGATGTATTTTGACTCTCCGGGGGCTCTAGTGTTTCGACAGAACTGCACACAGCAGAGCTCCCTGTTGTGTGAGGTGATATTATTATATTCAAACTAACCAGTTAATCCAGTGAAAATCTTTCGTTTTAGTAATTAATAGTGACCACATTTTTCTGACATTTTTCACTTTTCTCATATTTTTCACACTTTTTTTCTGACAGTTTTCACATATTTTTCTGACATTTTTTTGCAAATCTTCTGACATTTTTCGCACTTTTTTGTGACATTTTTCACACTTTTTTGTGAAATTTTTCACACTTTTTTTTAGACTATTTAACAGTTATTTTAAAAAAACTTGTTTGACATTTTTCAGACAATTATCTCTTTCATGATGTACTAACAGCTGTCGTCCGTTTGGATCCACAGCTGTTACAATACGAGCCCCCTTCTACTACCTTTTGTGTTTATGTTCAGTATCAGCAGGCTCCAGTATTAATGCATTTCAGCGAAAATCATCGTACACATAAATCCAGACTGCTGCAAACCCAGAGTTTATTATTCTGTGCCAAAGATATGATAATGCATTCATGGGTTCACAGTTGACAGAAATAGGCTCCAACAACAGGGCAGCATCTATCATACAATCTACAACACACACTGCACATCCCAGCGTGTGAGCAGTGTTGGCCTCGAGCCTTCTTGTATCGTAAACTACACCAGACGTTTGGTAAAATCGGTGATTGGATCATTTCTATGGCAGATGCAGGGTCAGTTTTCCATAACACATTACTGACACGCTCTTCTTACAGTGCAATACATATTCAGGCTGAATTCAGAAGTGGAATATGGTTCAAGTTTCATTGGACGTTTTGTTGCTTTTTTTTTTTTTTGCCACGACTCTTGGTTTCCTTTAAAATCCATATCAACTGTTATGAATCCAAGCGGACAACAGCAGCCGTTCTCCACGAGGAAGCGAGAGTAATATGGGCTGGATTAAATCCAAAGTGGCAGAAATGAGAAAAAGCAAACCCCAGCGCCGGGAGTCACAGCGGGTTGTGACCAGCAGCAGCGCTTCTGCCACTTTGGATTTAATCTAATAAACAAACTATCAAATCGTACTCGGACCAAAGTTCTGTGAATTTGCATTTGTTTAGTCTTTTTAACGACAGGATGCGTGTCTCGTTGTCGTGGTTACACTTTTCTTTTCAATGCAACGTTTGTCATCCCATCATGCCAGGATGCGTTGACTGTGAAGTCTGTGCAATCCCAGATCGGATCTCACTGACGTTGGGATCCCATCAGCCAGACCACATGGCGAGGTGGACTGACTCCCATTGAGTCCAGATCTCAGTGAGGTGTGGACGTCATGTGGACACAATCTGGATAATTTATCAAACATAGGTCTCCATCATCTTCCTCCCATATGGGAGTTCCTTACTGGAGCGAGAGCAAAGGGCTGTCTGAGGCCTGTTAAGTTACTGCTGATTCAAACTCAACATTTTCTGATTGTGCTCCTTCAAAATAAAAGCTTTTAAATAACGAGGGACTTTTAATCGGGAAGAATTCGTAGGATTTGAAATGTGATTATAACTGAATTAGCTGAGCTTTGTTAGCGGCTATTCTTCAATGAAACAAGTCTACTAATACTGCCGGGAAGAAGAGAAAGGAGCAAAAATAAAGGGGGGAAGCGGGGGGGCTTTTATTATGAAGAACTAATAAGGAATTAAATGTGTTTATCCACCGTTTTACAGCCGCTCCTTTGACCACGAAATATATCCGATCACTACCTGATCAGGCAGGTTGCATTGAAGCGTCAAGTGTGGACACAAGAGACAAAGTTGCATTGAAAAGACAAGTGTAACCCCGGGCCCTGTCAACTGAATTTGTATTGAATGTGGAGGTACATGTAGAGTTGAATTTTCAGTGTGGATCAGATGCAGTTTCAGTTTCAAAATATTACATTCAGTTTCAAGTTTATTGAATGCAATTGTTAAAGTTCAAATATAAAACAATTCAAATTCAGTTTGTAGTGAGTCATTTCTGCCGGTGGGCGAGCTGCAAACTTTTTAGCGTTTGATATTCCCAAAGGTACAGTGGAGTACTCGATGTGCCGACCCTCACTTCAAAACACCTCGTGGTCATCTCCCCCGATCACATGTCATGATGACACATCGTCAATACTTCCTCAGCCGTCTCCTTCATTCACCGCCCCGCAGCTGCAAACGTCACCCGTCACCGCTATTTCCGGCTTCCCTGGGTTTCAGGGTTTTATTCCTCACAGCACAGCCCCATGCAGCGCGGAATGTAAATAAACCGAGAAGCCACAGCCAGTACACACCCTCACACACACACACCCTCATACACACACACACACACACACAAACACACAGATACAGATACACACAGATTTGTATGCGGCGATGGGTTCGACCGTGTTTCTATTTCTGGCCCGGTTTCGACTTCTTTGTAAGTCTACCGCACCCCGCCGCCTTTGGAGCGTTTCTTGGTTGTAAAATAAAATGCTGCGGATACATGTACTTCTCCACAAAGATTTGTTAGCTCCCTCTATTACAAGATGTGCGTCTGTGTGTGTGCGTATGTGTGTGTGTGTGTGTGTGTGTGTGTGTGTGTGTGTGTGGAGAGAGGGAGACAGAGATAACATTGTTCTCCCAGAAATCTATCAGCGCCAACAGGATTGCTTCCTCCCCCCCTCCCCGCCTCGCTTTTTCTTGTGTTTCATTCCTGTTTCCATCTCCCCCGCCTCGTCTCTCTCTCTCTCTCTCTCTCTCTCTCTATCCACAGTCCCCCTCTCTCCCTTTCTCCCTTTTTTCTCTCTCCACCTCCAACTCCTCTCTTTCCATTACTCTCTCTTCTCCAGCTCTCCCCCAAACAGAGCACCAGTTGCACTTTATAACATCTAGTTTAGCAGCTGCACACCAAACAATGGATAGTCAGAGCTAACTTGTGTGTGTGTGTGTGTGTGTGCGCGCATCGGCATGTGTCGCAAAAGCTATCTTCTCTAAATGATACTCTGCCTCCTCTACCCCTGACAGAGAGAGAGATAGATATGAAGACGGCGGAGAAATGAGAGTAGAGAGGGAGGCAGAGAGGCGGGAGACAGATGGGAAGACGAAGGGAGAGAGGGAGAAAGGGAGAGAGGGAGAGAAGGAGGGAAAGTGAGACCACGGAGAAAGATACAGGAGAAATGAGTGATAGAGTGCGAGAGAATAAAAGGAGATGTATAGGTATTAGGTGAGAGGGGGAAAAAATTAGTTATGGCTGGTGCAGTCGGGAGACAAGAGGGATGGAGGTCGAGCGCAGCAAGGTTGTACTTTGCATTTGTCAGTTCAACTCGGTTATACTGTATGATTTCCTCATGCTGGGGGCAACTTTATGTAAAGTGTAACATATTATAGTAGAAGTATGTAGCCCGGGGGCTTTGATGTATGAGCAAATAAACTCAATGCGTTGGTGATGAAACACCTGCAGCACAAAGCTTCTATGTCAAAAAGGATGTTTAATACCATGAATTGATTAAAACCAACAACGTGTTAGCCCGTCTATCATTGCCGACTTCTCAGCAATGCGTTTTGCTTATTGTAACCTCACTTGGATGTTTGACCTTCACTGTGCACAATAAATGTGTGTGCAGAGTTTGACAATGAAAACAAAAAAAAGGCTAGAGGGTCTAAAATCTCAGGCATTATTTAGTTTGGAAGCCAATCGTGGTTCAGCCATAGACTGTACGTAACAAAAGTGGACGTAGTCGTTGTGATGTCAGACATTGGTTTGTGAACTACGTAATCTTTTATCCCAACCCGCCTTCCACAAAAACCAGCCCTTCTCTTCCTCTGATTGGCTTATACTCGTTGCCTTCTTCGCTGAGTTTGTGAAGTTTATTGCTTATGTGGATGTTTTGCCTTCTATAGAGCTCTTATATATAATTGAAATGTCCCGAATATGGGAGAATTTTTTTTTCTTTTAAAATGTTGCAATGCACGTCGCCGATATGAATGGAATAAAATATTGCATATCTGTTGAAGATTTAAATTCTGACGGTCATAATGTGAACGTTAGTGTGTATATGGCACACCCTTGGATTAGACAAACAACACACACAGATTGTTTCCACAACAGCAATTATTTTTGTTGGTCTTTGACAGTCAGGAAGTAGCATAGATACACTAATACATACATAATACACTCAACAACAAACTCAACCAGAGCTCTGGAGGTAGACGACCCTGCAAATCCCGCGAGAATGCCATTTTTTGTGTATTCTTGTACCAAAACAAACAAGAATGGAAACCAGCAGCTTGCACTGTTTACATGCAGTGCGCAGTGCAACTTGCGCTGAAAAGACCAGAAAAGCATTAAAAAAACAAACGCAGACTCTTTGGTGAGATCCTGGAGTGAGAGGCGCGGGCAACGTGGGAATTGGGAATTGGATGAATCAAGATTTTTCTTCTTTTGTTTATTTGCCAGTATGTCTCTCCTCTGGAGACACACGTGTGACGTCATTGGTCACAGAAGTCGTCTTTATGAGGCGCGATATGGAAACGTGAAACCTTCAGTTCACAAAAACTGATAAATAGACTTGATATTTGCATATTCATGTATTCATTTTTTTTAATGAGGTATACGGAGTCATGGCAATTTTGGTAATTTTAATTGGGTAATTTTTTTGTGAAAAAAACAAACAAACAAGGAATCTGAGGCACAATTATTTATTCCAAGTAGAGTGTCTTACATACATATCTGGAGGGGATTTAAAAGCAATAGTTCGACATGTTGGGAAATAAACTGGTTCTTCCCAAGATATAGATGAGAAGATCGATATACCACGCTCATGTCTGAAGCTGGACTCGGGAGTTGATAATCAAGCTGAACATAAAGCCTGGAGGCAGTCTGGTTTTGGTCTTTCATGGGATTTTTTGCTGATAAGAAAAGTACGGAATATCATCCACTTTATAATTACTGCATTTAACATGGTTGTAAAAGTGAAAGTTTTTCCAGATGTCTAGGAAATATATAACTGTGTAAAAAGTGCATATATATGTATTTGTGTGTGTCTGTATATATATATATATTTGGTGTAGCTTTTACAATTTTTATTTTATTTGCTGTTACCTGCTGTTTTTGTGAGTCTTTATATATTTATTTGTGTGTGTTTGTTGTTCCTCTCTTGATTTGCATGCCGAGGTAAGACAATTGGATGTATGTGTGTATGCATGTAACTATCGCTCAGCAAATGAGGGCAAGTGGGGCGAATACAGCTGACAGAGCTAACAGCTAACAGGGCTAACACAGCTGACAGAGCTAACAGCTAACAGGGCTAACACAGCTGACATAGCTAACAGCTAACAGGGCTAACACAGCTGACAGAGCTAACAGCTAACAGGGCTAACACAGCTGACAGAGCTAACAGCTAACAGGGATAACACAGCTGACAGAGCTAACAGCTAAGAGGGCTAACGCAGCTGACAGAGCTAACGCAGCTAATGGGGCTAATAGTGACAGTTTCTGTTCAGAGGAAGGGTTAAACAGTCGACTAGACGCGTTTCACAGTGAACTGCAGTTTAGCTTCATAGATAAAAATGAGAGCGTTGCGTGAGAGATGCTGGTGAAACATGCGGGTGATACGCTTACAGTCTTGACGGGGTGGGGCGGGAGGCAACAGTGGTTTTATTCATTCAATCAAACATATACAATACAGAAGAGGTCGGTGCGGACACACCTGTAACTCTACTGAGTGCACATTTGAAGTTTCAGTGGGTTCAGATTCACAACTGATTCCATTTTCATCATCATCAAAAGTATTTAAATAGTTCCCGTTTCTCTTTAATTTGACAACAGAACTGTGCATTGATTCTATTTAGAGAAACAGTGTTGATTGACAGGCCAGCCCAAATGTGTAAACGCAAATCTGCACCACATCGTCTGCACTTCATTTATTATTCACTGTGCAAATGCTTGAATATATGTCTTAAATTCTCCAACCCGAGCCAGCTCAGCTGACAGTGATTCATCGGATTTACTGCTTTTATTCTACTCTGAAACTCATTAACTAAATCTGTCTTTACAAAAAATAAAAAATAAATGTGTCTTGCCATTATGGGTTTAGGCTTTAAGTAATTATTTTGCAGGTATCTCTTGCAAGAAGTTAGTAAACCTTTCTAATTGCGGTATTGGATTGCTCATGCCTTGCTGCAAACCATTAACTAAATGTCTGAGGAGCCCGATATATGCTGTGAGGTAGTTAATTAGAATGGAGCAATGCCCGCGGTTAAGACACCCCATAATAAAGCTATAATGCTTGAGAGATCTCGACTGAACGACCCCTCTGACTGGAGGAGAGGCTTCCAGCTGCATTTCCTCGTCGGAGAAGCTGGACGTCAGTGGGCTTTTTAACAGTTTCATTCATCAGTTCACTTTTTCCGGTGGATTTTTTGTCACCGATTTTGTCACCTCCGTCTATCCTTCCTTCAGTCTCTCCCACTGGCTGTTCATTATTTACCCACCTGCGTTCACTCCTCCGTCCCTCCTCTGTTTTCCCCTCCACGCTCCTCCTTGGACTCTCCATCCATTCATCCCGATCCCCTTCTGTCTCTCTGTTTCTATCTCTTCCTCTCATTCCCTCTAGTTGCCTCTTAGAAAATTCCTTAGCGGCACTTTTCGGGGTTTTTTTGGGGGAGGAAAGACAGAGATTGATTGAGTGAATGGCAATAAAGAGACAAGAGGCGAGGGAGTAAGAGTGAGGGGGAGAGTGAAAAAGCAGGGAAGGAGGGAGGGAAAAAAAGAGGAGAAGTGAAAAATCTCTGAGCCATAATCTTCACTCAGCCTGGAGAAGCTCTGCCAAGCTGACCACACACACACACACACACACACATACACACACACACACACACACACACACACACACACACACACACACACACACATTCTGTGTGGGGTAAGTTTAAGACAGAGTGGAAATCAATGCAACCACTACCACTATGCATGATAATGAGAAACACTGTGCCTGTGTGTGTGTGTGTGTGTGTGTGTGTGTGAGGCAGCATGATAGTGGACGTGTGTGCAAAACGAGCATCTGTTTGTTTGCGTGTGTGTGTTGTGTGGATGCGATTGGATATCTGCAGAGTGTGTGTTTGTGCGTGTGGTCTAATCCGAACTAAGCCTGTGGATGTGTGTCCGACTGATACAGAGAGTCATATGCTGATTGGTGTATCTGCCCCGAGAATATGTGTGTGCGCGTGTGTCCGTGTGTGTGTCTGTGTACTGTACTCGCACACGTCTATATGTAAGTGTGTGTTTGGGTTACGGCCTCGCCGGAGGTAAACTCCCCGAACGCAATGAGGTAGAGTTCAGGTTCAACAAAAAGTCACTTTATTAAAAGTGCCAGGAAAGGGCAGGGGTAGTAAGTGAAACTAAGCCTCTTCCTGGTCACGCTGTCTTTGCTCCGGCAGTTCAGCGGGAGGAAATAGAAGCAGGTGGGTGGGGGTGAGGTTAAATTCAGGGTGGTGCCACTACAAGCCGTGCTAACCTGTCCAGAGCCAGCGCTTGAAGTGGAGATCCAAAATCATTATTCTTGGTCACGCTGCAGGTTCCAAGAAATCCATACAACCACGCAGGAATCCTGACATGTTGGGCAGTTCATCAGCAGCTTATTCCTCACATTAGAGCTTTAAGATGGGAGCGTGAAGTCTGGCCGCCATATGGTGGAACATTAAGGTGTCTGTGAGTGTGTGCAGGGCCATCTTTATTTCATCTCCATTGCCATTTAATTTACATGTCTTGTACGCAATGGTTACCTGCATGAACAACATATGTTTAAGGGGACATTATTATGTTTACCTATGGGCAGATCAATAAAAACAGAATAAGGAGTAGAATGGAAATTCCCATTCAGATAAATGGAGCAGGATGGTCAGAGCGACAGCTATGTTTTTTTGTACCAGTGCCAATGCCGTAATTTCCATATAACCTAAACCGGCTTTTGTCAAGTCAGAGACGTACTGAGGTGATGTTTTGCAGTCAGGACTAAAACTAGCAGTGGAGTAGTAACGTTACTTTCTGTTGGTTTGTGGACCGCTGTTATGAAGCATTGAGTTCAGCGATTTCGCCGTGGCCATCATGGATTACGGCCGTCGCCATGTTGTTTTTTTTGCGACCGATAAACGGTGGTGACCATATTTGGAATGTGGAGGAGTGACGCAGAGACGCCGTATACGGCCTGCCAATCACAGTAAGCCCCGCCCTAAAACATACCTTGCTTTATGGTCTGTTTGACTCTAACTGGACCATAATTTACTAAATGAACATCATACTGTATTGAAGAAGACTTGAAACTAGAGATTGAGACCATAAACTCATGTTTACAATGTTTACTGAGGGAATAAATGAAGAGATAAGTAGGGTCATTTTCTCATAGACTTCAACCGAAGGAGTCGCCCCCTTCTGGTCAGTAGAGAGAATGCAAGTTTTAAGACATACATCGGCTTCACTCGGCAGAACCGGGTGCTCCGATTTATTTGTCATGCAGTTGACTTCTCATAATTTACTCTTTATGAAAACTTAATTTCTTCATGTTCTTCACCACTGTTTTTGAAGAAGGAAATAATAGGAGTAACAGGCAAACCTGCTTTAAAAGTGAAATCGTTTTTTAAAATAGGGAAATTTGTTTGTTTGTGCTCTTCAGTAACTTAGTCCTAAAAAACAACATGAAGAATATTCGTGATAAGATCGTAGATTGTGATCCTGCCTGAAAAAAAACATGTGTTTTGTTATTTTTTTACCACATCCCCTAAAGAATTGGTGAATGCCACAAATTCATTTCTAATGAACACATTGGTATGTAGGAGCGGTTCTTGCACAAAGCACAGTATTAGTTAGAAAATGAGGCAAAACTATCATTTCATACTCGGTTGTGTGTTTATGTATCTCTATATATCTACTGCACAGTAAGTGTATGTGTGTGTGTATAATGTGTGAGAGTGTGTGTGTATGGCTGTATCAGTGTGTCTGTTTGCTTTTGCATGAGTGTGTGGATGTGGGGTTGTGTGAGTGTGATTAGTGAGAGTGTCTGTGTGTTAGTTGGAGGGCTGTTGTCTTGAAAGATCATCCATTTGTCTCCATCTGGCCCTCTGGCTGCAGATACATCCCTGCTACATCACACACACACGCACACGCACACACTCACTCACACACACACACACACACACACACTCACACGCACACACACACACACACACACACACGCACACACACGCACACACACTCCAATGGCGCATCCACTCGGCACCGGTGTTCCCACGGTGTGCCAAGGTCCTCACCCACCACACTTGAAATGGTTTTTTGAAGACAAAAGCACTGGCAGCATTTTATCAAGGCCGCCACTCAAATGCATTTTAATCTGCATCTTCAATCAATGCGGTTCTCTATGATTTCCAGGTTCTGTAGTCTGCAAGATAAAAGCCTTTAATATCGACTGCAAAGTGGAAGGTGGAGGGCGTACAGCGGAGCCCACCGGCTCATTTTCGGAGCAGCCAGGCCTCTTGTTTATTTAGAGATGGAAAGGTGATCCTCGGCCTCTCTACATTTAAAACACAACTCAATTGCCTCCCTTTTTTTTCCTCATGCATGATCAGTCTCACTCTAACATGAAATACCTGCCACACTAATCGTGAGAGATGAGTCGTGTGCTGAAACCTTCGTGTGGAAGGTTTTCTTCAGGACAACATACACTGTGTGTGTGTGTGTGTGTGTGTGTGTGTGTGTGTGTGTGTATGTGTGTGTGTTTGTGTGTGTGTGTGTGTGTGTGTGTGTGTGTGTGTTTTAATTCGAACAATGTTTATTCATAGGATTAGACTGTTTGGCTAGAATGTGGGTCGTGTTCACGAAACAGCATGGCAAACACTCTCGAAAGTGATGCAATATTAATGTCAATATGCCCGTCTCATTTTCATCTCGTTGTTGCAGATTTGGTGCGACTTCTTAAAGGGCCAGATTCATGAAAAGTCTACCGTTCGCTAGAGGAGAGCTCGCATGCAGGAGGGCATCAGGCGTTGCAGCCGGGCGCCGCCCAACAGGCTCAACTATATACGTCCACTCGACGCAGTGTGAACGAGAGTCAAGCGCCCGGTAACGGTTCCAGAAACAGAAGCACAGAGTTGGTTAATATGGCTCACTTCCAGGACCAGCTCGGGAGCCATTGTTTCAGTTTCAACAATGCCTATAAATAACAGAAAGAATCGCAGAAAAAATGATATTCTGTGCTCAGGAAACTGGCTGTGCAACAAAAAAAATAAATAAATCACTCGCTACGTCGGCTTGGCCTGAAACTGTCCAGTCGAGTATGTAAATAAAGCGATCGGCTTAACAAACACAAAGCTACAGCTTCATGAGATCGACACTAAATACCCCTTTAAAGACTCTGCAACACCAACCAATCGTATGACAAATGAACACATGACATAATAATACCTAATACTTCATAATAATATAACTTTAATAATCATCAGCTATTACAATCAAACTGTTAAAACCCTGTTGCACTGCTTTCCTAACCTTGGGGTCAGGATCAGAGATCCTCTATTGTGATAGAACCTTCTAGTTAGGTTTAGGCAACAAAACTACTTGGTTAGGTTTATGAAAAGATCGTTGTTTAGGTCACAATAACAAAATAACTCGACTTTTTGCAGTTACCGAAGTTTGCAAGTTACGTGACAAAACTCTTGACCTCTCTTTTCACTCGAGGATCGAACTGCTCCCCTCCCGGACGCACGTCCTCGTTCACGATCACGTGGATAAGATAAAAACATTATTTTTTTGTGGTACACCTTCAAATTACGGCGCATTCTTTTTCGTACCTTTTGCTACAAATGCTTGATGAGTTGGTTCTGTTAAGCGCTACGCACTGGAGGCATTGGATCTGGTCTGTGACAGCCACGGGTCACAGAGTGGTGCCGATGCCGCTGCGCCGCTGGTGCCGAAGGAGTGCATGCTGCAGGATCGGTAAATCCCACGTTCAGAGAGTCTTGCAGACTTCTGATTACCTTCCTGGGAGAAATGTTCTTTAAAACTTTGGCTGAAGTGGTGCTGGTAATTCCCGTCTCCAGTGCGGCAGCAGAGCACGGGTTCAGCCTTCAGAACAAAATTTAAAAAGCTATTTTAAAAGTTATCTGTCCGAGGCAAAGAAGCAAAAACTAATGACAACGGCCTCTGCAGAAATTTATCTCGATGCCCAGTTTAAGTCCACGTGGACCAGAGGGAAGGTTTGCTGGCTAAAGCGGGTCAATTGAGTTCAATTCCTATAGATGGTTTGTTCAAATTTTAATTATCTAATTTAGTAAAATTGCATTGTTCATATTTGCATGTTTAGGCTCAATGGCTGCAGTGTTTTTAGTGGCTGCCGGATGCAGGAAAACAACCCATTAATCTGCTTTGGCTGTGTTTACACAAAAAGTCTCTGATCATCTTCTTTCTCCACGCCTAGATGATCTATAGGCTTGTTCTGTATATTAATCATAAAAACACACAAACACACACAGTGAGTGCCAGCCCCGGCGCACAGTCCTCATCTCTGTAATTGTCCTAGTCAATAAGTCAAAATGTATTGACAAAAGATAAATGCAATCATTTCCAAAATTCACAAGGTTTTATTCAACAGAATAGGCTGCATCAGTCCAGATTTGTTGGTGTTTAGTCTTTCAGAAACAACATTTTAACTTCACTCAAAGGAAAGGCTCACCTGTATCAACAGACATTCAGAGCTTCATTGGAGAAACCTCAATTGAAGCTTTGAATGTAAAAAAAAAAAGGAAAAAAAGTGACATTCTGTTTGAATCCAGAATTTGCCAAATATTATGAAATACAGGATCATTTTACTTCTTCAGGCAGCTAAGGACAATTTATTTTTTCTCAACTAATCTGCCGGTTATTAAAACTGTGAAAAATGCCCATCAAAATTTTCCACAGTACAAATTCCTTGTTCCTTCCTCTAGAAAGTCCCGACATATTCAGTTTACTCACAAGCAAACAAAAAAACGGAATAATTCAAGGAATGTTTGGCATTTTTGCTTGAAAATGTAATTAAATTAATTTGTTTATTTATAATTTTCCATATATCAACTAATCAATAAATTAACTTCAATCCACTTTAATTCTTAATAGTGAGAAAAAAAACCTGTAGCAATATTTGACACTTTAATAACATGAATAATGTAATTTAACACAAGGAAAAAGATGTAATTAAGCAAAATGGGTGAAACATATTTTTTTAATGATTATTTTATATCAAGATCATTTTAGCTCACACGCTTCCATCTACATTTCTTTTGTGGGAGGGAAAGCTTGTGTAGTTAACCCACAAACTATACTGTCAACTTCAAAAAACCCTCTTTACTTCCTCCTTTATCTCTCTATTTTCCCTCCTCCATCCCGTCTCTTTCTCTCCATCTTTCTCTCTTGCTGTCTCTCTGAAGTCCAGTTGCCAGATCAGACGGGCTAATTAAAGCGGCACATAATGAGAGAGCAGAGGAGGAGGAGGAGGAGGAGAAGGAGGAGGAAGGGGAGGGTCAGATAGAGAGACGGAGAAGAAAGGAGTTATGATTTGGGGATGTCACATTCCTATCAAAGGAACTTGTTCTTCAGCCTAATTTCCTCTTGCACTGAACCAAGCTGTAAAACCTTCTTTTATTTTATCTTTTGTGTTTACTTATTTGCAATTGAATAATTCAAACTACCAAAACTATAAAACGGAGACATGTGGTCGCCGTTTCAATAAGAGCGTTCTGAAGAAGAGAAGCAGCTGATGCCTGTGGGGTGTTAATTAAGGCTAGTTTCAAAAGTTAAAGAAATGTAACATGCAGCCTAAGGACCTCCCCGGAGAGGACGACGTTTCAAACGCACAAATCCAGTCATTTTAAATTAGCTGTGAGAGAAAGGTGCCTGGCGGGGGGACACCTGTGCATTTCACTGTGATATATTTGAGATTCATTATTTAATAGTAGGTGTAACAGAAATGTGGTAGTAATTCCTTTCCGATCCACCTGAATATGAGCTGCATGTTAATTTAAGGTGTAAAAGGAAGCCCTGCTGTTAAGAACCAGCCTCTCATTTTGCATCTCTTTGTGGTTGTTTTGTGGCTCTTTTGTAGCCTTTTACGTCACTGTGTAGTCATCTTGTGTCTATATGTGGCTGTTTTGCATCATTTTGCAACCATCTTGTGTTTTTTTATTTTTTATTTTTCATCTTTTTATAGTTTGAAGATTTGCGTCTCTATTTAAACCGTTTCCCTATTCTTTGCAACCCTTTTGTGTGTCTTAATGGCCATTATGCGTTTCTTATTGGTTGTTTTGTGTCTTTGTGACGATTTAGCATCTATTTGTAGTGTAATTGCATCTCTTAGAGACCAGTTTGCGTCTCTTTGTAGTTGTTTTGCATGTCATTGTGACGATTTAGCATCTATTTGTAGTGTAATTGCATCTCTTAGAGACCAGTTTGCGTCTCTTTGTAGTTGTTTTGCATGTCATTGTGATCATTTTGTGTCTCTTTGTGGTCGATTGACATCTCTTTGTAGTCATTTTGTGTCTCTCTGTGACTATTTTGCATCTCTTTGTAGTTGTTTTGTGTCTCTATGTGGTCGATTTAAGTCTCTGAAGTGGTTTTGAGACTCATTGTGGCGTTTTTGTGTCTCTGACAATGTCTTGCATCTCATTGTAGACATCTTGTGTCTCTATGTAGTCATTTTTAAATCTCTTTGCACCTGTTTTGAGTCTCTTTGAAGTCATTTTGTGTATCTTTGTGGTCGCTTTACATCTCTTTGTGGACGTTTTTGCGCCTCGTCGGGAACATTTTGTGGCTGTTTTGCGTCTCTTCCAGTGACATCTTCAGTGGAGCTGTTCAGTAATCCTTCAATGGATGTGAACCACCAAGAGACCCTTTGCGGTCTCGGCTCAAGTGAGAAAAAAAGAATAGTCTTGGAGTGATTTTTGACTTGGCCTTGTCTCTGCTGTGTGGCTGATGATGAAATGACTTGAAAGATGAGAGACAAACGAAGAAAGACGGAGATATCGAGAGGCAAAGAGTAGAGACAGAAGGGGAACAAGACAGAGATAGGAGACACAAAGAAGGATGCAGAGACAATAAGGAGGAAGTTATTCCTGCATCATTACTTCAACACCCATTCTCCCTCTACTGTCTCATCTTCTCTTTTATTATTCGCGCTCCCTCTCATCTTTTCTTTCTATTATTCATCCTCTCTCTTCCTATCTCTATCATTAGTTTTTTATCTCTCAGTGTCTCTCGCTTTCTGTTGTTCAGACACTCAGACAAATGAGCCATGAAATATTCGCCATCAAGACACAGAGAGACTTTCTGTGTGTGTGTATTGTGTGTGTGTGTGTGTGCGTGCGTGCGTGCGTGCGTGCGCGCGTGCGTGCGTGCGTGCGTGCGTGCGGGCGGGCGGGTGGGTGGGTGTGTGTGTGTGTGTGTGCGTGCATGCGTGCGGGTGGGTGGGTGTGTGTGTGTGTGTGTGTGTGTGCACGCTCATTTTGACTTTGAAGTCTGTCGGGTCTACTAGCCGCTTTGGAAGGTAGCCCACCTGTGTTCGATGAGATTTTTGAGATCCAAAAAATGATTTGGCAGGAACAAAATCAAATTGGCTTCTATAAATTGTGAATTCACTGGCTGCTGCACAGCTGACCAGCCAAGGAAGAAGGATGTTTCATCGAGATCTCAGCCAGAAATCAGAAAAGAAAATTCACCAAATGAAAGCAGAACGCTGAAAAATGGCCACTAATGTTTGGCTGATGGTGAAGATGTAAGATTTTTAACATTTCTGCTGAGGTCTTCATCTGCTGATGTTCTAGATAATGATCGATCTTTACAAAAGAGGGGGGGGGGGACAAAGTCTGTCAAGGAAATACAGTAGTCGAAGTATATTCGACTGCTACGGGTATATGGTCAACCATAGTTACCAGCACGACAACGAATACATTTAATGAGGACATTTTTGAAACAAAAATAAAGTTCATAACCACATTACATATCTGCCTCATACCACGCTTGCATAAAAGCCCAATCACATGTGGTTAACGTTGTGAAACGATTAGTTAGGTTTGGGCAACAAAACTACTTGGTCAAGTTTAGAAAACAAGATAGTAAGACCTGTAAATTAACAACTGTAACGTAACAACGTAAGTACCCTCAAAAAATACCAACTGCACGGACTTTCTTACATAACAAGCGTAACGATGAAATTTAAAGTTACGAATAATAATGAAGTTTTGTTAAATAATGTTACGTCAAATAACGTTACATAAAATAACATTAAGTAACTCCCAAAACAGCTTTCAGCTTCCAATAACCTCACTTACTCTGACCAAATAAAAGTACATCGGTGGTTTGGGTTTCAGAAACTTACAGTAGCATCATTACTTTCCTGGCGTTGTGGTGGTTTATGCACAACAGACACAAAAATGAGTGTCATTAATATTGTGTAACCTTTTCTTGTGTGTGAATTCTACATGTTCTTCCCCAACCCGAGCATCCACAGAGTTCAGGTCCTCTAAAAAGGATCTCTAAATTGTCCATTAAGAATAGATATGTTTGTCAGAACAAAAAAAGGTGAAATGTGTAGTCACAAAGACCTGACCTGAGAAATAAGGAACTGTTTGCTGCCCACAAATGTGTCAACACAGTCATCCTACCTTGTATTGTATCATTTATCGCTTTGCATTGGGTTGTATGATGATTAAAGAAAGTTAACCTCCCAGTTAACACTGCTTTGTTGATGTGCTGGTCAAAAGCCAAGTTTTGAGCTTGACTTCTTTTGACTTGCTGTTTATCCAATTATTGGTTAGTGGAACATTGCTGTCCATTAACGGCTGCAATAGATTGTGCCAGAGATCTGTTGATGTTGCAGCAATTAACTGTTCCTGACATAGGTCAGTCAAAGTTCAAAATCACGTAATGTCCCATCGAGATAATTAGGTTAACTTGTTCTAATTAACCAGGCACAGAAAGGGCAAAACGCTGGACTGAACCAGAGGACGGCAGTACAATAAACATCGGAAACGTTGTCAGAAAACAGCCTGAAAAGTCTGCAAAGTTTGAATTGTCGTGGAGAAAGAAAAAAAAAAAGTTTGCAAAACCACCTTTAGCAAAGACGTATTTGTCTGTTAATCCTCAATTCTTGGATGTTCCAGCCTGGTGGCAAAGAGTTGGACTTTAACAGTAAACTCTAAATTCATCATCTCGTAAGCCGCTCTTTGGATGTGCTTTTGTCAAAGGTAGTCAGGAGCATCAGTTTAAATTTGTTTGCAGCACGGCCCCGTTCCAAATGTTACTCCTCCTCGCCCTCTGTCAAATATGCGTATAATTCTGCATTACGGATATTAATCCAGTTGCACTGCCATATGTTTGATCTCTCACGTCTTTAGGCTCCAGCCCACATTTACACTCACAACATCTTCCCTTGTGTTTGAGACTCTGCATCCAGCGTCTTCGTCTTCAAAGCCACGAGCCACCCGTCCTCACAGCGAGAGAAACACGACGCTTGTTCTTGACCCTTTTTTCGTGTAAAACTTTGTTCTGTTTTTGCATCTCTGATGTTGGACTTCAGCTCACTGGGACATATTATGCTGGATCCAAAAAAAGTCTTAGTTTCCATGAAAAAGTCGAAGAGCGGTAACATTCTCAGCAATGTTTTGCACAAATACAAATGTACTTCTGTTGCTAAAACAAAATATATACAGACATAAAGACTAAATTACATCCATTCACCGTGTTACATATTCGTAAACGGTTTGTGTATTCACTAGTTGTTATTACGCAGATGAAGCTGGCGTGAATGTTTTCTCACTCAGGGTCTGTTCGATGTGGCGAGAGCTCAGACCAAAGTATGTTTACTTTGCTCTATCTTTTGCCCGCAGAAAGCAGGCTGTTCCACCTGACTGACAAATAAAAAAAAATAAAAATAATGATTGCAATTTCAACAATACACAACAGCCGGTGAGAATAGAAAGAGGCAAGCAAATTAACACACATTTAATACACATTTAGCGCTGCTATGTGGTTATGATTATGCAATGCTAGCCACATAATCAGAACCGCAGCAAATAATATATATTCTTACACTGCCAGCCATCTACAAACACACCACGAGTGTGGTTCTGTTGGTTTGGATGTCGAAGGACACAGAGACGTCTCAGTTAAAACTGGGGGAAGTTTTGAAATGTCTGTGTTACATAAAATCATTGTTTCAACCACATTTCTAGAACCTGCTTCAAATTGAAATGGAGTTCATTGAAATGCTGTGGATTTATGTAACTTTTGACTCTTTTTAAGGCAACCTTTCAATCTGTGAGATCTTCCTCAGTGCTCTGCAGTTAAGCATTTTTAAGTGAAGTATCTTCGCCTGAATGTGCGCACACTTGGTCCCTCTTCTGGAGATTTATGCAACCGAGACGTCAAAAAACTCTTAAACCAAGTCTGACCCAGTTTTCACCTAGACGTCGTGTAAATCACGCTCGCTGGGTGGTTAATAACTTAGTTATTTGACGCTGATAAAATCTCTCTAGCTTCTATCTGTATTGGTTGTTTCTTTCAGCTTTCTTTGAGAACATTTTCAGGCCCCTGCTGTCACACACACACACACACACGCGCGCGCACACACACACACACACACACACACACACACACACACACACACACTCCTTCAGTGGCAGTGTCAGCAAAATAATGCAACAACAACAAAAGAAAGTCCAGAGAAAACATCACCGCAGCAGCGGTGGGCATCTGCAGTACAGATACATCCAGTCGGCTCAGGGCGCTCAGCCTTTTTAGTCCGAGGTATACTGCTGCTGCCTCTCTTTGTTGCAGTCCCTCGACGCACAACTAGGGCTCTACCGGCATGGTCTGACTCTGACAACGTTTTTTTTGAAATGTGAAGTGATCCAGGAGTCCCCCTGCGTGTACAAACTGGAGGGTTGTTTTGGCTAACTGTAATGCAGCAACTCCAAAAGCTGAGTAAGCCCGGAGAGCGACTCCCCGGAGGCAAAGACTAGAAAAAGCAGCCAAACTCTTTGTGTAGCTCCTTCATCACTTCTGCCCTTTCTTATTGATTTTCAACTATTATTAGTGTATTTTGTATTTCTAATGAAATCTGATATAATGAATGTCAAGTTCTTTTTGGGCCTTTTTGGTCATTAAGGTAATTGTGGATAAACGCAAGACCAGCAAGCCGGGTTGCCAGGTGTTAGATATTTAGTCTTAAAGGTTGGAATTATCAGTTTTATACTGTTTAGGTGTTTGTTTTCTTGATTACAACTTCACGTTATTATTTCTTTCCTGTCAAATCACAAATCTGCTTGCGTCATTTAAACAAACACAGCATCCCTTAGTTTTCCATCCACTTTCCAGTTACAGCTATTTAAGTCTGTCCATTCAGCTGAGAGGAAAAAGGGTCACTGTGTTCTCGACCTACATCTAATTTCCACTAAATGAACAAGAGACAATGCATTTGCCAAACTAACAGACCTTGCAGAGTACTCATCATATTGAAACTTCTTCTTTGCCTTCAAACCTCTCTTTCCTTTGGCTAAAGAGAGGTTTGAGTACAAACTAAACCATACAGCAGTAGGTTTGCTGGTCTGCTATAATGTGGAAGTCTGGATGTCTTCACAACAAATGAATACACTCTTCTTTCCCTGTAGAAGACCAAAACAGTCCACGAATATAATATAATACAATATAATATAATATAATAGTTCCTTCAATTAGAGTTGAGTGGTGCATTTGGTAAAATGGAGGCGTTGGGAAGGTCAATCACTTGTTTTCTTTTCCTTTCAATTAGAAGAAAGCATTTATTCTGATTGTATTGAGCATGTTGGCCACTAAACACACACACATAAACACACATACACACACACACATACACACACACACACACACACACACACACACACACACACACACACACACACACACACACACACAGTATATATATATATTATCATGTGTGCACACATACACAAACTCATTTAATTTATTTTCTTTTAATTTAAACCTTTATTGTCCCAGAAGGTTTTGTTCTAGATGGGATTTATGATAAAAAAAAACATGCAATAATAAAGGCAATTAAACAAAACAATAACACACACACAGAAAATTACTACAGAATGTAATATACGGAAGAAGAAGAAAAAAAGACTCCAGAACAATAGCTCCATATAGCCATAAGTTGATGGAAAATATTACATTCTTTCGCAGTTAAAAATAGTTTTTGTCCCTAAAATAAGCAATTATAGTGTAGGTAAAGTAATCCTACATTCATTTTCTGATAAATTTTGGCACACACCACTCGCCAAGACCGCAGCATTAGCTTTCCTCGCCAGTGACCTTTCTTGCTACATTTCAGCAAGCTTATGGATTTGATTGCAAAAGGCTGTTGAGCCAGGCTACAAAGAAAGAATGCTCAAAATGAAACGCTAACGACCTGTATTGTGTGATTGAATGAACACAACCCACAACAGACTAACGCCCCGTCTAGACACCAATGGGCTGTGAGGCGTCGTAAAAACACACTTCATTCAAACTCAAGAACTAGCAGCGATGTATGCAGGTAATCGGCTCGAAGTAGTCGTATTCGACATGTTATACAATCTCGCTAAATACAAAGTTAAACTCGACAAGCTGTCTACGCGCGTGAGTTGTTGCAGTGTGTGTGTGTGTGTGTGTGTACGGGTAGTTCCGTTAGCTGTTCGCCAAACACACAGCAAACTGTTTCCCCAACACTTTGGGCGCAGAGCAGCAGGAGGATGCACTCAACTGCGTTATCATAGCAGCCCTCCCAGCCGGTTAAGAGCAGTAAGTGAGTGACTCATTGAGTGAAATTATTAAACATGCAATAAGTAGTGTTTCGAGAACCGCAACCACTGGAGGTCCTTGAGCATGTAGCCGTAACGGGTTTGCTGCAGCAGAATGCGAGATTAGCCGTGTACAGACACAGAGGTGCACACTCACTCGCACACGACTGATCGCATGATCTCCTGGTGGAGATAGAAACATATGAAGAGTTTTTTTTCTCCCACTGGATCAAATGCCTTCAACAGATTGTTATTGACAGCAAACGGAGATATTTACAGTTCTACCCATCCACTTCTCTTTCCTTTTATCACAGCTGGTTTCAGAAAAAGGTTGTGACCTTGTCATTAGTTTATACAGCGACATGAGGATGCATCACACCACGGGGCCACAAAGTCATCAACACGAAGGCTGTGTCCATTTTCTCTCTTTTGTAAAAGATTGAAAATGACCTAACTTGACCCCCAAACTTGATAAAAAAAAAAACCTGTCTATCTACATACTGGCTGCGGTTAGTCATTAGTGTTAAGAAAGTATAAGCTTGGAGAAAGAACATAACCCTTAGGGAGACGGAGAAAAAGAGATCTGTCAGTAAGAAAGTCATTTACAGGAGCTGCTCGGCGAGCGTGAGAGGCTGAAGGAAAAAAAAAAAAAAGCCGCAGAGGAGCTTCTTCACACTTCAGACTTATCAAGCCATTTATAAGACATCCAAAATCAAATTAGTTACAGCCGACAGCTTTGTTTCAGCAAAAGAAATACATTCAAGATGCTGAGCTGAGCGAGACATCATAACATGTAGATTGTTTGATGCTTTGTTTCCCCCATCCGTTTTTTTATATTCTCATATCCCTTTTTATTCTTCAGTCTCAAGGAAAAGTCAGAATGAGACATCCGGTTCAGCTAATTGTGTGTTAATCAACAAGACACAACTCTGCAGCTTATTTCAGCCTCTTGTAGATCACTGTCTTGATCTCACAGATGAAAATGGGCTGCAGCAGCAGCCGCCTCCCGGTAAACAAAATCAGACAAGCCGAGTGTTCGTTAACTGGCTGCATCAAACGACAGAGAGACCCGACGTAAACAAGTGGCTGTTGAGGAGCAGAGGAACATCTACCCCGCTTAAAGAGACAGATGTTTGTGGTGCAGATTAAACCAGAGCTTAAAATAGAGAGAATATTGAACTTCGATGAAGTGGACAAAGCACCCGACTTCAATGGGTGATGAAATGTCAGGACTCTGTTTCTGGGAGAAAGTTCTTCTGCCCCCCTAGGAATCAAAACTTCAGCGTCAGTACAATTCTCATTTAATGAGATTTGTATTATTTGTAAGTGTCCCACAAACCACAACTGTTTAAACCGTTAGCTAAGTTGTTCTGCATACAAGTGTTGCTGTAGTTTTACAAGCTTACTATAAAAACATTTTTTTTTTCCCAGGACATTGAAGTGAAGACGAAACACATCATCGTCTAAAATGTATCCGTATTTTAAGTTTTTCAACACGTATCTGATCTGGCTTTGCGACAGTTGCTTCTCAGCAGCAGCTTTTCTCGACTAAAATCTGAGCTTGCGAGATGCCGTCTGGCTTTAGGGAGCTTTGTTTATCGCCTCACAACCAAACATGCGAGCGTTTCTTCCTGTGGGGTTTTTAAAAAATAAAATCATTCACACTATGGGTCAGGCAATTTCCCAAACTCTTTTTCACAAAACTCTCCCTCGGCTTAAGTAAAAAAAAAAAAAAAAAAATGAATGAGATTTTCACATGGCAACGAGACAACACATCCTCTGCTTTGTTGCCATGCAGTGCACCAAAAAGCTTCTAAACTGTAATGTGTTTTAATTTTACTTTACCGAGCAACATCCATGATGTTTAATGGACATCAAAACCCATCTTCAGCAGGCTAATGCAACCCAACGACATCTTTAATGACATAATGCAAACCAATGCCGTCTTTGATTAAATAATGCAAATGTAATGTTTCGTTCCGTAATAGAATAATGTAACATAAATTCGTTACTTAATGGAATTACGGCAGCTGCAGTAATCACTTGTCTGACGAGCTAATGCTGACTGAAGCAGGAGATCCCCGCGGTAATGGCCGAGGATGGCGGCTGTTCTGGGACCGCGAGGGATTGAACGAGGTTGTCTGCGTTTCCCCTCCGCTTTTGTCACCGTCTTTCCGTTTGTCTTCATCTGTCCTCTGTCACATTTTCAGTCTGACTCGCTCTGGGTTTTTTTCTATCTTTTTATCTCTATCTGTCCCTCCGTCTCTCTTCTAATGGATCTTCTTGAAATGTGACTTTTCTCTTTTATAAGAGACAAAAAGTTGAACATTTCCAACTTATGCAAGCTGTGACGCACACACGCACACACGCACACACACGCACGCACACACACGCACACACACGCACACATGCACACAGAGCGGCCAGATCTCCACTGAAGGTCGTGTCACAGATTGAATGTTCCCTACTTTTAAAGATAAATCAATCTTCCATTAATGGGAATGGTGTGTGTGTGCATGAGTGTGTGTGTGTGTGAGTGTAGAAGTGAAATCCTGCATAACTTCATCTGTGAATGTCTGTGTGGGATTAAGATACACTGCTGTATTAAATGTATTAAAAGCTATGGCTGTACGTGGGTACGCAGAAATGTGTGTGTGTGCGTGTGTTTTTGTTTGTATGTGTATTGATGTGTGTGTGTGCAAGTGTGTGTGTGTTCCCTCAGACACTCAGATTGCTGATCAATAGTTGTGATTGAAGGGCCCATTAGCCATCGGAAGCAATAGAGACAGCATCACTCCATATGACAAGCTATGGGAACACACACACACACACACACACACACACACACACACACACACACACACACACACACACACACACATACTCACAAACACACTCACTCCATACGACAGGTAACAAATTAAAAGCTTGAGAATGATGAATATGCATTCCCCATAAATACATTTTACAACCGATACCGGCTCTGACTGTAACTCACCACCCCCACATATACAATATGGTTTTATATACACACACACACACACACACACACACACACACACTTTTGTTTTCATTTACGACCAGTTTAAGATTCTGAAGTCATGGTTTAAATACACACAAGAGCAAAGGAAGTGAGGAATGGATTAAATAGATTATTCATCTGCTGCTAACGTTAACAGCTAACAGCTGGTCTCAGCCAGCATTCGTAGCAATACCTACAGGAAACAATGCGCCATGATTCGTAGATTTCCCACTCATTCATTTTGTACGTTATCCACATTATCATAAACGAGGAAGTATGAAGACCTCAAAATGTTGGATGGGTTCAACAAACAGCGATCTTTCAGGCAGGAGACCGCTGTTCGTTCTCCGTGTGAAACCCAGACGACAATCTTTTCCTAAAACCTTACTAATTTGTTTTCTGTTAAGATGACGGTTTACTTTGAAAATACCTAATGTAACGAGCAGAAATTGACACGTGTTGCTGGCTTTTGTAGGAAAACGCATGGAAAATGAGGAGTAACCGAGCAGCAACCTCCGGGTCTGAAAGTGAAGTGTCTTAAAACTTGCATTCTCTCTAATGGCCACCAGGAGGCGACTCCTCCGGTTGCAAAAACAAGTCTGATTGTATAGAAGTCTATAGAAAATGGCTCTACTTGTCACTTGATTTATTACTTCAGTAAACATTGTAAACATGAGTTTATGGTCTCAATCTCTAGTTTCAAGTCTTCTTCAATTCAGCCTGATGTTCATTTAGTAAATTATGGTCCATTTAGAGTAAAATAGACCAGAAAGTGAAGTATGCTTTAGGGCGGGGCTACCTTTTGATTGACAGTGAGCCGTATACGCCGTCTCTACGTCAGTCATCTGCCATATGGTCACTTCTGTTCACTGGTTGCAAAAAAGCCAAGATGAAGACGGCCAAAACGCCGAACTCGAGGCTTCAAAATGGCAGTCCACAAACCAAATGGGTGACGTCACGATGACTACGTCCACTTCTTATATACAGTTTATGGCAGTAACTTTTCATAAGATATGATACAAATGGTTGTATGAGGATACGTTGCCAGGTTACAATAAAAAAAAAAAAGAAAGCCTGGTTCACAACAAGCACATTGTCCACTGTGTAGTGTTTCCTCACTGTCTGAGGGTGCACAATTGAAAATCCTGATTATTCGGATCAATATTGAGATCATGAATATTTATCATGATTATTCATTGATTTTAGGGGCAAAATATGGAGGGCATGTTGAGTGAACAGTCAGCAGAGTTGTCGTGTTTTTGTTTAAGGAAGAATAAAATACAGACATGACAGGACTTTTCTCTTACATTCAATAAAGTCATGAAAATAATCATTATTTTCTTGTGGGCAGCAGGTGAGAGCCAGGTGAAGTCTGCAACTTAAATCCTCTGAGTTAAACGGTTTAAGTTTTATAAAAGAATATAAAAGAAAATTGGATGATTGGCCAAGCAACTTCTCTGTAGTTTCACCTCTTTG
Source organism: Ophiodon elongatus (assembly GCA_016806645.1). Lineage (NCBI taxonomy): Eukaryota > Metazoa > Chordata > Actinopteri > Perciformes > Hexagrammidae > Ophiodon > Ophiodon elongatus. Next base: position 5,309,504 of record JACSYO010002062.1, on the reverse strand, counting down.
TTTTTTTTCTTTTATACTTGGATTCTGCTCAACTTGTGATTTCACACCTTTTAGTAGCAGGCAAACAAAAACCTTTGCCTGCTTAAGGACATACGATCTGGGATAAAAACAAATCTGCTTCTTTTAAAAAAAAAAAAAATTCAGGTTGAAAATGAGGAGCCATAGATCTTGTTAATGGTACAATGACTCTCAAGATCACCACAAAGACGCTCAATACAAGGAGTGAGATTTCCTATTTAACGTCTCCCTCTTCCTTTCTATTATTTCCTTCTCTCTTTCTCTGTGTGTGTGTGTGTGTAGGAGGAAGGGGACTCCAGTTTCTACTGCGAGCTTTGCGATAAGCAGTACGTGAGACACCAACAGTACGACAACCACATCAACTCCTACGACCACCACCACAGGCAGGTGAGTCACGCCGCCTTAACAAGGCACCCAGAGGTCTGCTTTATCCCCGCCACACAGCACCTTAAACCCTCCTGACCAAGGTCACGGATTCATTACTTCCCAGGGCCTCGACGAGCACTCTGCTCTGGTTCCTGTTACACACACACTGCGGTCGACGAAATCACACAAACACGTAGCGGTATCAGCTCCTATGACCGGTTTGGCTGCAAACTTCTCCTGATTGATTTTATGTCGCGTAAAGCTTTTAGATTCAGTGCGACTTGATTTCATTAATGTCGATACATCGGCTGAGAAAATAAAGATGCTCCTTGTAACCGCGGAACTTGCTTGAGAATCATCATGTTTTTTTTGTTTGTTTTCGTCAGTATCAAAGTAATCCAGTGATAGTTGTCTGTAAATTTATGGGTTTCTTATCAACTGGAACTGTTAATAACTAATTAGGCAAGCTTTAAATGGTGCAAAAATGTAAACAAATATAGGGCTCAAGTTGTAGCCCAAAGCCAACTAACTGAATCCATATCAATGTTACACTTCCTGTTTACATTCTCAAAACTTAAGCTATTATTGTCTGACAAATACAAGACAAATAATTATACAACATGGTAACTATCCGTTTAACGTTTTTGGGTATATTGTTATATCAATGTTGCAAATCAATGAGCAGAACCTCTTCATGGTAATATTCCTGCATCAATGTGATGAAGAATTGTGAGTTTCCAGCTAATTTATGAGCAAAAAACAAACAAAAACAAAACAACAGTTATTCCTGTTTTGGTGTTATCCATTAACCGTTTCTGATTCGATTGTAAAGAGATTTTTTTATCATCAATACAGTAAAAGAGGTTTATAGAAGCAATCTGTTTTTATGAATGTCTCTTGTAAAAATAAAAGGTTCGGTAGCACTTTACATTACAGCTCGCTAATAAAAAGGTAAAATTGGGTAATAATATATATTTACGGTAATAGGTAGTCTAGTATTTTGCAGCCCTGATTCAAGGTATTTACACATAAACAAGTGCTTCCAAGTCACAGCATTAAACAAATCACGTGTTCTGAATTACCTCGAAACAAAACAGCATGTTTAGGAACATGAGAGAGGATGAATTTCCGCATTATAACATGGTAATTACCAGTTTTGACTTCCAAGAATTTTCATGTGATTTTGAAGCTACGCTGATAGTCGCCTTTAATATGTGAAAACATCAATCTAGATTAACTCAACACTGTCCGGTTATTACTCCATTAACATCACCGTATTACCATTTGTTGACCCAACTATTGCACTGATACAACTATTATATTGTTAGCAGGTTACCATGGCGTCCCCAAAATATTGCTATACTATTACTAAATTGTTTTTTATCGTTGCTATCTTAAAATGCGTTGCGTTTGGCCCCTTGTTACCCTGTTAAATACAATTCAGTCTGATAGGATATACCCATTGTTAATACCAAGCTATAACCTGCTTATTTCTTTGGCAGTTACATTGTAATTATTACCTCTTGTCAGACTATTACCCCACTATTAGAGTGTTATTACTGAGCTGTAATGTTAAAGTGCTACCAAAGATTATTCTAAACATTTCTCTCTCTCATTCTTTGTGCTTGAGGGAACTCTTCCAGAACGTGTAGCTTTAATTGAATCCTAAAATAAGTAAATCTATTAAACTAATTAATCTCTTCAGTTAAACCACTTCCATTAATACAAAACATATTAATGATTGTTATCTAGGGCATCGTCAAGGTTAAAATCAATAGTAAATGGTTGCAGATTACATTATAACACACATGTTATCAATAATGCACCATGCTTACTTAGAAAGTAGAGGGACTTGTCATGATTTTGGAATATTTCTACTCTCATCATTTGTCTGTTTTCAGTGTAAAGTGAGAACAGTTTCTTTCTCCTTAGTGGGATGTGGAGGAAGGAGACTCTGAGAACTTGCAGCTGTTTGGCTATTTACAAAATTATAGGTGCTGGGAGGAATGTTTTTGCTGCAATTACCATTTGTTCACTTGCAAGCGATGAAAGAGGCATAAGATTTTTCACAGTTAGCTGCGTGTCAGAGTTATTAGGTTTACTTGAGGATGCAGAGCATTTAGGGCATATTGTTCGAGACTGCAACACTTGCAGGAAATGGATTTTCTAGCAGTAATATTCTCCAGCCTGCACGCACACACACACACACACACACACACACACACACACAGACACACACACACACACACACACACACACACACACACACACACACACACACACACACAGACACACACACACACACACACACACACACACACAGACACACACAGACAGACTAAGCTGCCCGTCTTTCGGTCCACGGTCAGTCACGGTCTTCTTTTGGAAATGAAGTGGTTTGCAGAGAAACTACGTCACAGGCACTTGATGTGCTGCTGTGACGGATGCAGACTGAGAAAAAGAAGAAAAAAAACGGTCGGATCATCCTCCATTATTATAAAGAAGATGTTTATAACCACATCTGATGAACTGTGTAGGAACTGTGGCCTTTTTTTAATCCAAAGTCATTGTTCATTCCAAATTCAAGTCTCACCATCCTAAAACTAAAAAGGACTGTTCCATGTAGGAGCCGCTTTTTTAAGGCATCTCATCTGATTCATGTTGTTTTTTTTAGACTATTTTGCAAGTAACTAAAGAGTGCAGCCAAACGTATTTCCCTGTTTAGAGGGAATAAAGCCCAACAAGGTAACAAAGCACCACACCAAATCACATTATTACACCTTAATGTCCAAATATTTATCAGTTACTTTTTCGAAAATCAACACGCACCGCTCTTCACATCGACATTGATGAGCTCCAACCGACGACATGACAAAAATTAAATAAATACGTCACTTTAAAGCTGGTTTGTGTGTTTCTCTCAATATTTCCTTCCTCCAACACAGCGGTGAAGAACAGCGGGAGTAAATGCCAGGAGTGAATTTTCATTACAACTAAATTATGCCAAATTAATCACAGCACACAAGGTCAAAGTCACCATATGACCGGTTGGTGAAAAACAATGCAGCATTTAAAAGGCTATTTGTTTTAAACAGAGTATGGCCCAGCGCTCACTCCACTTTAATAACGTATCCTCATACGAAGGTTCGTATATATATATATATATATTACGAAAAAGTTACTCCTCATTTTTCATACGTTTTCCTGTGAAAGTCCAGCAACTCGTGTCAACTTTTGAATTTCAAGCAATTATTTTCCCATGTTTATAATCTTTTCCTTTGAGCTCTATCAATGAATCGTTGATCATCTTTCTGACGTTCAATTATAATGATTAAGATGACGGTTTGATTGTGATAAATGAGCGGCATTGGTGATATGAATAGCCACAGCCGTACGTCACGGTTACGCGTATAATGACAACCGTTGGTTCCTTTCATTGATGGGTCTGATGAGCGGTGGAGCAGGCGCAGGTATCAATATGCTAATAATATAAACAGATCATTAAAGGTGTTTCGACATCTATTTGTGGCTAACTGCGGGGGTGTCGATGAGGCTCGGTCATGTGCGCACACTTCCACGATGATTGAGAGAAAGATTTACAAAAACTGCTTCATAGTACTGACATATCATCAGACTGAAAATAAAAATACATGATTTCAGGGAAAATCTGTTTCTTTTCAGCTGAATAATGATCAGCAATTAGACACCACACAAGACTTCCACAATAAATCATAGTTAATTATTAAGTTCAGCACACAATGATGTAATAATCTTAAAATTCTCACATGACACTTGGAAATTCATTTCTTTTTGGCACAATCAAGTACTGAAACTTTTAAGTAGAGACAGTTAGATAAATAGTCTTGTGTACTTATTCATTAAAATCAATCATTAATGTCAATTTTAGATTATTGTTCTTGTCTGATTGCTTGTGTTTAAACAAAATGTAACAATTGAAATTCAAATTGAACATCAAAGTTCTGTTCGATGAAAAACAAATTCTGTAGAAAAATGCTTATATTCTTCAAAGTGAGGTATTGCTGTGGTATCAGTACACAGGTAGTAAGTAACTCGTTATTATATCAGTGTTAGTTTAGCAAAAAACAATTACCAGCAAAACGTTTCACTGGCGTTTTCAAATCAGGTAGTTTAGGGTTTTTAAGATATTCTCCTCTTCACTTTTTTTCATGCAACATAAAATTTCTTATTTGTAATTACAAAGTTTATATTACACGTCCTTTAAACCAAAAATCTACATGTTTTACACTTAAAGACGTCTTGTTGTTGTTGCTTTGACTAAACCACAGGCGTTGATTTAACTCTGTGGTTATCTTTCACGGTTTGTGTTGCTTCTGCATTGGATTCCAGTCTATTATTAAAATTGTCTTGTCATTTCCCCTGTCCACCCCTCACACTGTATGTACACCTTCTAAGAAATGCTGAAGCTACACTGCAAGCTTTAAAAAATGAAAAAAAAATGCTTCATGTGTCTTCCCGCCTGTCTCTTTGTCCCTCTGTCTGTCTCTGTGTTTTATCTCTCCGTCTATTTTGGTCTGTTTATCTATTTGTCGGTTTCTCAGCTCGCCTCACTGTCTGTCTTTCTGTTGTCATCTGTCTGTCTGTGATATGAACCCACCGGTATATTATTATTATTATTATATGTGAGACACACACACGCACACGCACACGCACACCAACACACACACACACACACACACACACACACACACACACACACACAGTATCAGTATCTCCGGCTTGCAGACAGCTTGCAGACAGAGCTCAGTAAGTGAATTAAGCTGGTCTGGACTGTACTAAAGCTGACACTGGCTGACTTAGTAAGCACATGTACACAAAACTGACACACACACACACACACACACACACTGTTATACTTTCACCCAGAACAGATAAAGAATTGCACGGACAGACAAACTCACACACAGAAACTAAATGCTGCATGATCAACGTGTTTTTGACAGTTTCACTTCTTAATCCTTCCTGTTGAAGAAATTAAAAGTACCACCACTGTTTCTATTACCACCACCACTACTAATGCTAATAATGTTATATATCCGTGTGCTTGTCCTCCAGCGCCTCAAGGAGCTGAAACAGAGGGAGTTTTACAGAGCGCTGGCCTGCAGGAGGCAGAGGAGACGCAGGGAGGAGAAGAGGGAGGAGAGAGCGCTGAGGAGGCTCCGCAAGCATGAGGAGAGGAGGACGGGAGAGTGGTGAGTGACGTGCACCTCTACACGACCATCAGGACCACATCTTGCTTCAAAATAAATCAAAATGCAGGTTATCAAGAATAATGTTGAATATGAGGACAAATAATTCTAAATAGATTTTCTTTCCTGAAAATTTGATATATTAACAATTTAAGGTTTCAAGCTGCACTAATGTATTTTTATATCAACATTTAGTGTAGTTAGTGCTTTAGCATCTTGTTATTCTTTTTTTTTTTTTTTTTCTTGTTCAGTTTTATGGCCCTTAACTTCCATGGTTTATTATTATCACTCTCATTAACCCTGTTTCCAGCAGCAGCAACCAGTTGTTTTCAGCATTTAAACATGTTGCCAAACTCTGCAACAAATAACTAACCAGCACAGTTAGGAACCGGCTAGTTAAGTTAGTGGAGTCAGGTATTTTACTCAGGAGCCGGTTGAGACCAAAGACAGAGCTAAAAGTACAAGTCAATATTAACTTACATTCACCGGGTTGCCAGGGACACGACTCCAACTTCCGATAGGTTAAGGACGTAAGTCCACTCCAAAACAACCAAAAGGACGTGTCATTACAGTCATCATCACGATAAATTACTTTCTTGTACCACGACTAAGTGTTGCTGGAGTTTTGACCTTTTCAGACTTCTCCACGCATGAGAGTAGGGGCGGTCGTGCCAGAGATCTCTTTTCCTCAGCAGACATTTTGACTTGTGTTGTGAAAATAAGCCGACGTTAACAACACCGAGGGTGTTATATTATATAGGATCTTCCAATCCCTTGAATGCACCTTCGAGGAGACGAGGAGCTTCAGGAGGAGCTTAGAGCAAAAAAAGACAAACACAGGTGTGTCCTACGCGAAAGTCTTTTACGTGCAAATGCTTCACTTCCACATCTGGCACACGGTTTGAAGCGACTTATGTCGGTTAAGATAGACCCTATGGAACCAAGGATTTCTAATTTGACAGCTTAAGCTGTGAGGGAAGCGCGGAGCCACGTTAGCATAATGAAAAGCACCCCCAGGGCCCTGAAACTCAGGTTTAAAAGTCAAATGAAATATGGCCGAATTCCATTAGCTGCTTGTGTTCTTCCCCACCATGACGTGTCAAGAGGCCTATTGATTTTCCAAAGCATAACATACTTTATAAAGTCGGCACATGATAATCTATTACTTCTGTGTTTATCTTTGTCAAAGTTACTTTCCAGCTGTATGTTAATGTTGCTGAAAAAATCAATTCTCTGTGTGTTCACGGGACTTTTTCAAGAAAGGCTGCCAAACTCCAAAGTCCTCACGTGCTGTGAAATACAAACCTGGAAGGCAAATGATAAACAAACACAGAGGTTTGGAAACCGACGAGTTTTGGCTGCTTCTTGCTGGAAACGCGATGTGACGAGAGTTCATCTGGCCAACTACCAAACAGAGAATTTGGTTTTCTCAAAATACAAAAACGAGAGCACAGGAATGCAAAATTTGAAACTCGGAGCTGCGAGGCTCAACCTGAAGCTGCCCACGCAGCCCCCCCCCCCTCCCCACAGAAAAAACATAGGCCTCCGCCAGAAAATAGTCCCTGCAGACAGGATCAAAAACATCCAGGACTTTTAAATCTGACGCATGAAAGAACTTTAATGTACTTGTTGACCGTTGAGCCAAATGTCGGCCTACATGTATTTAAAAGCGTCTGACTGACATGTTTTGTCTCACAGTGATGCACATGAGTAAAAATAAATCACAGGGGAAGAAGAAGAGATCCCTAACTAGCTCCCTGGTTACAACCGGCGTTGGCACGGCAACCGCTAAACTGCATCTTGCTCCGCCTGATGGGGGATAATCAGCGTTAGTGTTTCTGACCAATCACGCCGTGCGGCCCGAAACCCCCCACTCGCTGCACGGAGAGTTGTGTGTCAGTATCGGCTGTCACTGGCGTTTTCAGATGTGCAACAATGCAATTTGGCTGCTGGCACAAAGGGGGGTGGGGGGGGAGGGGGGGAGAGAGAGACAGAGAGAGAGAGAGAGAGAGAGAGGGATAGAGAGAGAGGGAGACAGAGAGAGAGAAAGAGAGAGAGAGAGAAAGAGAGAGAGAGGGAAAGAGAGAGAGACAGAGAGAGAGAGAGGGAAAGAGAGACAGAGAGAGAGAGAGAGAGAGAGAGAGAGAGAGAGAGAGAGAGAGAGAGAGAGGAAAAGCATGGCCAAATTGATTTTCAGCTGGATTTCAGCTCTACTCTTCCCATCGCCCTCCTTACCGCTTGTTTCCTTGTTTCCTCTTGTTGCCTTCCTTTCCTCTACTCTCCTCTTCATTTATTCCCTCTTGGCGTCTCCTATCCTCTTTTCCTTTCATCTCATTGACTTTTCTCTCCTCTTCCCTTCCCTTCCCTCCTTTCATCCTCTCCTCTTTATTCTATCCTTTTCTTCCCTCCTCCCGTTCATCCTCTCATCTCCTCCTCGTCTCTCCTCCTTCTTTCTATTCATTATTTTATGCTTTCCTCCTCCTTGAACCTCTCCTCTGTTTGTCCTCTTTCCTTCCTTTTGTCGTCTCCTCTTCCCATGCTTTCATCTGTTACTCTCCTTTCCTTTCATCCTTTCCTCCTGTATTCTCCTTTTCATTTGTTTCCTTTCCTCCTCTCCTCTCCTCTCCCCTTTCATCCTCACCTTTGTCCTCTGCTCTTTATTTCTTTCCTTTCCTGCCTTTTTCATTTGTCACTGTTTGTCCTCTCATCTCCTTTCCACTCATCCTTTTCTCGTATCTTCCTTTCCCCTACTCTAAATCTCCTAATCATTTGTCTTCTAATTCCTCCTTTCCTCTTGTCCTTTTTATTTTTTCATTTTCTTTTCTTTCCTCTCCTTTTCTCTTTCCTCCTTTTCTCTCCTTTTTATTCCTTTCCTTCCCTCCTCCCTTTTTCCTTCCTTTTCACCCTCTCCTCTGCTCCTTCATTCCTTTCAACTATCTTTTTCTCTCCTCTCATTCTCTTCTTTCCTCTCCTTTTCATTCGTTTCCTCTCCACTTTATTCATTTACTCGTAATCCTCTCCTTCCCTTTCCTTTTATCGTTTCCTCTCATTTCTTTCCTCCTCTAATTTCTTTTTCATTAATTTTCTTTTCTCTTTCCTCATCCCCTCTCCTCTTTGTTCCTTTCCTTCACTCTTCCCTTTTTCATTTGTTCCCTTTCATCCTCCTCTTCTCCGTTATTCCTTCACTCACCCTTTAATCCTCTCTTCTCCTCACTCTCCTCATAACGCCTCGTTTCCTCAACATACTTTCCGTCCTTCTATTTGTTTCCTTTCATCTTCACTTTCCTCTTTTCCTTTTCATTAATTTCCTTTTCTCTTTCATCCTCACCTCTCCTCTTTATTCCTCTCTCCTCAACATCCTTTTCCTTTCCTTTCCATTTGTCTCCTTTCATCCCTTCTTCCCTCTCGTCCTCCTCTCCCCTTTTCTTTCATCCTCTCTTTATCTTTTCATTTCTTTGCTTTTAACCTCTCGTCTCCTCTCATCCTTTCCTCTTGTCCTGTCCTCAGTGCTCCAGGTTCTGGTCCCATGTTCCGGTCCACCACAGTGGCGGTCGAACCAGCAAACCAGACCAGACAGGAATTTGTGCAAAACTGGGGCGACATCCGTACAAGCGGCGCCTCACTGGGAACAAGTAAGAACTCTTATTGGCATAAAAGGCATGCACTCGACTGCTTGAATAGTTTATGAGTGTGTGTTTGGTTTTGGTGATGGAGACATCACTCTTGATATTGAGGAATTAAACAGAGTGTGATCTGCTGCAGTAACGCTGAAATATCTTTATCGACAGCAGACTTTAGAAAGGAAATGAACGGCTCGGAAATCTATGCATAAGATGTAAAATGCACACAGATGAGATGTTTTGGTTGAGGAGAAGAAGTGGAGAACAACATAACAAGTGGAGCGATTCATGAGAAATCGCTCCAGGGGCTTTGACACTTGGGAACTTTGTCAAAAGAAATGCTTGCCGTTGACCAATTGCAAAAGGACTTGACAGTACTGACCTTTAAGTGGATATTGAGTTAGAGAATAAAGGAAGCCATCGAATTAGTTGAGTCACACAACCCCAAATTATATAACACCAGCTCTGCTGGAGTGTGAACTGCCGCACAAAAGAGATGCAGCATGGTTTGCAGTCAGTCATAAGACACGATCTGGTGGCAACCACTTATTCTGAAGAGTGGAGCGAACGCAGAAGTGTCCTGAATTTGCATTCTCTCTAATGGCCATCAGGGGGCGGCTATTTTAGCTTCCATAAAAAAGAATTCACAGGAGACAGAATTCTTCCTCCTCTCTCTCGATTGGTTGATTAGTTTTCTCTGATCAAAGATCAGACGATTCAGTGTGATGCGTCACTCCCTCGCATTTGTCTTTTTTTTTTTTTTTTAAACATGGTAAACATGAGTTTATGGTCTCAATCTATAGTTTCAAGTCTTCTTCAATACAGCATGATGTTCATTTAGTAAATTATAGTCCATTTAGAGTCAAATAGACCATAAAGCGGAGTATGCTTTAGGGCGGGGCTTCTTTGTGATTGATATGTCTTAAAACTGCACCCAAGTACAACTATCTTAAACTAATGCTGTCAGTATTTTGAGCTCCCCATTCCTCAATGGTGGTGAAGTTATTAGAAAACACCCCTCAGTGTAGCACAAATCAATTCAACAGCACCTCAAACTACAGCCTTCAAAATGACCATGAAGTTGAATAAACAGCACCTCTCTAAAACACTTAAAAGAAACTGAACATGAAGAATGAGATTGGAGCAATATTTTCCAGTCAAACGTGTCATTCAGTCTGAATTTGTTCTGATTCAGGAGGTGATATCATCTCCCCGCAGTCCATCTCGAGTGGATTTTAGAGTGCAAGATTCATTTTTTTGTAATAAAGAAAGCATGAACATGAAATTTGGTAGCAACATTCCTGTGGCTTCGAAGAAACAATCAATTGTCACCCAGTCTTTTCAGAAAACACAACGGTTGCATATTCAGTAAAGTTTTCTTTTCTCATTTTAAAGTTGAAACCGATGGAAAAGTTCGACAACTGCATTTAAAGTCGACCCTCTCCGAGTGCTAAATGTGAAAATACATTTAGTATCGGAGGAGTAATAATTCATTCGGCGGCTTCCCTTCTAAAATGTCTCGAATGTTTAACAAAAGAGGTTTTTGGGTGTGAGTGGAAGGCACATTATGGATTACTTTTAAAGCTATGAGTCATCTTAAAACCTTCATTCAAGAAATTATTTTCCTGAATCATCTGCCACACTGACGTATGTATAGATGAATGTCTGGCAGCATGTTGTGCATCAAAGTGGGTATAAACAAATGGAAATTACATGTTGGAATAAAACCCTTAATCTTATCCCTTCACTCCCATTTGTAAGTGAGCCACACATTCATCTGTGTGCTTATGTTTTTCTTTAAGTCCATCCTACACCCATTTATCCCATTCCAATGTTTTAAAGCAACAAAAGAGTACCGCTGAGGAGCCAGAATGCTGAATACATGCATAAGGAGCTTACTGTATGGGAAGGCTTCATAATGAATGCTATTCTTCACATGTATCCCTTCCTACTCCTTTCTTTAGAGTCAGGTTAGGTAGATAATCCCGTTATGTTTTGCATGTAAATGTAACCAGTGTCAGCCGCTCTAATCCTTTCCGCTCTCCCCTCCATCTGTAGGGCCTCAAACCCCGCTGATCCAGCCTTTCCTTCCCCTCGACCCGGCACTGGAAACCCGGCTCCTGGGCGACACACAGTGGGCGTTCGACCCGATGGACACCAATAGCACGACGACTCCTGCTGCTGAACCCTTCATCCTCAACAAGACTCAAATGGACTACAACAACCTGACCGCCAACAACACAAATTCAACCAAAAACAGCCACTTTAACAAGATCCCTTGGGCTCATAATTATTCAAGCCACCCCATTACTCCCAATAACATCCCAGCAACTGCCACCAACACCGCCACGAACATCAACATCAACAGAGCGGCGTGCGGACCAAACGTCCAGTCCATGCGCAGCAGAGTCCGTCCCGTGTCCTTCTCGCTGCCCAAAAGGAGCTGCGTCCTCCTCCACCAATCGGCCGCCGTCTTCATCCAAAGCGGGCGGGGCTCCGGTTTGTCGGGGAAGCAAGAAGGCGCGACGGCGCAAGAAAGAGTCAAAGACCTGGGGGAGAAAGTCGCAGATCAGCAGCTCAGATCTCCAGTATCTGCAGACGTGGATGTCGCAGGTGTGGGTCCGTGGGACATTGGAAACCAGTGCAGTGTGGACGTTAAAACTGCAATCCAGCACTCTGAGGCTGGAGCCAATATGTCTACTGAAGGGGGAACTCGAGGACTCGCTGGGACTGGAGCCCAGGTTTCTTTATGTAATCGCAATGTAATCAGAGTTGAGGGCTCTGTTATCAATGGGAATGGAGCCCAGCTCTCCTTATGTAATGACAATGGGACTGGAGCCCAAGTCGGCAGTGAAAGTGGGACTGAAGCTCATCTTTATTTAAACAGTGGGACACCAGGACAGATTTCTGACAGTGTGAGCACAGTTGTGGCTAAAGATCCAGTGTGCAGAGACAGCGAGGCCGACACCCATGGCGATGAGATAACCCCTACTCAAGAATCAAACGATCTGCTTTGTCTTGCAACAAATCAGCCTGAAAAAACAACTCCTGGTGTTTTAAGGGAGACCAAAGAGTCTTCAATCCAAACACATTCCAAAGAATCAAACTCCTCTCCGTCAAACGCGCCTAAAGAATCAACTTATTTGCTTCTGAATCGTCCCAAAGAGCCGTTTTGTCGCGTCCTGAGCCGAGACGGCAGCCGGGTTCTTCTCTGGCCCTCGGAGATGGTCAGCTACACCAAGACATCGCCCTCCATCTCCTTCAGCATCAACCCTCTACTGTACGACTTCAGAGCACATAACAGGGCCAAAGACGGGGGCGAGGAAAAGAAAGGAGGGCTGGAGGAAGGGAGGGAGAGAATAAAACCGTCTGTGATCAAACAACCCGACTGCCAAGAGAGGCAGGAAGTTATGGAGGGAGGAAGGGAGGTGAAGATAGATGAAAGGGAAGAAGAGGATGAAGGAGGACAGGCAGGAAATCCTATGGAACTTGTAGCCCATTGTAGCAGCGGCGACGCGGCTCCGGACCGCTGCGGTTGCCGTGATGAAAGCGCTTTAAAATTCGTTCCCGTCTCGGCAGAGTGCCATCTCGCACCGACGCTGGGCCTTCAAAAACCAGGCGGGAGGAGGAGGAGGAAGAGGAGGGGAGGGGTGAGGAGAGGAATGAGGAAGAGGGGGAGGAGGAAAAGAGGAGAAGAGACAGACAGAAAAGACTCTGGAAGGAGGATAATCAGTAGCGTTACAGAGAATCAGATGTTTGAAGGGAGAGGAGACGAGAGGTTGAGGAGAGAGGGCGCCGAAAAAGAGGAGAGGAGAGAAAAGGCGCTATTAAGTAATCTTGCAGCGCATCGGCTGGTGGGAGGGAGAGAAAAGAGGATGAGGGGAGAAGAGAGGATGAGGGGAGAAGAGAGGGGGATAAGAGGAGATCAGACGGAGCGAGAGAGGGCAGGTAGAAATGACGAGAAGAGAGGAGAGCTATTAAGTAATCTTCCTGTGAATCGGTGTAATCGGTGTAACCAGCTGTGTCTGCAGGTGAAAAGGGAGGCCAGGCAGCATCAATCCCAGCAATCAGCCTCCGGGTGGGGCCAGGGGCTCAGAAAGCTCCTCTGTAGGGGTGCAGCATGCAACTCAGTGATTAGCCCCGTCCACGGGTCTGTTATAGAGACGCCACGCTGTCCCGCAATTACGCCCGACCCTGCTCAGAATGACAGAGAGACGGGGGAGATGCACAAAAATACACAGGCAGGGAAGCAGGAAGGGCAGAGAGACGAGGGGCAAAGGAATCCGAGGAAGACGGAGATAAGAGGTGTTCAAGAAAACACGTGTAACCTGGTGATTAGCGGTGATTCTTTTCCCCGGCGAGAAGCAGCACGTGAGCCGGAAATTCGTCTCGTTCCCACGCCGCGTGGGGAAACAGCGTGCGATCCGGCGATTAGCCTCGTCCCCGCTTCCTTTAGAGAAACAGCATGCGGTCAAAGACAAACAACACCTGCAGGACACAGGCGTCCCGCGTCGGGCCCGACCCCACGCTGCTCCGCACAACAGGCAGAAGCACAGCCGAGAGTCGGATCAGGCCGCGCCGACACCACCCTCGCTGGCGATGCGATTTCAAAGGAGGGGGTGTCGGAGGGAGCGGCGACCGCCGGCAAGAGGAAGACGGAATCGCCCGAGGCCGGGGAAACACCGAGGAAGAAGCGGAAGAGGGGAAGGAGACAAACGAGGAGAGTCGTTTGTGCTTCGAGACCGGAAGGGGCTTGTGTCGGGTCGACCGCTGACCTCGGCGAGGACCTCACACAACTCAACGCCGACAAGACCGGGGCACCTCTGGACAGCTGCATGTGCGGTCCAGAGGAAAACACTGACTGCCACTTTCTTTGCAGGACAAAACACAGTCTGTGTCATGACACAAATAACAGTGAGGGGGCATTTAGCTGTAACGCCGCTGACAACCCGAAAAGCTGCTGCGGCTGTCACGACAGTAAAGGCGGCGACAGCGAGGCCTCCGTGAGCGAGGCAAAGAGGAAGTGCTGCACGGAGAAACCTCTCAGCGACTGTCACACCTGTAACGCACCGAGTGACCACGGTGAGCGCGACGCAGAGTGCAACGGGGACGAGAAACACGACGGCCCGACGCACGACAATCCCAAACTGAGCCGCAGCGAGACGGACGGAGACGAGGATCGTCCCGCTGATCTCGGGGACAAACTCGGCTCAGGCAACGGGGTCGACGGACCTGCCTGCGACGCCGCGGACGCACCCGTGGACTCGTTTAGCCGTAGCACCGCTGGTGGTGCACATGCTGACCACTGTCAATGTGAAAAGACGCAGAGTGAAAGCGTGTCCGCTCACAAAGACGCGGGTGGAACAGGTGACCTTTGTGCGCAAACTGCAGCTCGGAGCTCGGAGGGCGGCGACCGTGGAACCACTGGCATGTGTTGCCACGAGTGTGATCATGAGCACACAAACAACAAAAGTGGGCTCGGCGAGGCGGGTGAAACCAAACCGCAGTGTCCCGTTCGACACAAAAGCAACCGCTCTGATTCAATTGATTACAAAACCTGCAGCGGTATTGATCGCGGACATGGAGACGGCTGTGATGATATTGACGGTGGTCCGCGTGATTGTCTTAACACTGATCGTGTCGCTGATTGTAATCGCTGTGCTGATGTTGTGGATAGGAACAGAGCCAGTGGCGCACTCGTGAGCGCACGCGTGGAGCAGAGGGATGCCGAGAGGGAGAGGCGGGAGGAGGAGGGCAGGCAGCTGGAGAGGAGAAAGCTCAAGGAGAAGCGGACGGAGTGGGAGAAGGAGTGGGTGAGGCGAAAGGAGAGGGAGGACAGGGAGAGGAGGAAGGAGGTAGATTTCGAACACCTCTTCGCAGAGAAGAGGCCTCGTTTCCCCCGCGCCCTCCCCGCGCAGTGCATCCCCCTCCACGCTCCCCTCCTCCTCCCGCCTTCCTCCTCGTCCTCTTTCTCCTTCCGTCACACCATCATCCAGCACCACCTCTCCCTCCTCCCGCCTCCGTCGCACCTCCCCGTGCACTCGTACCCCCATCTTCTCCCCTCTTTCTCCCCTCTCACTCCACCACCACCGCCGCCGCCTCCTCCCCCTCTTCATCCCTCTTTCTACTCCTCATCCCCCATCTCATTCCTGGATGGCACCGGTCCGTATCCCCTGGCGACGGCGTTCCATCCCATGCAGAGTCACCACCCGTCTCTGTATCCCCCGCCCCATCCTGCAGTCCTGCCCTTACAGGTGTTGTTCTAAAAATCGTGTTAAAAAGAGAAGCTAAGACATAAGACAAATTAAGGCGCATTCTCCCATTTTTCCAAAGAACAAGTTGTCAGCCGGGTGAAAGCAGCTTGCATGCGTCATTACCTGCATACTCGGAGCCAGGGAGGAATGTGAGGGTTAAGAATTAAGCAGAAAAACAAAGCCGATGTTTCTTAAGGCCAAACCCCCGGCAACCTCATCACCTCGTCCAAACACTCAAAGCACTGATTCACACGTGTGGAAAAAAAAGAAATAAAAAAAATGATGGCTAATTATCTTCATCAGTTGCAATCCTGCTGAAAATGAGCCTCAGGTGTGCAGCCAGTGGAATCGTGGCGGGGATACACAGCTGGGCTCGTTTTCCCTCGGCGGAAAATCAGTCGATGCTCCTGTTTTGCATTTTTAAACCAATGATTTGCCCGGTTTCAACGCACGTCGGAAACTGTGGTTTGAGACTTTTAAGGACAAATTCCCGCCTCAGATATCTTCAATCTGTGATGATAAATGCAGGATTTTCTTTTCTTTTTTTTTTTTTTCTTGTTGAGATTTACATTTTTCTCCCCTGAGAGTTTCTACTTCAGTGAGTGATTTCCCTACTTTTCCCCTGAATGACTTTCAAGACAGATGTGAACTCCATGCTCTCAGCTGGAGGTTATTAAGAGCTGATGACCTGCATGAAATTTTAAGCTGTAGCCTCTGTTTTGCTCGCCCCGGTCAGGAAGTCTATTTCCCCCAATATAGAGGGTGTCTAAACGGTTCAAACAAAACCCTGGGGTTTCATGTCCTAAATGAATATTAAAAATGAATATATCTACTTCTAGCACCTCATCATTTTAACAAAGATAAAACAATAATTTCGTCAACAAACGTGTTTGAACAGCACTTGTGCACGTTCAACCTTCTAGCTTAAAAAAGCTCAAACTACAGATTTCTTCAAACTAATAAGGTGATTCAATTAAGATTGCTCAAAGATGTCAGGCTACATTTTTAAGCTAAATCCATTTGTTTTTGGTGCACTGATGATGGACAAGGCACGGCAAGGAAATTGAGAAGCTGCTCACAGCTGGAAAGATAAAATGTTTCAGGAACAGTTGAAAGAAATAACAAAAAAAGAAATCGTCATTGGCATTTTAAAGTGGCAGTTTGATTGATGTCCAATGGGGAAGTCTTGTGTCATTTTCTGTTCGTATAAAGTAAATAAAAAGTAGAACATGCTGTATTAGTTTGTAGCATAAGAAAATGGGGTACAGCCTGTGTGTTATTGCTGCATACAGGCTTACTGATGCTGTCACTGGTGTATAAATTGTATCTCAGCCTCTTCTGAAGTGTATTTCTCCCTGTGCGAGAGTTGAACGTCGGAGCAAAATGTTAAGTTTGAAATAAAGCCTTTGCTCTTTGATTTTGAGGGACTGACTCCAGCGTCTGACCTTTACTCCTGACGTTTTAGACTGTTGATTTTCTGCCATCTCGTCCGATTGCAGGCTGCACTAAAAATACCCCAAGCGTGGTGGATAACTTTACATTTAGTGACTCATGCAAGGAAACAAAAGGCCAACAAAAAAAAGCACACACACACACACACACACACACACACACACACACACACACACACACACACACACACACAAACACACAGAGAGTGATTCAGCGCCTCACACCTGGCTTCAACAGGGCCGTGTCCCTGGGAGAGGCAGACGCAGAGATGAGGAAGATTTGATTGTCAGGTAATCACAAAACAAACATCCACCAGTTGTCATTCATCGCTTGCTTTTGTTGCAGGTTGACAGGTGGTTTCTTTTTTTTATTTTTTTTTCACAGTGTCTCGCGCGACAAACTAACACAGAAGTAAATCTCGGCGCTTCACGAATTCAGTCGCATTCTTTCATTCATATGCAGGAAGTTCAAAGCGTTTCCCTCCTCGCGGCCCCTCAGGGTGGATTTTTCCTTTAAAAGCTAAGGACTTAAGACAAAAGCCACATGTGAGTAAGCGTGGATCCGCCCTTTGTCTTTCTCCAAATTCTGCTCTTTCGAGTCTCACTTTGTGTCATCAAGTAGCAGAAATCCCTCGCAATTAACGAAACGTCCAGAGAGCCGCGGGACGCTCAAGACTTTTAGAGATGTAAATGCATGTAGGAACGAGAAGGGAAGTGCAGAGTAACTCCCACATTTCGAACACATTGTTTTTCTCTCTCTCGCTCCTCTGAAGATGAACATCTGGCTGCGATGGCTTTGGGGCATAAATGGCAGCGCCTACCCATCTCAGAGACTACAGATTATTCCTGTGCAGGCAGCAATGACAAACAAACAAATGCAAATATGCATGAAAATTATAACGACAAGTAGCAGGTTTTGTGGGCGGATCGCCGCCCTTACTCTCGCTCAGACTTTCAAGCATGCACAAGTAACACACGGTTGGTCGTATTGATCCCAGCCACCTGGACACGTGCTGTTTACAGCATCACAGCTCTCAGTTGCAGCCCTGTGGTGTTTATGAACAGGTAACGACATGAAACCCGTCACGTCTTCGACTCACAGCTCCGAGTGAAAGGAAAAAAAACCGCCAGAATCCAGAATCCAGAATCCTATTTAGGTGGTATGACAGCTCTCACCCGGCAACATGCTCTCTCCCCGTAGCTCCGTCCCACGAGGGGTTTGAAACCATATGTTCTCTATGAACGTAGGTTTTATTTGTATAACTGTGTAAATTAGAGAAGAAAAAAGCTGTTATTCGATGTATTTTTGTAGAGAAACCTCAGTTGAATGAGGTGCAGTTTTTTGTATCATGTGCTCTGATGCTATTTTAGCGAGTAAATTAACTCCACACTTCATTTGTCCTCCTGTTCAGCTGTTGTACATTAGTTCTTTAAAGTCCTGATAATCATTGGATGGGTTTAAAAGATCTGCAGTTTCCAGTTTTGTCTAAGAAATGTCTTGAGATCCTGATAAATTAATATTTGGCTCCATTTTTTGGTGTAATCTAATTTCAGCAGACTCGTATCCACAGATTATATCCCTGAAAATATAAAAGATCTAGTAAATCCATCAAAACAAATTACTCTGAAAATGGAAATAAAACAGTAGACTTGATATCAGAGTGTCTCGTTGTCGCTTTTTTTTGTTGTGCTTTTACATAGAAAAAGCTTGAAAATGACTTTCATAAAAAAGTTAATTATCAGCAGACGAATGTGTGAATTAACGCCTTTCATCACCACATACCTGTAACTTCCACTGTGTGTAAAATAATTAATTTCTAATAATTAATAAATAAGAGTTTGGAGCTCGTTCAGAGAATATTTTCATCACTTTTCAAACTGAAAACTATAATCACCGCCTCGTGGTTTTATGCCTCCGCCAACCAGTCAAGTAGCATTTTACATCCACGTCTGTTCAAAATGTCATCAATTCATTCTTTTATTTTATTAAGAATAGTAGTCTATATCAATACCAGTGATATTCCACCAGTCTTGATACACAATTCGATACCACGGTAAAAAACAAAACAAAAAATCTGATATACTTCAACACACAACTTACAACAGTCACTTTTTTTTAATTTAATATCCTTGATTATTTGCCTAGATTTGTTCAACAAAAACTGCATATTACAAGATTACATATGAACACATGATGATTACATTATAATTCACCTTCACCCAACACTGAATTTTACTGAAAAGAGCTTGAACGCACCATGATGTAACTCAATGCGACCTCCATACGTTAGCTGCTAGCTCCGTTATTTAGCCAAGCAGGACTGTGCCGCTGCCTATCGGCTGCTAACGCCAGCTAGCTCTCCTCCTGCTGATTTCAACACAGATTTGTTGTTCACAATTTCGCAATATCAAGGAAGTTTTCTATCGTCTCCTGGATGACGGGACGCCACAGTGTCGAGCCCTGATCCCCGGTACCGACGGCACTGTTACGCTTTCAGATATTTGGCATCAACTTCGCACAAAAGTATCGGTTCACTTGACATCCTAATATCCTATGAGACTTTGTGTGAGATTGTTATAACTAGCATATGAATTCCAATAATATTACAATATAAATGACCAAAAGCACATTTTGTGAGGTCACAGTGACCTCGATCTTTTATGTACGGACGGACGGACGGACGGACGCATAAAACAGACTATAAACCTGGGGGGGAGAAAAGACGCCAGGGAATTCAAGCACACTCCCTCAGCTGATCAGATGCTATGGGACTGAGAACTGTGAGTGTTTGTGTGTGTGTGTTTGTGTGTGTGTGTGTGTATGTGTGTGTGTTTGCGCATGTGTGCCTCCAGAAAGCCCTCTGACAGCTGGGACCATCATGTTCAATGTCTAAAATAGCGTCAAAACTCAACATGTTCAACACCTGGGGCTGTTTGAGGGTGTGTGTGTGTGTGTGTGTGTGTGTGTGTGTGTGTGTGTGTGTGTGTGTGTGTGTGTGTGTGTGTGTGTCTTACATGTGTACAATATTTCCATCTGTCTGTGTGTGTGTGTGTGTGTGTGTGTGTGTGTGTGTGTGTGTGTGTGTGTGTGTGTGTGTGTGCACAGTGAGCAGTGAGTGTGACAAGTCAAGTTCAACGGTTCTCAGTAATTTGCTTCGGTGACCTTTAAAAACCAACAGACCAACATTAAAACTTGACTTTATGGAATTAGTTTCAAAGTGTGTGTGTGTGTGTGTGTGTGTGTGTGTGTGTGTGTGTGTGTGTGTGTGTGTATGTGTGTGTGTCTGTGTGCGCGCTGCCCTGAACTCAGATCCTTACAGTCTTTGTGATTCTTTTTCTTTTCTCCGCAGGCCTTCCAGAAAGGTTGATGGGCGTCTCGGCTCACTCAGGCACTTTCCGGGGAATGAGTTAATAGATTCCTCGGCACATTATGGTTTGCTTCCTTTTTGCTTTGCTTCCTTTTTGCTTTGACCACGGAAAATACTCAACGGCGAGTTAAAACCCACAGAAGTGGCTTACTGTGTACGTCATCGGAGGGCAAAGATACAAAGCTCTTCAGAAACACATCCATTAATGAGTCATTCTGACTGCTGTCAGTTTCTTTGGGCTTGACAAGAAACTAAATATGTTGAAAGATTCATAATATTTTCATACAGAAATAACTTTGAGATGATTTATGTATCGGAGGAGCTCGAACGTAGACAGACGGAGAGGAGTATTGCTGGTGGCCTGTCTAAATACTTAATTAGGAGATGGCAGAAATTATGATCACTAAAATTTTAACTAACATAAAAATTTAATTATTGGCAGAATGTTATGTATTTATTTAAAAATAAAACAGAACAGATAAGATTGAATGCTTATTTTTCAGCATTAAACCAGATTTACATGGAACCACTTACTACTCTTGTTTTTGTTTTATGAATCATTTGAACACATTATTTAGCTTGAGTCTTCATTTGTTTTATCCTGAAAAGCCGCTTCGCTCTATGTGTGTGCGTAAAGTCAACATCAGCAACAACAGCTCATTTAGAATCTCCCACCGCAGCAGTTGGTTTGTTTGTCACATTAAGGCTGTATTCAGACAAACAGCCCCCTCATTCATTTGCATGTGACTGCCGCATTGGCTCATTGGGAGTGAAGATGTTGGAAAAAAAAGTTGAACAATACAAAAAAAATGTTTGATTTGCATCCTGACTGTCACAACGACAGACAAAACTAGTGGAGTGTTTTGGTGTCTGTTTATCCGTCAAACAAATTTTTCATCTCAACAATGTCCAATGAAAGTTTGGGCCGTGATGAAGCAATTTTGGGGACATTTAATCGTTTAATCGTCTATCGTAAAGTTTCTTAAACAAACTGCCAGTCAACATGCCAAGAAGTCTTTCACGTTTCATAATGTTCACAATCAAAATGGCTTTTGGAAGTTTATATTTCAATGTTGTGTTTCCAACAAAAGCAAAGTATCCTCATACAACTGTTCATATGATATCTTACATAAAGTTGCTCCTCGTTTTCCGTGCGTTTTTCTACTAAAGTCCAGCTACACGTGTCTTTTCAAAATAAACTTCCATCTTCACAGGAATCAACTCAGTTAGGTTTAGGCAACAAAACTACTAAGTTCGGTTTGGGAAAAGATCGTCCTTTGGGTTAAAATAACTACGTATTGTGGCGCATTATTTTTCGTAGGTATAACTACGAATGCTGGATGAGACCAGCCTGACAAATGAGACATGTCCTTTAACAAATGGGCCTTAAAACTAAATATATAATTATAGTAAAGGCCTGCCTGACTTGCGTTCGAGTCAAAAATCAAGTCACATCTTTGAAACAACGGCATCCAGTCGGCTATTTGTAAAATGTCTGCACTCATTAAATCTTCATTACAAGTTGACTTTATACGGACTACAACATGTCTTATAGCTTAGAGAGTCACTAATCACCTTTTTAAAACAACTACGAGCATTATTTAGTTGTTACATCGACAGGAACATTTCATGCTGCTCTCTGTCTGTTAGACACGCCGCATAATGTAATCAGACACAACAGCTGAGAAATGAAAGTGCCGACAGTAAATCAGACATGTTGGATGATGTTTGAACATCATCACAGACACAGACGTCGCAGTGAAACGCTAGCCTGCTTCCTTTGGTTTATGGATTTGGGGCAGACGGTGACAGCGAACTGCGATCCGCAGGATGAACGTTGGAATGAAGCTAAAGACAGAAAGATGGTTTTTAGGTAGCTCAGTCATAATCATTTTGTTTTGGACTTCAAGCTTTTTAGCGTCATCAGATTAGGCCTGAATGATTCTGAAAAAAAATGTCTAATTGAGAGATCATTTGGGATATCAGAGGGACTGATCATTTGTAAATAATTATTCTCATTTTCATTGAAAAACACGATTATGCTGTGATTTCTTTCAGGGATCTGCACCAAACAAAGATGTTTTCTCAAGTCTGTAGAATATGATGAGTAGAACGGGACGTCGCTACAGCGCCACTACATTTAATTTATAATGACATTGTGACAAACATTGAGCCTCTTGTGATTTAAGAACTGCAAGAGGCCTTAATGCGATTTTGATACAATTTTGAATAATTGTGCAGCCCTATCTCAGACCTGTTTGTGTGTGAAAGCTTAGAATAAAACACAAAGAGATGCTGCCACATCTACTCAAACACTACGGTGGTTGTAAGGGAACATTTCACAGACTATTCAGTTTTTTGGCTTTGTGCAAACAAAAAGACATGAGCCCAAAAGGATAGTGAAAAGCAAAGTGGTGATGCTTAGAGTGGTGATATGATGACAGGATATTGTTGTCATAGAAACATTTTCTGCCAGAAAAAGACCCTGAAAGGACACAGACACAAATAGTCTGCACTTCATGTTCTGGATCAATATTTGGGATTTTAATACTGTCATTAGTTGTTAAAGTTTCTTAAATAAATATTTTATGGTAAATGGACTTCATAGAGCGTGCCACCTGCTCATCCTCTGGTCTAATCAGTCTAATCTAAATACTCATTCACATTCTCACACACACACGCACGCACGCACGCACGCACACACACACGCACACACACACGCACATGCACACGCACACACACACACACGGAGCAATTTGGGGCTCAGTGTCTTGCCCAGCGACACTGCGACATGCGGATTGGAGGAGCCGCCAATCTTCCGATTAGAGGACGGCCCGCTCCACCTCTGAGCCACAGAGCTCCCTGTATGTCAACACTGAGTTGAAAAAAATCATATCTGTCATGGTTCTGCCTCCTTATAGTATGAATGCTCTCTCTCTCTAGGTGACAGCTTTGAGTTTTGCGTAATTTCAGCCTCTCTATTGTTCGAGTTTTCTGCAACTTCCGTTGCTTGAGTCCTCAGTTTCTTTTGCACTGTATTTGAGAATTCTTTGGTAAAGAATTTCCACTTCCCAATCGTCTATGTATTTGTCTAAAGATGAGATGTAAGACGGGGAGGTCCCCCATTGGTTTGTGGACGGCTGTTTTGAAGCCTCGAGATCTGCATTTTTGGGCCGTCGCCATCTTGGTTTTTGGAACCAGAAGTGATCTGAGAGGGGCGGAGCTAAGTACGACTGACCGCGGAACAAGACATGCGGTGGTGCAGAGCCGGTTGAGGATCGGTTTCGCTTTGGGCGCATTAGGTGACCAGACATTATCGATCCACTTGACGAGGTGCGGCTTCAACCACAGGAGCTTTTCCTCGGGTTCATTTACGTTTCATCAAGAAGAAAAAACACTTTTCTTTTTCCCGTCATGACTTCAATGTGCCAGTCGGAAAAAAGACGGGTATATAAATAGGGAAGTCGAGTAAAAGAAAAAAATATATATATCTATATATATTAGTTATCCTAGTGTAGTTTTAAAAATGTTTTTCATATGTTATGTATGAAAAAAAACTAAAATAAACACGGAGCGGAGAACTTGAGCATTTGTAGAAATATTCTATCTCAAGCTTTTTAGTCCATATAAGTGTTTGATCAGCGTAACTGTGATCACTTTAAGAGGTTTCTACTGTACTTAATATTCCCTCCCCACTACATTTAGAAATGTAGATTTTGATTTTACATTCAGCCTCTTTTCTCAGCCAGTGAAGGAGCTCGTAATCCGTCTCTTTGTTGGCTCTTAAACATTTTATCTCCAGCTTTGGAGATGGTCATGCTTCATTACGTCACTTTCTTCAATTCTGAGGATTTGAGGACGCTGAACTGCATTTTACTGCAAACATTTGCACATTTTTACCAAGTAAAAATGTCAATGCAGGACTTTAACTTGTAGTATCATCCCATTGTGGCATTAACTTCAGGGAAGTGGTGCATCCTTGAGGCATTACTCAGGCTGTGTGCGGTGCACCGACGCACGCTGGTAATGGCTGTGTGGGTCGGGCGAACATTTCCTCTTGCAGGAAGTCAAAACTCAGAAAGCCCCGAAAACCGCAGGGAAGCAGCGGAAAGCAATAACATTTGTTCGAACATTTTTGATCACCCCTGCTACCGTGCAGAAATGGGTCACGGCTGCCAGAGACACATCAGACATGTTGCAGTCGTCTGAGTCAGTGGAATCTCTGATGGGCCTTTTTCCACCACGCTGTCAACACGATTTCAAAGCTGACAATGTTTTAGTGCTGAGGAACGAAAAAAGTTTTGTTTCAGCCTCTCCACTTTTCTGCTCATTTATGATTGCGTCTCACTTCTCGCCCCGTAGTCACCCTTTTCTTTCTGTTGCTTTCCGTTTTAGGTGAAACAAAAGGTTATTTGGTATTGAATTCCTCTCGGCTGCGCTTCCGTCGCTCGCTTTGTAGAGTGATTCATCATCTGTAATCAGCCCAATTACTGCAGCATCGCGTGTGAGCTGAAGCAACTTTACAGCCGATGGTGTGATGAAAACACAACGGAGAGGGGAGGAAGCGGCTCTGCTCGATAACCGAGGCGCCTTGAGAATCCCTGACCGTCTATTTTCTTCATAAGAAGTTTGAAACACCGTTACACAGTCGGGCTCCCGTTCAGATTCAGAGTTTCTGGGGTTGTGATAGATTTGATATTGAGCTACGGTCAAAAAAAAAAAAAAGAGGAGAAATCGCTAGTAGGATCTTTATTTGGCCATGATCGACCAATACGATTTGACTGAGTCTGAAACAAGCAGGTTGGGTTTCAGGGTGTTTTCCAGGAAGTGAATTTATCTCATTTTGAAAAAAAAGTATCTTCACAGGATAAATTCAAGATGTAAAATGTATTTCTCTGGGAATAAAAAAGGTTAGTCTGATTCTATTGAAGATTAGACATTAATGTATTCACAACATCAGGTATTCTTTTTGAATGGAGGGAGTTCAAGTGTGATTTGGAGGCTTGCAAACGGCAGCAACAAAACAATTCTCTGGGCAATATCTTAACATAAAAAATTCAACATCTGGGAACCACCGTCCATCAACTTTGACTATGTTTGAGCACCAAAACATCATTAATGTAAACAGAGTCCGCCTCCTCTCGTCCTATCGGAGTCTAGCGCTCTGTCCTGCAGCCCTCCCGTCAAGTGCAGCTCGACACAACATTCATTCACCGTCCTTAATTTTCAAAGTTCACACCAAAAGCGTTGCGAATATTCGCAACGCTTTTTCGCCGGACTATTTGTGGTTATTTTGCTTTTCCGCTTTTCTGCTTTTTCGCACTAGACTCACCGCCGGAGAGGGGGCGTGGCTTATGTCCGTGGAAATAGTCCCTTTCTGCCATCCACCGTGGAAGAAATAACCACTAGTTCTGCTTTGTACACGTTGTGGAAGTCCCACAAACGTTGGAACATCAAACACCCTCATGTCTGGGTTCATAACATTATCCGTAGTCGCACACAGCTTCTCCAGGAGCTGCGTCTGGAGGACTGCCTTTTCCAGACTATTGACTTCTCCTCCATAGTTTCTGATTCAACAACGGCAGGACGTCAGTGATGACGGGTGGAGCTTCTCAATGCTGATTGGCTTTCGCAACTCAGCACCACGCAAATTTTTCGCCCGAGTTGAAAAATTTCAACTCGCGCGAATGAAGCCAATTATTTGCGTTGCGTTATTTGCGCCACCCTGCGAAAATTCGCGTATTCGCAACCATTTCGCGTCTTTGTATGTAATCTACTCGCGCAAAAAATTCGCAACGCTTTTGATGTGAACGCACGATTAGCTTAGCTTCCATCTCGGCTCTCCTCCCGCTCGACTCCACTTTTTAGCAGCCTGTGTCTGTGTTGGTGGTCGGCCATGGGCGGTGATCCACCTCAAGGTCGGGTCCCCACGAAATGAATCCCGAAAAGACACAAATGTAACGCAATTCACGGGAGCAACCGGTTTTCAGCGTGTACATGCGCCGCGGTTGCCACGGGGGTGAAAATATAGGAGGATCCCCTTTAAATCAGGGTGGTCTTATATTTGGGTAAATATTGGGATAATTCCTCCCGGATTTGACATCGTGCTGCAGACAAATCACTTGATCTGACCAACGTGATTTGTCGGTAAAATATAGATAAAAGATAAAAATATTTTAACCCTTTTTCTTTTTATGCTCCACTTCCTCATTGTTTGGGACCCACAGACTGCAGTGCTGCATGTGTGCATATATAGTAATAATTTTCTTCTGAGCTTAATAAAGCCCAGCATGTGGAGACGTATCGAGGTGGCGAGTTTGCATATGCCACAATGAAGAAAACAATATACCCATATGACCATAAAGCATCGTTATTACACAGAATAAGTAATTCTTTTTTTATATTAAATGTCTTTGCCAAAACATCATTCAAATACAAATAAATGTACAGTATGTGATATTACTTCTCCCTGTGCAAACTATTTTAAATCTCACCAAGAATAACAGTAAGAGCACTGAATATTCTAAAGAAATACCATCAAACCAATCAGAGCGTATGGAAATCCACTTTGTTCACAGAAGTGTTGACTGCTTTTCTGTAACAGATCTATAAGAAAGTCTCATAAAATTAGGTAAAAGTCACGAAGTATGTTTCAAGCTGTTTAAGAGGATCTAACATAATCTTTATCACGTTCCAGGTGTCATTGTGTCACTATAAAACATAACAGCTTCAAAAATAAATATTGTTCTTCCTAAATATTCCGTGTCAACAACTCTGTCACGTTTCACCTGTGAAACCGATGCTGCATTGTTTTTTCTGCCGACTCGCGGCAGTGAAATGAGGATCTCACGGATTGCCACGGCATGAAATAAAGTAAAAGAAAAAAAGGACAGAAAACGTGTGTTTTAATCAAACGTCAGTGAATGCTGATGCACTTCCTGGCTGCGGTTTGCTGAGCCGCTGCCAGCGCCGTCGGTGCAGGTGGCGTTTCACGCCGGCCAGCAGCGGTGGAGTGATTACGGTTCAGGAGCTGAGTGGATGAACCGGCCAGAGCTGAGAGCTTCATGTCGGTTCAGTGAAGCTGATCCGTCAGAAAGGTTTTCACCTGATGTGACATTAATGTGCTGATTGTCAATCTCCTAAATTACTTTAGCTCGAGGACTTTATAAAACCGGCTCGGAGGAAACGTAGTCAGTGCTTTCATCTTGCGGTCAAAGTCGCTCAGTTACTGTTGTGGCTCTTAAGTGCTGGCAGCGATTTTCTTGTCTCTGCATTCTGTCGCTATCAATTTAACAAAAAAAAAGTGTGTGTGCCACACTGAGAACTTCAGACAGAGAAGCAGCCTTGAAACCTGGACATCTTTATTTCAAAAGCAGCCTTTTCTTTTCCTTTTTTTTTTAAGGTTCGTTATTTTTCTGTAATAAGGGTTGGTATTTTATAGTTATGATGACATTTTACTCAACAATTTTAGTTGTTGGGTTTTGGGGAATGTGGCTCAACTTGTAGTCACAGATTTACAACAACATGATGAGCAAAAGTGGAATGGAACTGACGTACTTGTACTTGTAATTCCTTTTTTTGCTTCTTTATACTTCTACGCCACTACACCACATACAAATATTGTTAGTGATGAAAACAGAAGAGGAGATTTTTTTATTTTAGAACATGGTATTTTCACTTTTATTTAAAGTTACTGTGAGGAACTGGTTATGAAACGGTCTCAACGTAATCCTGATCCTCTATATGACCTACATCAGTAAACGAGACCATCAGAGAGAAGATGGTCTGTTTCTATATAGTTATTCTCAATACTTGTCATCGGTGCCACCGGGTCGGACTCTGGTGAAATCAGAAATCATGCAGGTTCACCAGAAACTCCAACAGCTCAGAGTCCAGCTGGGTCTTCATGTGCCCCACATAGAGCCAGATCCAGCCTTCTCAGCCTTTGACCTGCAGTCGGACCTCCAGCAGGAGGCGGAAGCCAATACCACGCTGCTGGAGGCCCAGGCAGCACTGCTGGAGGGAAGGGAGGACCGGGAGAACTAGAACCAGGGCTGAAAGGAGCAGACTGTCAGACCCTGCTGCAGTAAAATGAGAGGTCTTCTTATTAAGGGACTCTGGTGCCAAAATCAACACAAAATTTAAGTTCTTCATAGTAGCTTTAAGTGAAGGGTCCGTGTACAAGATTACAAAAAGTTTCTAAAAAGTACTACATTTAAAAAACGTTCTTCCGTAGTGAGCTAATCAGCTGTCATTGTGAGGTTTTACTGCACAGATTTATTATTGGAAGAAGATCTTCGCATCTTTTAGTATTTGATATTTACTTGCCTGACTAAATACTCAGTTCATAGTTGGTCAGATTACGCTTAGAAAATGAAGCATCCATCCATATGACTGTAAGATACAAACAAGGGTAACAGTTAAAGCCACAACGCCTGACTTTTTCCTGATACTGTTAATCTAATGATACTTATCACTGTATGAATTCATGTAACTATTAATCTGGATGGTTAATAAATTCCTCAGACATCTCAAAGTGACTGCTGCTTTGGCACAGCGGTGGTCCTGATGCTGACGACTTTGGCGAAAGGTAGACGCAGAGTCCTCCAGGAAAAAAAAGTTAATTCTTTGCCACAAACCCAATGCGTCATCATCCGGCAGCACAATGTGTTGGCCAATCAAATATTTGCAGGTGCACATTCCCGATGAATGTCTTTTTCACAGGACGATGGTAACTCGGGCAACTTTAGAGTCAGTTATACTTTAAAGTATGTCTATTTTCTGTTACTTGATCATTCTGCTTCACTACAGTTAAGAGGGGAATATTGTACGTTTTACTCCACTGCATTTATCTGACAGTTGGAGTTTGTAAGTTTGAAGATGTTTACTCTACCAGATGGGTGAACTGGAGACTCAGCTGTCTGTTTTGCTCATACACTGCAGCAGGTGATAAATGATGATAAATGATTTAGCCTGTTTGTCGGCTTAGTGTTGCAGCTGGGTGGCTTGTTAGGCTTTTCAACCACAGCACCCCTGCATGCAAGAACTCATTTTGTTGGTTAACAGTTAATGATCAGTTAACGAGGGTCGGCTGTCAGTCAGAAAATTAGGAGTTAAAAATAGCTACACGTTGACCGGCTACAACATTGATTTGCAGCTTTTTACATTCTACTGATAGTTAGAAGCTGGATCGCCAGGAGAAGAATGTTGGCATTGTTCGTTTCGGTAAACCACAGATACGTTGAATGTGGAAGTTTTTCAGATCAAGTGACGAGCAACGCGCAGAGCAAGTGATGTTGTACATCTGGTGACCGTTATTAAGCTACGTGGTACGATAAAGTGTTTAACAAAGACTAATCCATCTGACGATGGTTCAGGACTTCCACCCTGGAGACAGCGGTTCATGTCCCGGGTGAAACCAAAAGTAGATGTTGACAATACGCTGATGTTATGTTACTTAAGAAAGTCCACTAAGGGCGGTTATTAATTAAATACGCTTGTTACATTGTTACTTGACGTTATCCACGTGTCATGCACATTCCTGCAAATGTGCTGCAAGGCTGATATATTTATTAAACTTACATTTGGTTCAGTAACGTTGACATTCAACGCCTCCCGTGGTTTACAAAACATAAAATGCTGATGTTTTTTCTGGCCACTTGGTTGCACCCCAAAGTAATTTTGCCATCTTACGACTTTTCAATCTTGGAAAAAGCCACAAAAAACGTTGACTTTCCTTTGAGCTGTCACACTTTTTTATTTCTTTCCCCTTTTTTTTTTTTTCACCGTCACTCTTTTGAGACTTTTCCTTTCTCTCGGTTGGTCACAGGTAAACATGATCTTTCATACTTGACTCACTGGCGAGCTAACACACAACGCGTGAAGGGACTTTTCAGCACTCAAGTCGGCTTAATGGAACATAATGGGTATTAACCATTAAAGTCCTACAGCCAGAAAACCTTCTCTGTATATTAAAAAATATATATGAAGGACACATCCGCAAATCCACACAGGCTATTTTGGCAGAAAGCCACTCTTGAAGCAGTAATCCACAGTGATTGAACTGTGACATCCGAGCTAAAGCCATACAGATGACGGGGCTGAGCTTAGTCTCTCATTTAACGGCTGTTCATTCATCAGCTTTTCCCCCTTCAGACAACCACAACAAAAACAGATTGGTTGGTGATTTCAGAGTTCTGATGAAACTGCGTTTGTCCTTTCGGTGTTAAAAAATAATAATAATTGAGATGACGTCTTGGATAGTCAGGAATAGATTTTTGCTCCCCAGAAACATCAGCGAGTGGGACATCTGTCCCGCCGCGTGATGTTAATGATAACTTATAAAATGGATACTCCTTGTCCTCGTCTCTGATTGGCTCAGCCGAAGCCACTGTTAACCACCCAATAAACGCACACCTGTGACCGCATAAATGTTCATTTAAATGTTAATGCGCCAAAAGGAAGATCTCCGCTCGCAACGTGATTGGAGCTAAACTGCGTGATTGAAGGTCTCACTTATTACGGAGAGATAACAAAAAACGAGTTACATTTATTGAGTGCCTCCGTGTTACAGCCTTTGTTTGAGAAATGTTTTAAAAGCCAGCATATTGCAAGGCCTCACATCTCGCCTCTCGAGAGCTTTCAACGCTTCACGCATCATCACATTAAGAGTGAAGAAAGGGGACTGTGGATGTATCAACAACAGGCTCGGTATAGAGAAGTTATTTTTTATGGGCTGAAATGAATTGCACAAAGAAGGTCGTCTTTTTTGAGCGTCAAAATGACAGCTGTTGACATCGCTGATTAGAGGGTGTTGGCGGGGGGTGGGGGTTGGGGGGTGGGGGTGGAGGTGGGGGGGTGGGGGGGACAAGACGAGACTGCGCACCACCACCACCACAATTACATCAAAAACACAGCAGAGATGAGAGCAGGAGGGAGACGCGAGGGGGAAGGTAAAAAGAGGGGAGATTGGAGGAGCAGAAAATTAAAGAATAAGCCACAGTGATTTAAGAAGAACAGTCTTTGTCTGTTTCAAATCCTGTGTTCTGATTGTAAAGCGAGTTGTCGAGTGGCTTATTGCTGCTATAAAAGTAACACCAGCGTCATAAAAAGGGCCTCAGTATTGTAAATGATAAAGTTAAGAATCTGAATGCCAGTTTTGCTATTGTTGACTCATAAAACCGCGGTGATAGACAGAGGTGAGGAGCCGCAGCGTGATGCGAAAGTACCGAGTGCATGAAAAATGAGAGGAATATGCTTCTCCCGACATGAAAAAGCGAACATGAAGCAGGCGGCAGTACATGCAGTCAGAGGTCTGACAGTGAAATTGTCAAAGTGTGGCGGTTGAACTGGTGGATCAAAGTGTGTATTTACCTTCAACTCTAGTGACCTGACTTAAATCCAAACGCATGCCGAGAAGGTTTCCACTGTCAGGGAAGTTTTCATTTGAAATCAAAAAGGTGAAGCTCGTACGACTCTTCCTCCTCTTCAACCGAGGGGTTAAGTTGTCTAACTTTAACCGACTCGCTGAAAGTTAATAAATAAACATTAATTTTGTTGCGGCAAACACATAAGAATAGTGTGTCCAGTTTAATGTTCAATCATTTGTAAATAAAGTGATTAAATGATGGACAGATAATTAATTGGCATCTGTTTTTTATAAATTATTCATCATCTGTTTCATTTCTCAAGCGAAATGA